>VZTG01001723.1:187441-360249 GCA_013397845.1 Melanocharis versteri
TTTTTTAATTGAAATGATAAATTTTCCTCACCAATTTTCTTTTTTTCTTGAAACAGTGTCTAGGTCGGTGTCTGCAATCACTTGGGAAAGAAAGGAGAGCAGAGGGTGAAGTGCTGGCTGGATGTTCTCTCACTGTGATCATAGTTACTAAAGCTTCTGTCTGACCCATCCTAAATGGTACTTGTGTTGTTATGCACTTGGAGTACCCAGATTCCCCAACAGGAGCTTGTGTCAGGCTCTGAGCCAGAGAGGAGTGGGAAGAACCAGGGCTGCCACTCTGCTACCCTGCTCCCATACATCTCTTTTCTGTTTGCAGTTGCCATTCTGATTCTTAGACATCTGTGGTGATTTTTACCGCAGTCATTGTCCGTGGGAAAGTTCCTCTTGGGAAGAATCAATAGTATGCAGTCCTCCACACTGTGAACTGTTACTCTCCAGAGAAAAGGATTAGAAATAGTATTGTCCTCAAGAGCTGAGAAAACTTGCAGATTTTCCATGTAGAGTAAACAGTTTCTATAATTAGCAGGAAAACAAAACAGCGAGGCAGAATTGTGCAGCAGGGCCAGCCCATCTCATACACACTGCTGTGATAATGAAATCCAAACCCTGCGGAATTGCAGGCACATTATTCTCACTTGCTTTAAAGGTCAGCTAAGAAGCTGATTTCTCAAATGGGCTCATAGCTCTGAGACAATGTAACACTAGTCATTTCTTCCAACAAATTGCAGTTGTCTGAGAAACTGGATTAGTAGCTCATGGAGCTAAAAATAGACACTAGGGGCTTGCCAGAGAAGGGTGAATTCAGTAACAGAGGTGAAGGTACATCAAAATATCGTAACATCTGGAGAAAAAGCAAGAAAAAATGCTCAACTGAAAGCAAGTTAGCCATAAAATTACATTAAAAATAATTGGAATCACAAAGAAGAAAATGACAAGGTTTAGTCTTAATTCTGTTTTATTCACCTTCTAAATCCACCTTGCAGTTTCTGCTTTATCTGCTGAATCAGTTTGGCCACGGTCCCTTCAAAGTTCAGTACCTCAAGTTAGGTAATGAAAATCGTGTTAAAGCCATTATTTGAATACTGAAAAGAAGTTTTTGGCTTGACATTTCCATCTTCTTTGCAGGAGGAAGGGGGAGATAATTTATTGCTAAATTTATTCAACTGAAAAATAAAAACTAAACTCCCAAAACCCAAATCTAATAACAGAGCTATAGTGAAAGCAAATTTCCAAACCTCAGCATATCTTTACTGAAACATGGGTAATTGTTTTCTGTTGCCTCAAACATTTGCATTTTAAAGAATTCTCTTCTGTGCCGTGATTTTGCAAGTTCATATTGCTTCTTGCTTGGATTTAACAAACTAAACAAAACAAACCACTTCTTTATTCTTCATTCTTCTTCAGTTACTTATTATCTGCAGCAGGGCAATGCCACAGTACTGTGTAGGACCCTGATGGAGCAGCAATCCACTGCAGATAGGAAACCTCAGCCTGTTTGGTCAAGGTGAAAAATTCTGCAAGGTACAGGCTGGGTCTCAGCTGAAGACAGGGCTGGCAGTAGTTGCATGCAGTTTCTACTATGACTTAAGTAATTCTTTTTACTTATGTATTCACAAGCTGACCTATGCATAGCTCAGGAATAACCTTCACCACTTTCTAAAGAAATTCTTTCTGTGGTGTGCGTCTTTTCTGGACACCTGTTATAAAATCCTTGCATTTCAGATCTGAGGCATTGACAAGTGTAGGCTATAAATAATAACTTATGTCAGCAAATCAAATCACTGTGAAAAATATTTGTGAAGTATTTATGCTCATTGTCTTTTGGATATCTTATAAACTAGAGTTCTTTTTGCAAATGTTTATTCTTGCAGAAGTCTTCATTGTAAAAGAGGTCAAGAGTAATCTTAATTTTGGGATTTAATTAACATCAATGCTGTTTGTCTTGCATTCAGTGTGTACCATTATTACCAGGGTGTTAAGGTTCAGCGGTGGAACAGACATGTCAGGACAAGCAGCACCAGCAGTTACCTGCATTGCACATCCTGTACATTATGTGCACATTCCATGGCATACTTTGTATTTTATAGAACATGATATGAGTGCTTAAATATCTAGAAATATAGTTAGGGATGACTCATACAAAACATGTGGACACTGTCTGATAGCTATCTTGAGATATTACGGATATATTATCACCCACCCTTGGGATTACTCTAGACCAAATCATGTATCTTTGGCATCCATCCTTACTTCAGTGAAAAGCATGGCCATCTTCATCCCTTTAGTTTTTGAACTTCAGTTTCTTTAGAACCCAGAAATTACTGACACAGGTATTTTCCAGCAAAGTATTTTAAGAGAATAGTAACTATTTTGTTCGGGGTTTTTTTTCCTGAATATGATGGGCTCCACTGCTAGGTCTGACTTTACATTCCTTCTTGATACGAGTTTAACCTTTCCCAGTTTACTAAAATTCTGCTAAAGTTCTTCTTTGCAGGATCCCGTAGTGTTTTGAAGAGACTATGTATATTCAGTTTGTGCAATTCATGGGTGCAACACATCCTAGAGAGTCCAACCAGTTATTTCACAGCCACAAATAATCCCCTTATTCTCTTTGCCACTTTGCTCTTCCTCTATGGCCAACCTTAGAGAAGGAACTGGATGCTACTCAAAATAATCTACTGGTTCATGTTTATATATTTCAGTGGGATAAATTTGTAATAGGGAGAAACTTTTGCAAAACAAGCTAGTATTATTGGCATGAAATTCACAGCCTGGGCCTACCAAGTCATAGTCCAGTCTCTTCCCAAAGCCTTTGAGAACAAATTGAACTTTGCGTGCAATATCTCGCCTAGAAGAAGTGATAACAATTTTCCAGTTGTCTGTGACTGTGATTCTGACTCTCCCATCTAATCAGGAGTCATGAAATTCAAGAAAGTGTGAATCGAAAGTAATTTCTGATTCTTGTTTAAATAATTTTTCCAGGAACCAGCTGAAATTGGTGATTTAACTGGTGATTCATTCAGGCTCATCTTCATTTCCTCTGAAAGTAATGCTAGAGGACAATTAACTTCGATGCCTTAGAGTTGTATCTTTCAACTTTTCCCTTTAATTTCAGTGTTGCCAAAGTAAAATCTGAGGGCTAATTCGTATCTAGGACAGTCACAAACATCTGTAAAAACAGAGCCAGACATATGTGAAGATAACTTGGATTATTTAAGGAAGATGGATTTTCACATGAGTTCATGATGCTCAGTTCTGGAATTGGGAATTTTAGAAAGAGTTATGAGCCACCCATTTCTGGTGTGTCATTTACTGAGAGCAGACCAAAGGGACAGAACTGTTCAGAAGAGTGCAGTTTTAATCTCAGCTTTATGAAGGCTGAGAATTGCTGCTTGTCTTGTTTCAAACTTCTCTGTTCTGGATGCTGGATAAAAATATTTGGTCCTCCTAAATTGTGAAGATTGACCACCTCAAAGTCTGCACTGCTGTGGAAATGGACAAATATCCCCTGAGTGCAAGTGCTTTTTGTGTAGTTCTGTAATACAGTTTTAGTGTTGTCTTAAAAAGCTTCTCTGAAGAGACTTGTACAAGCATTCTGCACTGACAAGATTACAACCTTGCACTATCAACAATGGTTGCTTAGTATTAAAATAATCTTGGATGCCATTAAAGAATACTAGAGCTCTATCAGGGTTTAGAGCACTGAGACATTTGTGAACTGAACTTGTTTGTATAAAATTTCTTACAGACAAAGGATAATCTAATTAGTGACAGTATTTCCATTTTAGTAATACACAGAGGAGGTAAGGCAGTGTCTCTAGAGATTTCTGTCAATTTAATGGTTAAGAGAATAATTTTAGTACTCTGTAAATCTGAGCATTATTTTAAAACATCAGCCTGCAATCTTTGGGGAAGGGATGGGGCGGGTTGAATTTTACTGTCAGATGGCATGAACAGAAAAGCTCAGAAAGCATATAAACCAAGATCTTCCCACACTGAAATCAAGGGATTAATTGCAAAATTGCATCTGATTACTTGTCCTGTAACTAGCTGTTCAGCAAAGGAATCCACCTCCCAACAGAAGCAGAGTCCATAGAAACTATCACATGCTGCATTTCAGTTTTTTTATTGGGATTTGTTTGGCAGACTTAGTGGTCTGGAAGTTCCAATAAGTACCTCTGGTTGAAAGTTGCTATTTCAGTTATGATCGCTTCCCCAAACCAACTGAATTTATTACTAACCAAAGACTTATCTACTTGAAAAAAAAAAAAAACAAAACAACAAAACAGTAAAGTTTGGTTCTGTCATTTGTGTCTTTGACTGTGAGCAGTTGAAGTGTATGATGTATGTACTAACCAGGCCTGTGCTGTGGCATTGAACAAGTTATTCAAGGCTGCAGCACCAGTATAACACATTCAGAATTCAGTATTAATCCCTCCATGGGAACATGAGTCTATGTAAAAACTTGATGTGCCATATGTGTAGGCCATGGGAAAATTGTGTGTGCAGTGAACTATATACGGTCTTAAAAGCTTTAACATTTGTACTGCTCTTCCTATAACAGAATGTATTTCTTGATAGCTGTTGATCCTATGAGCTTCTAAAAAAAATGTAATCTAAAGTTTATTCTTCTTGTCTTAAAATTACTATTTTGTGTCTAACTGTTTACACAGACCTGCATACAGCAAAGGGTCTTTCTTCATATGTTGCTGGGAAATGGAAAAGCAGACGCTATTTGTAAATCTTGCAGGCTTAGAGAGATCAGTAAATGCCTTTCCTGAATCTCCTCCTGATAAGCCACTTCTATTTACTAGCAAATGCAAACAGTGCCAATAGCCTGGGCCTTCTTTAGAGGAAACAAAACAGCCTTGTTCTGTTCCACTTCTATTGATACTTCTTAATTTTGTCTTTTTGCCTCCTTCTGAGTAGGCTTTGGTGGTACGATTCTTCCAAAGTGTAACTGAGGGCAGTTTGCCTTTTTTACCCTTCTTTTTTCAAAGCCACTGAAGGCCTCAAACAAGAAGAAGAAACTTTACAAAACTCATGCAGGCATGCTGTCAACAGGTAGCAGAAGGATGAAACAGCCTTCTGAGAGTACCCCAGACTATCTTTTAACAGCGTGCCTGCCCTGTGTTGTGACTTGACATCTCGCTTTCATAGTGTGACCTGCTATAATGGTGTTTGTTGCAATGAGGTCCTTTTAGTTTGTCCTAAAAGATTTTACTTGTTTGTCATCATATTAGAAACATAATGTACAATCTATAAGAAAAGCAATATACAATATACTATACATCTTCTATTTCAATGCCTCTAGTTTTAGGCTAGTATTCATATAAATGTTTATAATCGAAATACAGGTTTTCTTGTTCTTCACAGGACCAAGCAAAGTTTTGCCTTGTCTAAATACTAACAGTAACATTTCTATTCAACAAATATTCTTTTCTCATGCTTCTAGTTTACTCGTGGTGGGCTCCATCCTACTGATTTCCCATTAATGTATTTGAAAGGGAAGAGTGGTGAGCTATTTCAGTGCATGACCTTTGCACAGTACCTGATTCATAAAGATAAATAGATCCAAAATTTCATTTATGAGTTACTAGCGATCAGCAAAACTACAAAAATCCTTTGAAGTTCAGCTGAGGGAATTCTGAAGTTCTTGCATTGCTTATTCAGTTTTGCAGTTTCTTGGATGGTTATAATGGATGTATTTGATGACGCCTTTGTCACAGACACTGGCATCTTCATAAAAGTTGTTTTAGTTTCTGCTTCTGGTTATATGTGGAAATGTACTGTGGTGGAGAAATTATCTGTATTTTTAAAAAAATCATACAAGTTTTCTTCAAGACAGTTCTCACTTTATTTGACCTCGTCCTCTGGTAGGTAGCTCACTTATAATTAATTCTTGTCATAGTAGTAGTACAACATCCATAAAAAATGTTTCTCCAGAGAAATCTCACTCAAAAATATTTTGATCCTTATTGTGACCAGGATGCCTCTATTTCAGAGCTAAGTCACTGAAGAGGTGATCAAAGAAGACAAAATATTAGGACAAATCAAGAAATTTTTGTGTATATGGTTAAAAAAGTGGTACAATGGGGAAGTTACTGAGTTGGTTCTTTCCTCATTAAAATTTGCTGATACACATAGCAGCTGCTCATAAAATATTTATTTCTTCCTTCACTGTCTTTCTTCTGAAGCCAAAAGATCTCCAAAGCAAGAAAAAGTTACCTGGTGACTGTGTACAAATTACATAGCAAATGCAATCCAGATGCCAAGTCCATCCAGACTTTAGTAGTCCCAAAGGAAGCTAATTCACTGGAAGTCACTGACAGAACTTGTTCTTCTGAACTGTAATGACACAGTATGAAATGCGCCAGTTCAGTTACATTGTTGGCTGCTCAAGATACCACCCAGACTGTATTTATTATTCTTCTCCCATTGCTTGAAAAGGAAAAAAAATAGCTTAAGTCTGTGTCTCTGCATTACTCGAGTTCTCACACGTGCAGACTGCATCTGGCGGTGTGGTGCGCACTCGCTTTCCCATGACAGAGAAGATGGTTTATCTCTTTTGTGGTACCTTTTTTTTCTGTCTGGAATTTTTTCTCATCTCTTCAACTATGTCAGTAGCTTTTTTTGGGCGGCTTAATGCCTGGAAATCCTGGATTAAAGGTCACACTAAACATGTGCAGAACAATTCTGGATCTCAGGTGAGAAGTTTTGTATGGATATTTAGGTTTATTGCTATGGGCAGACCAACTTTTCGAGTTCACTGGGCTCACCTTATGCTGTAGAGCTGATGTGTAAAGGCACAGCACATGTTGACATGTTGCTCAGCTAGCGCAGACACATGGTCGATGCAGTTCAGCATGGCAAATCCTGAGAAAAAATGGAATTTGCAGCAATTGGAATTTCAGATGTTGGCGAGAGTACATGATTTGTACCACCTACTGTCTCTTGTGTCATGAAAACTATCTAGAAATATAGGAAAATAAGGAGAGAAAAATATAAACCAATGAGGGCAATTGTGAGGCAGAGCTCATTTACCAAATTTCATGTTCCAGAGGTGGAACTAAAACCATTCAAATACAGTGGTCAGTGCTGATCAGCCGTCTCATAGGAGTTCCATCTCAGTTTCCACACGTAAATTTTATACTGAGCAGCTGTAATACTGCCACGGGGCAGGAGGTGTTTGACTTTTTAATAAGCACTGTTTAGAGGTTGGTCGCTGAAGTGGTCGGTATCCAAATACCCTGCTGGGTCTTGGCAAGTAGGGTTCAGTTTCCAGCGAGGTTTTGTGGCAGGAACTTTGGATGTGATTGTGGATCATGACTGACCTAAGGGGTGGTCCTAAGCCTTCGCAAAGCACACGTCCAGGACCAGTTTTTACGTCCATCCTACACACATGCCTACGTATTTTATGAATCAGGTCTGTGATCAATGTTTCGAACAGTTCGTTTGCTGCAGTTTCATGGGGTTATTCTCTCTTTGGTTTGCAATGTAAATAATACTGTACATCTGCTATTTTATGATACAAATGCCATGTGAGTTGCTTATTTTTAAAATGTTATATAGTTCTGTTATGATTTATTTGCAATGCCATCTTACAGTATTGGTTTAATATACAATGTATCTGTATGGCATGAGTGAAAATGCTTATATTTTGCAATGTCAAATATTTTATTTTGTTTTTTAAATGAATACATTTCATCCTATGCAGTTCCAGAAATGTTTCTTAAGTGGCTCATTATGTCTGAAACTATTGCTTCCTCTCCAGTAGTGCAAGCATAAGAACTAGTATTCCTGATCAAAATCATCAGATATATCATCTAGCAATTCCAGATTAGAAATGTATGTACAAATATGTAAGCATTTATAGTTAATCAGAACATCTACTATATCTTCCTTGCTTTTCATGTAATGATACATTTAAATCATTTTGTATACCTTTAATTTGTAATTATTTGTGACTCATACACAGTGTAAATAACATGTTTCATTATGCAAATTTTCTAGGTATTCAAGACTTCAAAAAAGTTTGTAAAGATATTGATAGTAGATTGGAATGACATAAAATAAAGTGGTGATGACTATGTTCTATTTATACTGTTCATTTCCAAGTTGTCTGTTAAAGAAAAAAACATTTCATTTGCCCTTTAATGTCCAACCAGTTATTTGAAGTATATTTACATCAATAAATCATGCAAAAGTCTATTAAAACACATGAAGCATCATTGATATTTTCTTTTTTTCTGTTTATTGCTTGCTTGCCTATGGAGAGCAGAATTTAAGTATACTAAAACCCAATTCAATGGAAACAGTCCAAGAAGTCAGTGAAGGTATTTGTGGAAAAGAGATTTTTTTCACTCCCACCTCTGAAACCTCACTGTTTAGCCCAAATCCAAATTTACTTTTAAACAATAAACCAGTGAAATATGTTATAACAAAATGCTAGATGCTTGAATACATTTTGTGTATATCCTTAGATATGTAAGCTTTGGTTTTCACGGACATAGCCATGCTAAAACTTCACTAAAGCCTTTGTTCTTGACTGAACTTCTGGCATTTGGTGGCAGAGCTTCTTAAGAAATTTAACAGATTGTTGGAAAGAAAATGTCTGGTGTGGGTGATACTACAGCAGCTGATTTCAGTGATTGTTCAGTTCTTGGTTCTGTAGAATAACAGAGCAGAAGCAGATTTCCTTCCTGGAGAACAGAGTGAGAGGACAGGTGACACTGCAGAGAAATCCCAGCACTGACTCCTTACTACCGGTGCAGGAACAAAGGAAGCTGCCATGCTCTAGTGTCATCAGCTTGACAAATGCTGCTCATGTTGCCCACTTTTTCATTCCTTCTTAATCTTTTCTATATCCCCAACTGAGAAAATGACTCATTCTGCTCTGCTATTTTTTACAGAAGACCATTAACTAGAATTGGTTGCAATATTTTTCTGTGGAATGTGCTACTGGGAGAAAATGGAATTTCAATCAATTCAAAATGTTGTTGGGAGGTTGATTCTGACATTTTTGTTCTAAATGTGCTTGGCTTTTATGTGGCTAAAGCTAAAGCTAAGGAAGGTCTAACCTATCCTGAAATTTCAGGGATTTTGCCATTGCCACAGCTGGCTTTAAGCCTGGTGAACATTTTCTGGGAAGGAGACTGATAATTTGCCTATTCCTGTCTTGAAAGTTACTCCAGGAAATTATTCTGAAATTTTTAGATGGGAATTTGAATAACTCTGGTATGTGTGAGTCAGTTCTTGTCCACAATATATTTGAGAATGTGTGTGAACCAGGAAATTATGACAAAGACAATTCTCAGAGACTTATTAAACCAGGACACTGTGAGAGTTACTCTTTTATTAATATAACGCTACATTTTGAGATCTCACTTTCTCCAAAAAAGTTCCGTTATGTGACTGTATGAATACAAGGAATGTAAGAAAGGCCTTCAGCTTAACACCCATGTACATTAAAGAAAATTCCAGGACAGAAGTATGTAATAGGAATAAAAAATTGTGCAGACAAGGACAACAACAATTATGAAAGCTGTTGCATATATTCCAGAAATTATATGTGAAAGAATTGCTCAGGTTTGAAAAGACATGACTATGATAAAAATCTCTGAATATTATGCTGAAAAGGGATAGAAAATGATTATTCTGTTTTTCTTGTAATGGCAGAATTACAGGGCATTAAATGAGGTTACAGGCAGCAGATTAAAAACAAGTAATGCGAGAGAAAGTACTTTTTTTTTTCTTAGAGTGTGTAATCAAATTGTGGCTCTCAGTGCCAACAGAACATTTAAAAGACTAAAATAGAAGCAATTAGAAAAGCTGATGGAGGGTAGATTCATCGACTGATTTCAAACATGCTGAACTGCATGCTATTGTCAGCTCAGCCACTAACCCTTTGTTGCAGGAATCTGGGAGAGTGTCCCAGCCAGAGGTCTTGTAATACTTTTTTATCCCCTCTTTGCATAGCAATCCCTATGGATATCATTCCAGACAAGTTGCTGGGTAGATGGAGCCTTCAAGAATAAGCCTGGGTTTGTATTTTGATATGGGAGACACTGGAAGAAGAGAGTCCAGGATGATCTGCAGGCTGGGGGAAGAACGAGAGGGAGAGAATTTGAAAGTCATACCAGTACCTGGAGATAGTGTAATGTACTGGAAACTTGCTGGTAGTATGCAATCTGGACATCAAAGCTGGTCTGGGGGAAAAGAGGTGGTCTTCACTGGGAGAAAAATCAAAAAAGATTTTTTGAAATGTCTCAGCACAAACAAGTTTCCTGTGATCTTTTACAGCACTTTCCCTATGCCTAGGAAAAACCCCCAAAAGTATGGATCGAGGTAATAAAAAAAGACCCAGCAATGGGCCAAGATCAGTGTTACAAGAAAGACTTGGAGGGCTGTCATCATCTTGATGGAAAAAACACTCCATTGTGTGTTGACTCTACCTGAGTACCTGAGGCACAGACATTGCAGGATGAAATCTGAGACTTTTCAGTAACAGATTTAAGTGGAAAGGACTGTTCAAGTTTCCTCACATGTAATATTCCTCCTTGATTTCAGTACAGAGGCAGAGAAAATTGATAAATATACTAAATAAAGAAGCTATTCTTCTAGGTTTGCCCACTCTATATGTATGAGCAGATCACATATTTAAATTCTGTTTTACTGGCCTCCTAAGATGTGGGCATGTGTGAGATGCACAGGTTAAGTTGAACAGAAAGTTGAGGACCACTTTGATTCAGTATTTTCATTAAAGACCTTAGCACAGAGGAGAAGAAACTGCAGCTGTTGATAGCACCAAACGGAGTTGTTATCAACGCAGCAAGAGCCAAATGAAAGAAGGGAAGAGTAGAGCAGCCTCCAGACCGTGTAAAATAGAGGTAGGATGAAAAGATAAATAATGTCTGCCAGGATTAATTGCAGGTATTCCTGTAATAACTGGAAACTCATAATTTAGCAGTGACAGTAGAAGAAGAAGAGATGGAAGTGTACTGACCAAGAAGTGTATGATTATACCCACTAATGTCATGTGAAGAAGACAAGTGTAACCACGAGAGAACTGTTTCTGATAGATACAGGGAGATATCAGTGGCATTGCATAAGATATGTGATCATATCTGGAATACTGTGTGTAACTCTGATTATTCGAATTCAGGATATTTTTGTGATTGGCAGTAACGTAAAGCCTAAGGGAGGTATAATTATTTAATTAGCCTGTTTCTTTTCGCGTGAACCACGCATCTTTTAAAGGGCATACACATGAAGTGTGCCTGATATAATTGTACGTCTTTAGGTAGAAAATATAGCATCAAAAATGTTCAAAATACTCACATTTCTTCCTGTTCAGTAGGCTAAGGAGGTACAAAGCAATGCAGCTTAATAAAATAACCAAGAGATGGAGGAGGCTGAGTTACCATCTGGTGGATCCTTTGACAGATCCAGGTTGTGATCTTCTTTAGAACAGGTTTTCTTGTTTTATGCGGGGCTAGAATGAACTGGTGAAGGGTCTTCAGCCATTGCCTGCACTCCTGACTTTTCTTAAAAATGTGAGAAAGGAAGTTAAATAGCAATTTTTCCACAAGGCATCCTGGTTCATCTTCCTAAATACAGACCTCTCCTGCACTTGAAATGCCCTAGTTCACCTTGTTTGCCCTCTAGCTTCTACGAGGCTCAAGACCTTTTGTAGATCCTGAGAGCCATATTCACTAATGCCACATTGACCTCTCAGATGCCATAAAATGGCAATGTATTTAGGCAGCTGAATTAATTACATGGTGCTGAGTTTATAATTGATTGCCCAGATAAAAACATCACATGGCTTGAAGGAAAAACTAGCTAACCAGACCAAGATCGCAGGTCATCCTTCTATCAGTGTATGTGATTGCTTTTACTAGACTACGTTCACAAATGATGAAATAAATCTTTGCATATGGGCCGGAAATATCTTAAAATAATTTTGAATAATATACCTAACATGTTAGTGTAATGCTCTGAATACTTTAACAAGCAAGTAAAATGGAACTGTGATATGATTTATTTAATCTGTCCCTTAAGATATCTCTTGAAGTCCATGGAAATAGGCATAGTATTGTATAATTTGCATTTTTCGTCCCATAGTTATTTCTGCAAATAGTCGTTCTTTTTTCTGGCTGCTGTGTCTTGTATAATATGCCTTATTGTAATTGCTTTCAGAAAAATCAATATAATCCTACAGTGCACAAATCCAGCTAGACTGCTTGTCCTATGGTGGCAGTGAAAGAACAAATGCTGCTTTTATTTCAGTTGTCTGTCTGGAGCTGACAGGTTATTACTCTGCCTGTGAAAATGGTGGTATTGAGAACTTAGCAGCAGTATGGGAAGATGAGTGCAATGCTCTTCACCCAAAAGGACTCCTGATTGTGTACCTGGCAATCTACAATTCCCTGTCACAAAATCCTGTGGTTGGCAGGATGTGGCTGCTCAGCTCTGAGTTTATAAACCTCAGATGGCCCCTCCGCAGCGACAGTGGCCTGGTGGTGTGTCAGGGAAGAGAGAGACCTGTGGTCACACTCCTGAGTCATTACAGGGCAGGTCATACAGCTTGTTACTGATATTAATTCCTTGCTCCAATATGCCTATGAAAACTTCCCAGTTTTAAGGCCCAAATGTTATATATTTCTTTCTTTCTTTCTTTACTCTTTCTTTCCTTTCAGGTGCCTGCCTTGGGAAATGCTGCCCTGGATGATGAAATATGACAAAATGCTTTGCTTCTCTTTTCACCTCTCTTTGTGTCCCAGATGCATATACAGTTTCTGATCCTTCCAGTTCTTTCAGGTCTGAAGACACTGTAGTGTTAGAGAAGTTATTTTGATTTTTCATTTACATTACTAAGCACTTTGTTATCAGAATTCCAATAAGACATCTTGTGCTAGATATCTAAGACCTTAGTAGATTCTTCCTCCAAATGGGCTCAGAATTTCTCCAGCTCTCTCACTAGCACACAGAAGCATTAAAAAATGTTCAATGCATTGAGAAAATACTCTTCCTCACAAGAGGAAGCAGAGGGGCAGGCACTGATTTCTTCTCACTCTTGACCAGCAATAGGACCCGAGGGAATGGCCTGAAGCTGTGTCAGGGGAGGTTTAGGTTGGATATTAGGAAAAGGTTCTTCACCCAGAGGGTGGTTGGACACTGGAACAGCTTCCCAGGGAAGTGGTCTCAGCACCAGCCTGGCAGAGTGCAAGAAGCATTTGGACAATGCTCTCTGGCACATGGTGTGACTCTTTGGGATGGTCCTGTGCAGGACTCAGCGATCCTTGTGGATATTCTATGATTCTATGATTCTCTGACAACAGAAACATAGCCAAATGAGGCAAGGGTGCCTAGTTTGGAGTGAGAGCCGTATCTTCCTCTCATCTGTCTGCTGGAAATACAACACAGCCAAGAGGAAACTGACCGGGAGGTTCCTGGAATGTGTGTGAGGGAACTTCTCGACATGCATGAAATCAGACTTAAGTTAGAATCTAGAACTGAGGTCAAATTGAAATGAGTACAAAACCATCTGAAATAGCAGTCTAGGAAAAAATGGAGGGTGGAAGGAGATTTGGTATAAGGTGGGTAGGACTTGCTAAGGGCAAAAGAAGAAAAGAGATGCTGCTGTCACTAGTAGAAAACTTCAGAAATCTATTAGGAGGTGATGCTGAGCTTCTGTTCAAATCATTAAATAATAATATTGCAGACCATTATATTATATTATATAAATCTGCTGTTGAAACCCCATCAACAACAATAATAACAATAAACATGAATTTCATGATAAGCGTGAGTTTAAAATTAGTTTGAACATTGAAGAGTGTAGTTTATAAGGAGAAAAGAATTATCTCTTAATGTCTGTGCTGGCATCCAAGGGAGGAAGACAATTTTTTCTCGCAATAAAGAGAAGATTATTGGTAGAAAATAGAAGGCTTATTCTTCACTTTAGGCTGAGATTTGTTATGTATTAGAATCAAGCAAAATTCTTCTCTGTCTCAGAAAAGCTATGAATTTCTCAGATACTCTGTAAAATCAAGACCTTATCAATTTTAATTGTGTATAGCAGATTATTACATCCAGGAAGTGTAATATAGATTACTAGTCGACTGAGTATTTGCTGCATGCTCCAAGTCACAAGGAGCTTGTGTAAATGTCAGTGACATAACTGGTCTGTGACACTGGAAGTGTGTGGTAAGTCAATATAGTCTTAATTACATTTTCTTGAGGCAATTATATAGTAGTCAGAGAAGGATGGCGTTTTTAGTTTTAGCATAATTTATAAAAGCTTGACTAGTTCATCAGTAAATTCATTGTCTACAAATCATTGAAAAAACCAAAAAACACTAGAGGATTTCCCACAGTGCTCCTGTACCTCGGACATTCCTGGTGGAGACTGTGTCACGGGTGCTGTTCAGACTCACATGTCACTGTGCTGAAGTGTTGCTGTGGTGCCACGTTGCCTTTTCTAGAACAGGTGATGCCAAGGCTTTGCAGCACCTGGCAGCACTCATCTACACCTCCATCCCCGAGGACATCACAACTTCCTTGCAGGACAATGCCTGCAGGAGAAAATGCTTGTTGAATCTTAAAAATAACCAGTCACCAGCAGGAGCAATGCAGGAGGAGCAGAGGCAGCCTGGTGGCTCACCTGCTCCTCGGCCGCACTCTGCTGTGCAGCTCCTCCTGGGTACAAAAGCAGTCATTTAAAATAAACGCTGAGATAAAACCAAAACTCTTCTTCCTGAAAGCCACTTCTCACGCCACTGTCCCTCCTCTCTAATAAATTGTTAATGCTATAGCATTTGTTTGATTAAAGAACTGCTTCTCAGAGGCTACTGCAAAGTACAGTGGTGGATTTCTCTACTATCCATGCATGAAAAGTGCAAGATATTCTTTACAACCTCCATTGTTAAAGAGTGGAGGCCGCTCAGCTCACTGCCCAGCTCACTGCCCCATGAGAACTTCTCTGCCTTACTCATAGCCTTGCTCATTTTCTTCTCTTATGTAAATAATTAATGCCATGAAAATGCATTCCTCCTTTAATCTGAGTGCTGCAGTTTCCAGTGCCACTCCATACCGTTAAGAACTTAATTCCTTAATTAGGTTCCAATGTAGTCAATTTTGAAAAATGTGGGATCTCACTCAGGAATGAATAGATGAGTGAAATGACTCACTTTAAGCATGCTTGTGAATTCCTACTCCCTCCCCACACGCCTCAGTAGATGGTGTGGTGTTGATGCCAAGATGATTTTTGCTTTTTTCTTTTATATACCTTTTACACAGTTCTGTGTATCCACAAGTATTAGCATGCATACTTGTAATTCTTTAAGTCTGATAACTTAGCAGAGTTCCAGTGTTCTGTGGGGCCAGGAGACCAAACACCCCAGAAACTGCATAGCCAGGGGACCAAACATTCTACTATCTTGGGGGCCAAGGTCTCCCAGTAGAACATATTCTGTAAACTAGAAATTAGCCCACCCAAGCCCTATTTTTGGGTGCCCTTGTTAGATAGGCTAAAGTGTAAGGTCTATAACTTGTATATGTGATTTACAGTGGGCATTGCGATGCATTCAACCTTGGCGAAGTGATGCACTGATAGGATCCTATTAAAGATATGGAGGCAAACAACCCCCTCACCCTTTATCCGTGTCTGGCTTTCATTTTCTAAGACCGGGAAAAGGCATCAGTGTAAATGAAGAAATGGACCTAGAAGAAAATGGTCTTAGACGCAGAAATGCGGTAAGAAGGAAATATTTATGTATAGGCTAGGAAAACAAAACAGTTCTGAAAAAAGAGGAGAGAAGGCTCCAATTAACCAAAGTTAAGGTACACAGAACTCTTCGGAGCTATTTTAATAACAGCTGCTGCAGAGGTTAAGAAAGCAAGCAGTTGAAAAGGACAAGTACAAACAGTAAGTGAGGAAAAGCCTGTTCCACAGAACAACTTTTCCACAGTCACATCAGACTGAGGAAGAGTAATGGGGAGGATGACATAAAGACAGGGAATGTTGTCCTCTTGGTGATAAGTGCTTTAATCTTTTGTGCAGATTCATTATTTTTTAATGCAGCTTCATTTGCCATTTCAGAAAGAAAACTGCTATATTGTTGTAATATGCCAAGAGCCCTCATGGATAATAGAGCATTGAGGAACAAACCACATCAGTATGTGAAGACAAAACAAAGGCAACAGAATTCCCGTCACAACTGGCTGCTTTCAAAATGGCATTGCAAGTTGGGAAGTGCCAGGGAAGAAATCAGTTTAAAGGCTTTGCATGCAATCTGTAGAGTTTAGTGCAGCATTTCATCAAGTCTTGTCCAAAGAGTTGATTTGCCTAATGGCAAATTATCTTTAGCAAAATAAGTTCCAGAATACCAATTGACTTGCTAACACATAGCAGGAGGTGTCAGAAGTTTTAGAGCCTTGGGAACAGACTCATTTTTCTGTCTAGATTTGCCTGTAGACCAGAAGGGAATTTTTCTGCTGTGGAACCATATCTGGGCTCTTTGCAATTCCTTACCCTGCCTGTTACTTGCTTGCTCATTGCCAGGAGGTGGGGAAGCAGCCCTGGCTGGGTGGGTGGCTGCAGCAGCAGGTGATTTGAACACAGCCCAAAGACAGCACATGCTTTGACATCCTCGTTGGTTCTTGCCCAAGAGAACCCGTATCACTTAGGCTGGTCTTCATTCTGTATAAAAATCCTCATCTAATAGTTTATCATCAACACCTTATTTCTTTCTCAGTAGAAAATGCCTTACAGAAAAACCCCAGGTTTTGTTGAAAGCCACTAGCATTGGGCCTCTGCAGGTTCAAGTGGATTTTTCTAGGAAACACATGCATAAACACAATAATCCAGACCTGTAATTCTGCTGAATATTTTCTGCATCAACTTAACTGCAAGACGATGCTGGATCTTTGAAAAAAAATCAAAACGGCAAAACAAACGCAAAAATTGCAGCCAGTCTGTGGTTTCAAGACAGGGTACAGAACTCAGGTCTGTCAGCTGTTAAAACTGGAACATTTAATTGTCCTTCCCTGTGGGATCAGAGTAAACCCAGGCACAGCCAGAAACCCTGGAAGGGAAATGATGTTTCAGGCTTTTTATTGCAAAGAACTAAAATAATAAATAGTGGATATTAAAACTATGTACCAGGCACTGCTACATTAGCAGGTTTAATAACTTTCCTCAGATATTACTTTGTTGTGATTCGTAAAATGACCGTGACTACATTAGCAGTGTGGGTGACTACTGAGTTGGTGAGATATAGCTGTTGCTGGGCACATTTGCTGTCACCATGGGCTCACAGATAATAAACATAATTACCTCCACGGTACCAGCCAGCACTTCTGCTCACATAAATTATTTTGCAGCACTGTGACCCACCCCCCTGTGGTGTGCTCTGCCGCTATTGTGTATTGTGATCCTATTTCAGCAGGGTATTAGCTGCACTGCATCAAAGATGTGGGCTGTTGAGCACAGCTCCTAGAAGATTTTGGCCATTCATTTAATTCCAGAGAAGGAAAGATTAATTTATTACCAGAGCTTCAAGAACATCCTTGGGTTTTCATCTTGAGAATGTTGGGCAATTTTTTCCATATACCCTGTTGCAAAGGCATGCTTATAGAATCTGATTTACACTTCTAGATTTACACATATATCTGATTTGCACTTCCACCCCCTCTCCTGGGACAGTCTAGACAGCTTTACAAGATTGATAGACAGAAAAGTATCACAAAGGCTGCACTTTTCTGTCCAAAGCTGCTTAGATATTTAACACCTTTTGGCAATAGCCCTGAATCTGGGGGAGTAAATCAGTTCAGATGGCACAAGCCCTTGGAGAACCGCACTGCATTAAATATACTCAGCTGGAAACTGTCTTGCACACAATGCATAATATCAACAAGCTGTTAGACAAATGTCAGGTTAGCTAATCTCTGGGAGCACAACTGCTTTTTGCAGCGTCCTTTCTTCCTGCTTCCTAGTGTAACTTTCCTGCTTCAGACCCCTTGTCACCTAGGACCAACAGCAACACCATTTTCCAGAGCTGAGACACACAGATGCACCCTGTACTCAGTCTGGAGCAAAGCCTGGTTCTAGCAGCATAATCCTTCTTTCTGATAAGAGAGGTAACAACACATATCTGACTTTCTATCTCTGTAGTATTAAATCCTCGGAGAGGTTGCAGGGCTCTCTCGATCATTCTCTGTTAGTGATCTGTCTCCTTTCGATCTCCAGTCTAACAACTATCTATGTCCCATCAGCATCACTGGGTGCCCCCCAGGACTTACTTGCCAGTGGCATGAGGCACAGGGAAAGCTTGTCTTCCTGGCTCTGTTGGCTGCCTACCCGAAGAGCTGCTACCAGGCTTCTTGGTAGGATTTTGATCAGGAAGGTTTGGATGTAACCCATGCTGCACCTGACTGGTCACCACCTCTGCAGAGTGCACAGACCTGGCTAGAGGAGACACCACACTTGCTCTTGGAGGACTTCTAAGAAGAGCCATTTGCTTCAAACTGCCTGGTGTTCAACACATGCTCACAGAGTGTGCTTCCCTAGCGAACTACAGTCTTTGTACTCTTCCTCTTATCTGTCACGGGGTTTTATACACTTGATTTTTGCTTTGTGAGTCTTTAACATTATTAAGAGCACAAGGCTTCTCAGCTGGCTGCATAAAGGAAATCTCCACTGGCATAAGCAGCCCAGGCACCTTCAGCCCAGCCTGGGAAAGGGCTGTCTGGATGTTTCTCAGAGTGGTCTGCCTTTATTGTTTAAATTGATAAGCAAAATCCTAGTTCTTCAGAAATTTTGCAGGTGTGAAATTATGCATGAACTACAGAACAAAAGAAACCAGGCAAATAAAATTGAAGGGGGAAGAAGTAGTACTTTACTATGTGGGGAAATAAATAGCATTTTACATTGTCATTAGAACAGTGAAATATTTCTTTGATTTTCTTTTGCATCAGGAATTTAGTAGGCTCTGTCTGACAAAAGACTCAAGTATGAATCTCAGTCCTTATTTTGAAGTTCTGGTTACCAAATATATCTACTGTGGCAAGAGTTACGAGATTTAACTTGTAAGCCTGATAAAAAAATGAAACTGAATCTTGCTGTGTAGTTGAGTGATAGCAGAGATCTGCCTGTGTGCACACCCAGAGCTCTTAGTCATGTGTTCCCTGGGGACTCCAGGAACTCCCCAGCATTTATGAGGCACAGGACTGGTTTAGTTCAGTGCACTAATGTGTGACAAAGTGCTCAGCTGAACTACTGGCTTCACTATGAAGCATTTGACCAGTTTTGACAGCTGCTCTCCAGGGGAGTCTGAACAGCCCTGCAGACTCCCCCGGGCAGCTGCTGCTGTGCGCAGACCACTGGACAGACAGTGCTGCAGTCCCAAAGGTGTCCTGAGGCCATTCCTGCAGCAGAATTGAGCGAACTGAACACAAACAGGAAAAAAGACCTGTATGGTCAGTAGAAACTGCTTCTGCAGATGCAGGGATGGTCACATAGGAAAGTCCTTTGTACATCCTGATGTACAAAGAAAATCAGTGAGATTTCTTTGGAGAAAATCAGTGCCAGTGGACCTTGCTTGTGTGGGTGTTATTGTGTAGGACCATGGCCCATGCGGATACGAAAAAAATCCCCATGAGTACAGATTGCAGGATGCTGCTGCAATGATCCTCACAGAGTCCCATCACCAACCAGGCAGCAACTGGTCATATGTTTGGGACATTCAATTTCCCTTCTGACTATTATCTTAAGTAGAGATCTCAATAAATCAGTCTATCTAAAAAATATTCTCTGTCAGTGTCTGCACCACCATGGCAGAAGCCTTATCTTCACATTTAGAAAACTAATGAAACCTTTATAAATAAATATAAAAATAAATGATATCTCTCAGAAATACAGTAATAACTGTAAAATAACTAATTTTAAAAGCCTTAGTAAGCAATAGTGGATGCTTTACTTCCTCATAAGTTCTTAAGCAATGCTGAAGAGTGTTACGGGACAGACAGTTCCTTATTAAGTCTAACTATTAATGATACTTCTTTATAATTTCTTCTCACATTAAATGTCACAGTATCTTCTCATAAAGTTGGGGTGAAATTCATATGCTCAGCTCTCAGGAAACTGCTCTGCTTTAAAATTTGTTGCCTCTCCAGCTGAAGAAAGGGAACTTGACCATAATGGATAAAATTAATTTGGACAAAAATAGTACCATAGAAGTTAGCAGTTGTGCCACAGACATAGATTAGCTTTGTTTAGTTCTCTATTAGCAATAGAGGTTGGCATACTGCACCAATGTCCTAGAATCTCACCAGCTGGAACAATGCTAAGGGATTTAAAAATACACAATCCTATAGGTTTTAATTTGGAAGAAGTAGGAAATAAAAGAGAGAGAATTGGCAGAGAATCAATGTGAACATTTTCTTATCTGATATGTTTGCAAAATTTTAATGTATGAACAACCTTATAGATATGAAGACGCTTTACAGGCTTTTTCTGTGAAAAACAGCTCACAACAGCTCATAGTGCTGTTCTGGCATTTCCTCTGCTGAGAGGGAGAACTGGAGACACATCTCTGTGTTAGTCCATGTTATCCACAACTGCTCTGGAGTTTGTCAGGAATTTCAATGAACTTTAATGTCTTCAGAGCTTCAAAGCTTTTTTACGTTTTTCTTTAAATTTGTGGGTTTACAATCAGCTTTCTTCTGTTTCTCACACAGCTTCTTGGGGCTTGGTGAAAAATACGAGGTTGGTTACCAAGTCAGCCTTTTATTTACAGAGTCACCATTGCATTTCAGCTGCCTCAGAGGCCTTCTCAATCAAACAGAAAATTCCTGTAATATCATGTTAAGACAAAATATTTAGCCAAACAGCATACACTACTTCCCCCCAACTCCCTGACCTAACCTGATGACCTCAAACACTGTGGCTGATCAGTGTCCTGTAAGTTGATTTTTGCCTGTGTGGGTCGAATCTGTATGCTGAGGAAAAGCATTACAGAAATGCAGAGCCTTCCTGTGTTGGCTAGGTAAAAAATATGTGCTTTTTCTCAAACAGTCCAAGGCAAATGGTTGGATCCCAATCAGGCTGGATGCAGCTTTGAGCAAACTGGTCTAGTAGAAAGTGTCCCTGCTCATGCAGCATGGAACTAGATGATGTTTAAGGTCCCTTCCAACACAAACCATTCTGTAACTCTATGATGCTATGAACTCATCAATCTGTTAGCAAGCCTGAATGACTGGGGCTGGCTGTTGGCAACACAGTCATTTAAAGATTTTATAATGGACACTGGTTTTTCTTCTTCTGGCACATTTTGGTGAGTTAGAGTGATATTTCAGGAGATGAGAGAAAATCTGCATTACAAGAATTTGGGATCTGGGAATCTGGCTTGCCCTTCGGTGCGTGCACAGAGGTTTTCTGTGTATTGCTCTCTGCCCAGCCTGCTGTGCCCAGGTGTTTTGATACAGCACTCCACTTGAGGTCAGATCATCCAGTGCTTGATGCACCACCCAGCAAGAGCCTGTGTGTGCCACAGGTGCAGTAGCAGTGGAGAATGTGAGAGGTGTGCCAGGAACTGCTGACAGTGCCCTTCACCTGCCCCCTTTTGCTGTTTGGGTGACGTGCCAAGTCCACCACTCTACTTCCCACAAAGCACCATGATGCAGCTTGTCTTGTCCTTTCTCTCATTCCATGCCCTTTAAAATGTGGTTATTAAAAATCATTTCCACATACAAGCAGCAGGTACAGCCCTTTCAGTCTCTTCCACCTGGAGGTGATGGTAGAGATACAGCTTGATGGTACAGCTTGGTGTGGGAAGACAGCCTGTGTGCTTGTCCTCATCTGCCGAAATATGCAGAGGAACACAGGTTTGGAAAAGCCACACACAAAGGACATGCTTATGGGTGGTCAATGACCGGATTAACCAGCAAAGCCAGAGCTGGAAGTGTGTCACAGGTTTCTGACAGCTGAAACAACAGGAAGGGATATATGAGTTTTCTTATCCTTGGTTTTCGGCTTGGCAGTCATCCTTGCTGCTCTGAAACCTGTGTGTGTTTTAAAACATTGTGGTACTAAGGATATTTGCTATCTAACATATTCCTCAACTTGTCAGAGATACCTATTGTTGGACAAATAAAATATAGAAGCCTCAGGGGCCAGCAGAGCAGGACCATGCCAGAATTAGCTGTAAATGCAGAAGTATGGGGTTTAGCTACAGTAATGGCTAACCATTTCTCTACAAGTGGGGATTAACTTTTGTTGATTCAGGGTCTTTCCTATTTTCTATTGAATGAATGTAGATGGAGAGCTGTCTATTTGCTGGTTAGGATGAACTGAGGCCTCTCGAGGTTTAAGATTCCTTACCTGAGTCTGAGAGGTCCTGCTTTATGCAAAGTGGGGAGACCCCTCACTTGCAACCGATCCTCAGTAAGTGACAGATAACATGCTAATACTAATGGAATCCGTGTAGTTATTTCCTTTAGAGAGAACTCTCACCAAGTTTGCTGATGTCACCAAACTGAGGGGACAAGACAATTTGCATGAGGTCAGGGCTTCTATCCAGAGGGTCATGGACAGCCTAGAGGAACAGGCCAACGGGAATCTCATGAAATGCATAAAAGCCCAATGCCAGCCCTGCTCCAGAGCAGGAAGAGTCTGCTGCAGTAATGCAGGACATGAGCCAGTAAAAAGCCACAAAAATACTGAGTGGTTGAGGTTGAAGGGACCTCTGGAGGTCATCTGGTCATGAACAAGCAGGGCCACCTAGAGCCAGCTGCTCATGGCCATATCCAGATGGCCTTTGAGTATCTCCAAGATAGGTGACCCTGACATATATTGATGAGATTCCCTGAGCCTTCTCTTCTTCAGCCTGAACATTCCTGACTCTCTCAGACTTTCCCCATATTTCAGATGGTCCACTTCCTTAGAGGCCCTTCATTGGACTCTCTCCAGTACCTCTGTGTCTCTCTTGTACTAAAAAGTCCAGCTCTACAGCTGTAGCCTCACCAGTGCTGACCAAAAGGGGAAGGATCACCCATTTCTCTAGCCTGTTGTGGTCTCTCTCTAAGACAGCACAACCCTCTGGCATATCAGCAAATTCTCCCACCTTTGTGTCAGCAGAAACTTGCTGGTGGTACATTTTGCCCCATCATTAGTGAAGTTATTGAATCATCCTGTGATTCTGCGGACTTGTAAGAACTATGGCTGACCAGTGCATGCCTGCTCTCTCCAAGGAGCACTTTTCACATTCCTTCACTTACCAACCTGTACTTTTTATATTGCCTTTACCACAGTCCAGTGTGTCACTGCTGTACCCATTTGGGTACTTTGAATTTCATCTGCTGGAAGAGCAATTACTAAATTGGAGAGTGGTTAAGGGTGGGCAGAAACCTGCCTTTTATCAATACAGGGAAGGACTCTGCTGTAATTTTTTTTTTCCACTGTGAGGATATACATACAAATTTGTAGAGCTTGATGTTCATACAAATACATTTACCTGTGGGAGGGAAATGACTCATCTCTGGATTTTGAAAATGGAAGTGATGACTGAATTGTTTTTTGGAGACAGGCTTTTACACCATCTGCAATGCTGTCATGTTACTGCGAACAGACCCAAAATGCAATCAGAACAACACTGTAAAATAGACTGATGTGAGAAATTCCATTGGCCATACTGTGAGAATCTTACTAATAACAGTGAGAAATGCAGTTTATATGAAACATGAAGAAGCCTGGTACTGAGAGCCGTCTACCTGTTCCTAGAAGTTAGAGACTGGGTTTAGGTCTGAAAACTGAGGTTTTATCTTCTTTCTGGCATTATTTCATGTAAGCATTCAAATTTCATTCAACCTTGCAGAATCCTTGACCTCAATTGCACCTCTATCAATGCATTCGCTCCACACTCATAATTATCTTCTGTAGAGAATTGATTTTATCAATTTTCATTCTGCCAGCTTTCAGGTTTGCTAGCATATCTCCATATTCTTGCATCACAAGACAGAGGAGACAGAAATTCTCCATCTACCTTTTCTATCACATTCATTTATTTAGTAGAGTTATTTCTCATATCCTCTTATTAATCTCCTTTCTAAAGGAAACAATTGCACTCTTTTCAATTTCCCCTTAAGTGTTTTTCTGTGCTCTTAATAATTATGCCCTTCTCTCAAGCCATCTATAATTCTGTGCAATTTTTCTCAAGAAATGGTGGCTGGGGTTGTACAACTAGCAACATAATTGCATTAGTTTTGCATTGTTCTCCTCAGCCCCTTTTTGTGTGAAATCTGACATATCATTTGCTTTTTTCCGTCACTGATGCGTTAAGTAGGTGTTCCAGTGATTTACCTGGAATGATATACAGCTTTCTTTCCTCAGGTGGCAAAACCAACAGATTTCTAATTCAGCTCTTGAAGAACAAGTAGTTTAGGGGGATTTTTTGTACTTACCAGCTTCACATTTCACTTGCCTATATAGCCTGTCCTGCATTCTAAAGTTCTTTCTCTTATTGTCATGTTCTGAATAGAATAAATAACTTTATCAGGTTTCATATTTTGTGGACAGATTTTGTAGGTAGAATTCCGTCCATTCTTTTGTATCATTCTTGTTCTGTGACAGTGCTTTTTTCTTGTGCGTAGTGAAACTTCAAGTTTTGGTTTTCTTGTGCTGGGGATGTTATATTTCTCCTTAAATAAGCAGACCTACCAACTTCCTCTGTTTCCTATTTTCCACAGGTTCACCCACAATAATGCAACTCACAGATGGAGAAAGGAATAAATGAAAAGGAGTTAAATGGATTTTCAGCTCAGTCCCCTGCCTTTTCAGATTATCATGTAGAAAACATTGATTCAGAAGTTGTCTGTAAAAGCATCTGCTCTCCATTTCATCTCCCATCCCACCACACAGAAAACCAGAAAAGACAATACTTAAGTTTGTAAAGCTTTTCAAAATTTGGATTTTTACCTGTTGTGTAAATAAAAATTCTGAGACACATATGATCACCATATGAAGAGTAGTCCCATTCAAAGAGTCTTGGACTTAGTGTGGAAAATTTCTCAAGAATAATTTTCAACCGTTTATGACTTGATCATCCATGGTACAGCATAAGCCCATCAATATGACCTTAAAAGAAGGAGTGAAAGAAAAAAAAATAAAATATTTAATAGAAACAGTTATGAGGGTTTTGTAGTAGTACTATGTGGCATTTTAAGAATGCAAAACTCCAGCTTTATATCTTTTAGGAAAAAATCATGGAAAGGTTTTGAAATTACCCCTTGGAGGTTAGCTGGAGGAGATATCCACCTGCAGCCCATGGAGAATGCCATGCTGGAGTAGGCTCCTGGCAGGACCTGTGGCCCCATGAAGAGAGGGAGCCCATGCTGGAGCAGGTTTGCTGACAGGACTAATAACGTGTTATTAAATGGTAATAAATTAATTTCTTCAAATTGAGTCTGTTTTGTCCATGATAGTAATCAGTAGGGGATTTCCCTCTCTTTATATAATCTCTTTATATCAACCCACAAGCTTTTTTTCATTTATTTCCTCTTCCTTTCTTGATGAGGAAGGCGAGAATCTGAGTGGGGCTCTGGTAGACAAAAAATGTCAAGCCCACCCCAGAGCCCGCTCTGTAACCTCAATCAGACATGTTCTTGCTGATAGAAAATATTTTTCACACTAGGCATGGTCTCCAGTTCGCTCAGTTATTATATTCAAAGGCAAAATCACCATGCATTAACTCTTCCGCAACTAAAGGCATAAACTTCCATATATTGTACTTTAGGTTTTTTACCACCTTCTAGAAGTAACCTTTGAAAACAGCTTTTTGTTAGTTTGTCTATTTGAGTTTTTGGGATGGCTTGGTGGTTTTTTTTGTTTGGTTTGGGTTTTTTGATTTGGTTTGGTTTGGTTTTTTTTGTTTTCTCACCATGTTTGAACTGTTTAGAAGCTCCAGATACTGAACAGGTCAGGGAGCTGGGAATGCTGATCAAGGAATACAGCAGTGTCTTTGCTTTGCCCTCATTTATGCAGATAAGCTGACCAAGATGAAAGCATACTTTCAATAACAAGTATTTAAACTGGAGCATGGGGTCTTGATTCTTCTAATAGAAGCAGAGGCTCCATCTCTTTTGCCTTAAAACTATATGAAACAGCAATTTGGGATCCAAATATTTGGCAGTCCTGACTTCCTCTATCACAATTTTCACTCATATCAGTTTCTTCAAAACCTCTTGAAAGCAGCCCAACAGAATTGATTTAGCACCAAGAGAACCTGACGTCAGATTAGACCAGTTACAAAGAAGACTGGAAAAGCAGAGGAAATCAAATCACAGAGATCCATCTGAGGAAGAGGCGATGTGTGCTGTGAAGCACAGACAGCTATCAGAACAAAAAGGGAATTCCAGCTGAAAACGAAAAAAGGTGTGTAGAACTGTGATTGTTTCTGGAGCAGCTATGTTATAGTGGCACTGAGATAAGGAGATAAGAAAAGCAATAAAACAACTAAGGCTGATGGCAGGAAGCAGTGAACAGGAAAATCACTTTCTCTGCTGTGAGTTGCTGAGGAAAAACTGAAAGAAAGGCCAGGGACAGAAGGAAAGAGTTTGGATTCGTTTCCTAGAAAATATTTCTTTCTAAGTTAGATGTTAGCAGTGGAACAGATACATGAATTGCCCTGCAATGGCTGTTTGCATTGAAAAAAGCCTGGTGTGTAGATTTTACTGGGTTGGTATTTACTGTGCTGTCATAAACAACATTATTTTTTCTCTTTTGCGTGCATTACATAAATTAGATTCCAGCTACTGAGCCATGAGAAGCAAAATCCTGTTTAATGTCATATTCCATCTGAGAGGAGCAAGCCTCCTGCCATATTGTATAGCAAGAAGGATACTAGTGGAATGTATAATAACAACAGGGATGAAATCTGGAGCTAACTGAGAAGTTTCCCACATGTGAAGGATATACCTTTTTATCCACTCTAGGTATACTTATCCTCTGGAGGGACTTTAAACCCATTCATTTTCCACTCAACACCCCACATTTTATAGAGATCGATTTTGTTGCACAGAGACATCCCTCACAATCTCTTTCCTCACTCTCAGGCATAATTTCTGCACTAGAGACCAAAAGTCACTCTCACAGGGCTGGAAAGTATCTGGGAGTATTAAAGGTAGAGACGACCCTAGACAACAAAGAATGCAGAAGCTCTACACGTTTCTCCTATTTGGAGGAGAAATCTGGCTTTAGATCTGTACATACCAGGTTTCCAACATGCCTACACACATGACCATCTGTTGGGTGGCACTGTGCCTGTTCTCGACAACGTAAGAGGAGTTCCAAGGAGGAGCAGGCACCAGCCAGAGTGGAGCTGACAAGGATAGCCTTCACATCAGAAGCACGGCCCTCACAGCAAGCTGTGTCAATTGGCTCTGTACAGCTCTGCAAGATGTGGTCTCTCAAGGCTTTTCCTTGGGTCAGGGGTAGAGGCTGACAGAAGTTACTGGAGGCACTAGCAGGCACCTCCTTCCAATGCCTTCTGAACTAGACTCTCTCTGGTGCCCCACTATGCCCTATTTTCTCTTGGATACCTTGTAAACGGCAGGGAATCAGTGAAAACCTTTATTGCTGGTAATAAGGAAGTTGAAGCCCACTTTGTTGTAATTCTTTGCTCTTCAGATACTTCTGAGTTCCTCCTAAGACTCCCTACCAAACAAGCAACCTATGGAAATGCTTGCATCACGGATTAGAAGGTACTGATTTTTACGTAGGGAAAGGCAGCCAAAAAAGTTGGAATTTTTTTTTTTCCCCTAAAAATTGGGAAGAGGAACTAATGAGTCATGGTTTTGGAATCTTTTGAGTTGGCTACCAGACAGAGCTGCTTTCTGTGTACCTCACCCACTGGAGACACGAGCTGCACACTTGTGAGGCTGCTTGGCTGAGGGTTTACTGGGAGGGAAGTGACAGCTGACCAGACCCTGAGATCACCCCAGAATAACGTGTGTGCATTGTTTTGAAAATGGCAAACTCTGTGTTGTGGAAAGGACATTGGGAGACAGAGGTCCAGTTACACTAGCTGAGAAATCAGTTTCTCTTTAATAATTAAACATTTTTTATTAATTTAGCTAATTTTTCATGGGAAGTGTTACTTTATGCTAAGTTGGGTATTGACATCGACCTTACTTAGACCGGATAAAGAGGCTGTGAAAATGAAATAAATAAAGTATGCCAATGGCTCAGTAACATGATGGTCAGGAAACTTATCCATTTGGGTTTGGATGTAGATGTCTTCTCAGTGATTACTCTGGTGGTTGAAACTTATGGATCTGCTGAACTGGGAGTCCTTTTTACCTTTGTCTCCAAGTATATTCTGGTTCTATCTTACTTGAAAATTATGTGAAATCCTTTTATTGATTTATGAGAGTTCTTCCATATTTGGGAGAACAACAGAAGACAGACATATAAAGTAAGACACAGTAAAATCCCCTTAGAATTGAGTTTTCATGATAACAGTTATGCTTGCAATTCAATTCTGTTTAATGGGGATTTTTCCAAAGTATTTCCTCTGCATTTCAAAGTAGGGCATCCTTAGATCCAGAAGTATCAATCAGGAAGGCCAAATATTTCTGGAATTCTCTTTGATTCTGATTTGCTGCATGAAACCAGGGAAGAAACCCATTTCAGGGACTAATTTATTGGTATTGGCTGTTATGGAATAAGCCATAAAATAAAATAGACAGATTTATTTCTGAGCAGGGATACTTCTGCCGCAATACTGACTTTCAAACCTTTGGTATGCAAGTGGGACCTTGATCTCACTGTCTTCTTATTAAAACAAAAACCTTAAATAAATAAATAATTTGCTGACTCACTACAGTTTTGTTGCAAGACTGAATTTAAAATGCTTATTCAGGGTGTAAAGGTGCAATTTTTTTTTCTTTTACTGTCAATGAAACCTTGCTTCCCAGACGAGTGGCTGCCTCATCTACCTACCTATCCTGTATCCCAAAAAATGTTAAAAATAATCTTCTGAATCTTCTTAGGGTATATATTGAACTGAAAAGAAGAAAGTATTCTGGCTAGTGAAAACAACTTGACAAAATTCAACTTGATATGCCAGGAGGCCCTTTCCCTCAAATGACGTTTCCTCTGTCGGTATTCAGTTTGACGTGGCTACAGTTACGTCACAGCTGCGATGCACCGTGTTCACCATCCTACGGTATCCCATCATCGGATTTAATTCCCATGCCTGGTCACTTTTGTCTCAGTGACAACGCCCTGATGACCAGCAGGTCTTCTGGTGAAGCTGGGCCTGCCTCAAACAGCACCCAGATTGTGATGGGCCAGGGAGAAGACTGACACTCAGAGCCTCGTGTTTCCACACCCGTCATAAATACCCAGACCTCGTCACACTCATGTATTCTCTTTTGTGACAAATTAATATTCTCGATTGCTCACACCTATTTAATATGCAGTGCCTACTGGAGCACTAACCCTTTCTGGGAAAAAAAAGTCACGAGCTGCCAGAACTAACAATGCACTTATGAGTTTATAATTGAAATTATGAAAGGCATAAAAAAAATCAATTATTTACGAATTGTTTCAGCTAGAAAAATTATTATAGCAATTTATTGGAGGTTCTTTAAAGCAGAGATTGCTTTTAAAAAGTCTTCCAGTTGACTCAGAGTAACTTCAAAGAAATTCACTGTAGTCTTTGCATGACAATTAAAGAAGAAGGCACTACAGCATGGAAAAAATGGACTGTTCTGAATTTCTTCAGTAGCTCTTCTGAAGTGATCTGTGGCTGAACTGGAATTGTGTGTGGCTTTTGTGTCTTATTTAAAAGCATGCTTTTCTTGAGCGCTAATCAAACTATGTGTCAGTCCAAACCATGGCTAATCAGCAAAATTATGCCAGGTACTAGAATCTTATAGTATTGACAGCTTCAAATCAGGTAGTCAATGAAGACACATATAAAAATGGATGAAACTGGAGAATTAACACACTTTCCTCTCCCAAAATTGACACAAAAGGGTGATTTTTGCCTTACCAGTTCTGATAGTAACTTTGGATCTAGAAAGGCCTTTCTTTTTCACAGTTCATTTTCCCTTTCCCCTTCTCCTTTCTCCAGAAGTCAATACAGTTAGTCATGGCCATAATGAATTGGAGGTGTGGTTTGGATTTATTTTTGAAATTCTTAAATAATTTTTTTAACAGAGTATTGAGCATTCTGGATTTAAGGGTAGGATTTAGATGAAAGTTCAGACATCTACAGATATGTGACACAATATCAATCTATTTTAGAAAAGCCAGCAAAGCAACTCAGGATTTTACAGTTCTGCCCAATATGAGGGCCTCTCTCTCTAATTATAATGCAAAGACTCTTATTAACACCTTTAACCTCCGAGCCAGACACTTAAGCTCCCATTAAAATCAAGTGAGATTTAGTCAAGTCAGCCAATGCAGTGCAGAGAGCTATTTACCTGTCCAAATGAAGGTGTTTGTGTTTAGAGGAGACAAATGGCTCTCCAGAGTCCATATCTGCACCAGACAGATCCCCATTGGCTGCCATCAAAGGTTAAATTTCTGGCTCATACAGACACCTAAATTTGAGTGCCTAAATCTTCAGATATACTGTCTGAATCTGGTAACCTGCAGTGTGTCTTACATTTATTTACACAATGCTGACATAAATCACTCTAAAAATCACTTTTCCCTGCAATGTACACCGTTTTTTCTGAGCAAAAGCTAAGGGACGTGGTGGTGAGGGTTGGTAGCATTGGAAAGTCCCAGGCAGAGAATGGTCATTGTTGCCCTCAGCAATGTCTGTAGACTTTACAGAAGAGTCTCAGCTTTAAGCAGCTATCACTTATATAAACCAGAGATGTAAGTAGATCTGTATATATGAAAAACCGAAGAATGAACAAAAAACAAAACAAAACAAAAAAGGCGGGGAACAAATCTTAAATATTTCTTTCACACTTGCAAGATTGTATTAATTCTTTGCACTTGCATTTATCTGAACAGTCTGCTGTCTTGTTGCTTTTAAAAGCTGGCAAGATGTACATATTTGTAGAAATATCTTGCTTTACATCTGTTCTTCCCCTGGAACTCTTCTTCACAGGTGAATAAGTTATGTCTTTACTTGCTCATTTCTTATTTTCATCCTTTCTGCCTCCCAATAGTAGAGCATCCAGTCACATTTTTTGCTTCCTTTTTAACCTAATTCTTACTAGTCTGTCCCTTGGTCTCTTTTTGCCCCATCTACCCCCAAGACTCACTTCGATTCTCTCAAAAGCAGAAGCACATCAGTTTGAATTCCAACTTTGCTTATAGATTTAACTTTCCCTTTCAGATCGATGATATATGTAATTTATTTTTTTTTAAGAGAGCAGAAATTTCCATGGTGCTATCTGCATAAAAGTGATACAGGGAATTTTTCCTAGTCTGTCACCTTTTATTTTCAACTCCATATTGTAGCACTTCTTTTCTATTGGGTTGCAGTGTAATTGTTCTTCACTGATACAGTGAAAAGTGAAAGTATAATTATCCTGCTGACATTTCTCTTCTGGCTTCTTATTAAGTAGTAATCTGAAATGTTGGTAATATGATGCAACATGTCTAAGATATTTAAGGGTGCTTAAATACATGACAACAAAAAGAAAAAGTGCAACCTTTTAAAGATCTGAAGAACACTGTAAAGGATATTATTGCTCAAATGCCTGAAAAAGCACATTCTGTTACACATCTGCAGAAATAACATTGTGAAATATGCTATTTGACTTACCCTGAAACACCAGAATATTTTCCTATGTATTACGCAAGTATGTGGTGAGATTTATGTATTTGTTTTTCAAAGAGCTCAATAAACCTGATCATACATGACTGGATTGCAAAGAGCCTAGGAAATTATGACTCCCTGCATTCAGTTTTTCGCTCAGCTGCATGTAACACAGGGAAGAATGACTGTATCCCTGTGCCCTTCTCTAGCAGAAGGAACAGAGTTTGAGGGGGAATGACATTACACCGGGCATCAAGCTAGACAAGTCTAGCTTGTCTTAGGAAACTTGGATGCAGTGTCTCCATCCCAGTGTGTACAAAGTCAAGCAAATACAGCAGCAGTTCTGCCCTCATAAGCAGGGGTCTCTTGGCAAAACTCAAACACAAAGAAGAAAGTATACAAGATTTGGAAGCAGGAAGAGGTGACTCATTAGGGATATAGAGGCACTGTTCAAGAGTGCACAGTTAGGAAAGCCCAAGCCCACCTGGAATAGAAGCTGTAAGGGACATGAAGATCAACGAGAAAAGCTTCTACAGGTACCTCAGGAGCAAAAGGAAGATGAGGGAAAATGTGAGCCTGATGCTGAAAGGGGCAGAAGACCTGATGCCACAAGACATGAAAAATGCCAAGACGCTCAATGCCTTATTTGCTTTGGCCTTTATTTGTAATATTTGCCTTCAGGAATCTGAGACCCCTGAAATCAATGGGGAAGTCTGAAGCAAGAAATTAGGTTGGGGAAGATTTAAACAAAATCCGACACATGCGAGTTATTTGGATCTGATGGGATACACCCAAAAGTGCTGTGGGAGCTGGCTGATGTAAGGCTGCTCTCGATTACCTTTGTAAGATTGTAGCAATCACAGGAGGATTTTTGGAAAGGGCAGAAAGCAAATGCCAGTCTGACATTCAAGAGAGGTAAGAAAGACTATCCTGGGAACTACAGACTGGCCAACCTCACCTCAGTCCTAGGGCATTCCTGGAAATTGTTTCCAGACTTATGAAAAACAGGAAGGTGATTGGGAGTAGTCAGCATGTAGACAGGGAATAAATTGGGCCTTAGGAACACCATCATCTCCTACTGGGAAATTAGTAACTTGGTGGACGAGGGGAAAACAGTGGACATCGCTTTGACACTAGCAAGACTCTTGGCCTTTACTGTAACATCCTCACAGACCAGCTGACTCTGTGATATGTATGGAGCAGATAGTTTTTGGCATTTAGTGAACAGAATTTTGTTTATGTACTTCTTACTGGATGTGTCCCACTTCATGGTTCACAGGCGAGTAAAAGATCTAAGACTTTTCTCTCTCACCTGATGAACAGCAAGGGGGTTATATGTGTCAACACCCACCAAATTATCTCAAGAAAGGTTTCTGATCCCAAGTCAGATTGCTTTCCTTGCATTAAGTTTGCAGATGTGAGGATCTGGAGTAGTTTGGATTTGCCTGCTCCTTTGAAAACTGATTCATTTGAGAAAATGATTAGTTAGACTGTTCAGGGCCTGAATGTAGGCAGCCATCATTTTAGTCTGGGCCATGGATTAGGCTTCTGCTTATGCTTAGCTCTCTTTACTTTCTTATCGCATTTAAAACATATGGCTGAATTTATTTTGTGTCTTGCTAAATGTGTCATCCAAGCAACTCTGACACTTAGCATATTAGTCAGACGGTAGTTTTCTATTTGACAAGTCAGGATATGACATTGTGAAGCTCTTGGTTTCTTAGATGCTGCTAAGTATATGCAAAATATTGTCATTTGATGGGAATTTCAATTTGCCATCACCATTTATTGCATCAGAAAATATAAAGAGATGGGTCACCTTGTGATAACTAGGAATAAAATAACAAATGGGGGAGTTATCCTACTTTTATAGCTCTGTAACTGAGAGCAGAAACTGGCTGTTAGGGCATTTGTTGTCCAATTGCATTCCAGTTCCTGACTGTATGAGGTACTGTGTGGATTAAGAGTTACTGAAACTCACTTCTCATAGATGATGTCTTATATCCATCCCCCACCTGCTCCCTCTGCAGTATCCCCAGGTTCTCTGTGTGCCCTGAATTCCCATGATACTATCTAGATTATCTCATGCCCAATATCTCTCTTGCTTCCCCTACTCCCAAATCATTCCCATGCTATTGTGTTCCCTGTATGTTTTCTGTTTTAAAGGCAAGAAAAAACCAGGTCCTGTAGCTAGGTTGGAATTACAGGTGCACTGACTGGCCATCTGGTACTCAGGTCAGGTCCACTGGCTATTAACTCTCAAAATAGATAAGCACTCAATTCTACTCTCCTTTTCATCATTATCAAGCATTTGTTGATTTTCACAAGACTTGTTGGCTCTGGGCTCTCATGTGGTGCCTTTCCCAGTTTAATAGTAGTTGAAGTTAAACAACAGGTTTAGAGATTACAAGTGGAGTGGGATAAAATGTTGTATTCCTATAGCACAATCCATCCCATAAATATAATTTCCATCAGGAGACAGGATAAGCAAAGCATAGCAAAGCAAAGAAGAAAAGCAGAATAGCTGTGTATTTTAAATCCTAGCTACTGGAAATAATTCTTTTCGAAGCAGAGAAGTTCCGTTGTTTTGTATTGGGGGTTTTTTTTGTGTTGTTTGTTTGCTCGTTTGTTTGTTTGTTTGCTTTTTGGCTTGGGTCTTTATTCTGTTCCATTTTTGACTTTGCGTGGTGCTATGGAAGAGAACTTACCATTGGTAGGATTCATGTCTTATATGTTTAAACTTTTCTGTCTATGTCATTCCATCATAGGTGAAAAGGTGGATTTTGAAAGGAGAATAATTTTATTCAATGACAGGTCAAATGAATCTTAATCAATGTTCACCTCTCACAGACTAAAATTAGCTAACAAGAATCACATCAAGTGAGACTAAAAATAGTTCAATTTGATTTTTTAGTTTAAACATAAGAAAAAAAGCTTTTTTTTACTCTTAGTGATCAAACAGTGGAACAGGCTTTTCAGAGAGGTGTGAAGTCTCCATCCTTGGACACATTCAAAATGCAGCTGGACATAGCCCTGAGCAACATGCTCTAAGCGACCTCAGTTTGAGCAGGACTGGATCATCTGCAGAGGAGCCTTTCAATTTCCACCATTCTGTGATTCTCTGATGCTGATTTCTTGTGCTACAAAATGCATGCCTAAGAAAATAGATTGTATTGACAGATGTGCCTGCACTGTGCAATGCTTCTTTCAAAGTTATTATTTATTCTTCTGCCAGACTTACTGCTTAGGAAGTGGAAGATCTACACGATTTGTATGCATGAACTAACGTCATGCAAAGTTGATTGTCTTGAAAAGATGATGTTTACTGAAGATTTCCCGAGTGTTTTCACAGCTATCAGGAGTGGAACACACAACATCCTTACAGGAGATGTTTAACCAAGATTTTAGATCTGAAGCACTCATTGTTTTCTTTGCCTTAGCTTATCTGTTCTCTTGTGAAGGGGTTCAGGGAGCAGGAGTATGACCAGCAGCAAATTAAGACTCTGAATACTTGCAAGGACTTGACCCGCATGGGTTCATTTGACTCAGGTGGCATCCAAGGGTGCCGAGAAAGCTAATAAAGTCCTTGCAAGTCTGATCTCTACCATCCCTAAAAAACATGTCTGTAGAAGAAGGGTCTCCAATGACCGGAGGAAAGTGTACACTGCACTCCTATTCTAAATGGGCCAACAGATCACCCTCAGGAATTACAGGTTGTTCTGCCTTGTTTCTGTCCATGGGAAAATCAGAGTGAGACCTCCTGGAAGGTAGTGCTGGGCACATGGAGGACAAGAAGACACTGGCAATAGTCAGCATAGATATGCCAAAGATAAATCATGCCTAACCAGTCTGACAGTGAGGATGGCAAGATACTGGAACAGGTTGCCCAGGGAAGTTGTGGATGCTTCATCCCTGGAAGTGTTCAAGGCTAGTTTGGATGGAGCCCTGAACAACCTGGTCTAGTGGAAGGTGTCCCTGCCCATGGCAGCAGGGGTTGGAACTAAATGGTCTTGGAGGTCCTTTCCAACCCAAACCATTCTAGGATTGCCACAATATAATGATTCTGTGATCCAACAAGATGACTGGACAGCCTGCCCTGTCAGTGATAATAAAACTGAGATTTTATCATTTATTTGGACAAATGGCAACTGAAATAAGGAGGAGGCTGCTGAAGAGCTTGTTGTCTATTGTGAAACACTTGTTGAAGCACATCTATGTTTCATTATGGAACCTAAATCTTCACATAACCATGATCTGAGGCAATCTGGTAAAGATATGCTACAGGGTTTTTTGGTTGGTATTCTGTGTTTTTTGTTTTTTGTGGTTTTTTTTTTGGTTTTTTTTTTTTTGGGGTTTTTTTTGGTTGTTTTTTTTTTAATAATAGAAAGTGTTTGGGTTCTTTTGTGCTTAATTCTGTGTGCTGGTATAGCTTGAATACCATCTTTCTTTTTTTCTTTTTTTTTTCTTTTTTTTCTTATTTTTCTCTTTTTTTTGCAGGTACTAGAAAGCACTGAAGCCTGAGTTGATGATCAGCGTTAGGAACAACAGTTGAGGAGCAAATTGCCATTACCTAAACCCAGTAGATCTGCTGCTCTTCCTAGCTCCTCCTGACATGCCCACAGAGATTGGGCTCTCATCCCTGCAGCTCAAAGGCTTGGAAGCAGAAACAAAACTTTTCTACTCATCCTCTCTTCTTCCACCTCATATAAACTAACATACCTAACTGCCTAAACCCAGACAAATTGCTTATCTACATTTTCCATTCTCTATGTCTTATGACTGAGATGCACACATACACTAAACACTTTCCATTCCTTCAGGAAAAGGGACAGAATGGGATAACATTTTTTTCCATAAGCAGATTGGATTGACTTGCATGTAAAGTAGCTTGAAGCCTTTCTCTAGTTCTCAAATGAAAACACTGAATTAAGCCTCTGATCTTTGCTCATCACATTAAGTCCATGCGTTCATCAAAACTGGACCAACCAATTTGTTCTTAATTCAATTATATTTCCCCCCTAGATCTTTCTACAAGATCAATTACTCCATTTTCACTTTAATATTATTTTCAGTGGGGCCTAATATGAAAGAAATTATTCTAAAATTAAAACCTCTGCAGAAGAATTCTTTCCCAGTGCAACTCTTTCATTGGCAATTGATTAATTTGTTCCCACTTCAACAACTCTTCGTTATGATCTTCATTATACAGGTATTCATTTTATATCTGTACATATGTTCAAAGCCATGAAAGTAAAAAACTCCAAACAATGGCATCAATGGAAAAAAACAGCTAAAGGATTAACAGCTGAAGTAGAGAACAGTGCAATTATCTGAAATGCCAAATGAATAAAATCTCAGAGACCCACCCTGAAGTCACAGCATGATTGTCTCATCTCTACTTCCATGGCTTATTAATATAGTATTGCCATTACTAGTAATAGGTCACAGAGTGTGTACTGATTTGGCAAGGTTTGTTTACTTTTTTTTTGAACCAGCCTGGGGTTTTGTTTTCATTTAATCACAACTGCAATTTTTCCAATGATCAGCCAGTCATGCCTAACTTATTTTACTCTTGCTTATCTGCATGTGATGAAGCTATATTTTTTATATAGATGGTAGTAGCAAGTAGACGTTCCCTGTTGAATGAAATATTTATGATTGTGACTTAATAACTTGGTATGGAGAAATTCCAGTCTGTCAGATAGCAGAGACCCGGAAAAATGGGTTTGCAGATTGCAGTGGAGAAGACTGCAAGCAAGAAATGATAAAAGCTGGGGTACAGGCCTTGCACTACAGACCCCATGGTTCCAGTGTAATGGGGTCTCTTACCAGTAGTTACCTAAAGAAACGCAGATGTAGACCAATGAAGACAAAACTGTGTTTAGGAATAATGGAGAGTGGAAAGAAGTGAGATATCTAAAATGCACCACATACAGTAATTTCACATGTAGCATGGTATTGTAGACCAGTGAAGAAAAAGGAAGTGTATAGGTGAGCTAACAATCATGAAAATTACCCCACCTGGATCCTAGAGCGAGGAAAGAGAAACTATCGTCACTCCTCCTGGTGAAGGACTGTGGATGCTGACAGCATGCTGAACTTTCTCCACCCCCAGCAGACTGGCACCATCCACCTGTGAGTCAGAGAGGCCATAGCAGCATGACCATAGCACCAAGGAAAGGGGTGCTGTACATGGAAATATGTGATACCAACTGCAACTGTATTATTATTGTGACTGTGATTTTTTTTTTCTTGTATAATGACACTACTTTAAAAAAAAAATCTATAGTTGTCTTTCTGTTGGAACTTGCAGCCTATCTCTTCACTAGTTTATATTAAGACAGAACAGCTCATGTAAACTCTCACCTGCAAAAACAGGAGACAAGGTACAGTGGTTCGCAAAGTCTAATCTAGTTCTCCTTTGTTTAATTTAATATATTGGTATGAAAGGAGTTTTTAAGAGACAATGGTTCATATCACTCAATGTCTTGTGTAGAAAGTGAGCTTTAGTCAAACTCATTTGAATAAATCTCAGTATTGTGAGACAAACTGCAGGAAACATAAAGGTGGCCTTTCTCAGCTGTAATACCTGTATTTGAGTTGCCACTGTTTAATTATTGCTTTAGCACTGTTTTAAACCATTGCCATTCCAGGAAAAGAATATAACTCAAATAAAATAACTAATTTGGGTTAGGAACTAACTTCAGCACACTGCCTTTGGTCCAGACAGAACTTAGTCCACATCTTAGCATGCTCCCAAATACAGACAAATGAATGAATCCTTGGTACCTGCACCAACAATCATTCCCTTCCCCATCATACAAAACCAAGTAGCCCTTTGGCAAGCACTTTTTGGGGCTATAAAAGAAAGGATTCAGGATTTTCCTGTTTGCCTGACAGCCATGTAATAATGTGATGGAGGTGGGTGAGATATCTGGTGGTCAAACTGAGCACGATTTTCCCAGACAAACTCCACCAGGGTACTTAGTTCTGTCCACATTAGTGGATTGTGCAGAGCTAAGGTTTCTCCTCTACTGTTTCTCAGAGAATATCTGGGTCCTTGGACAAAGTTTCTGTCTCCACAGCAACTGAACCACACCTCTGGACTTCGATGTAGGCTGTACAGAGATTATGCACATGCTTGAGTCCCTGATTTTTCCTGTAGTTGGGCACTAACAGCTCAGGCCGTGCTGTCTGCTGTGGGTTATCAGGAATAGACTTCCCCTTCAGCAAAGCTTTTTTTGCTTTGATTTCAAGAAAGGAGATCAGAAGCCTTGGGGGAAATGTCTGTATATGCTTGCTCATTTGCATTTCTTTGTTGCTTTTGTCAGTTTTGCAGCAAAAATGACCTTGGGAAAACGCTTGCATCATTCCTTGCATGGAGTCAACTTTGTACTTTCACACTGCAGAAATGAAAATAATTTTGTGTATGAGAGTGGGATAGACGTAGGGATGAAAACCAGCATGTTTCTAATGAATGAAGAGTCATTACAACTACACCTTCTGTGAAATAATAAGCAGCATTTCCTTAAGTCTACAGGCCAACGGTACCACCAAAAGAGGGGACTCACCAGTGTGAAGGAGCGTGATTTCCTAGAGGGAAACAATGTGACATCTGTAGAACGTGACATCTGTACTCTGTGTTGCAACTGATATGTGCAAATCTTCCCACCTTCTGTCCAGTATTTATCTATTTCTTTCTGCCTGACCTTACCACCTTCCAGCAGCACAGATAGCAGGACTCACTGTGGCTTTTTCCCCCTGGTGTCTAGCACAAGTAGCTCTTGTTTGCCTAGTACAGTAGTCATTGTTTAAAATTCCTGGCTATCACTAAAAATAGAAAGAGTAATGTATTATTTGTAGTAGGTTGGAATCTTGAACAGTAGCAGTATTTCATTTTGGCCAGCCACTGAATTAAACACTTCATGCCCTGACAAGCTACAATGTGGAGATACATGCATTCAAGTGGGAGAAAAAAAAAAGCTCTGAATATTTGTTGGACCAGTACATAAACAACAAGTCTAAATCTGGTGGGGTTTTTTTCAGTGCTGTTGAGATACAGAGATGTGTTTTTCATAGGACAAATTCATCGCATGAATTACTCTTCCCTCACGAATCACAATGTTATGAATGTGTCAGGCAGGTCTGCTAAAGAACCAAATGACTATTTCCTTATGCTGATCAGTACAACCAGGGCTGAGGGATCAGCATGTGATGCCTAGGAGATGGCATGTGATATCTGGAAAGTGGGCATGGCAGGACCTATGCTTCTGTGAGGTGCAGCCCTAGGGCTCTGCTCAGAGGCTCTAACTTTGTGTGTCTCATTCTAGGTCAAATTTCCTCCTGTCTCTTATGGGTCATTATATTATTTCACACATTCACTGGTATCAAGGTCAGACTTCCAGAAGAAGTGTTAACAACTGGCAAGCCCTTGGTTTTGCATTATCTTTTACTACCATCTGAAAAGAAATCTGACTTTTCCAGTCCTCAGCTTTTCTGGTGAATTCCTAAAAGCCTGCTTTCTTCTACCTAGAACAGGTGCCTCGGAAAGGATCCAGATCTTCAGCTAGAAGAAGTTTTGTAGCTTATTAGAAGAGCCTGAGATGACTCTCCTTTGATTGTCTTTTTCCTTTTCCCTGCACTTCTCTTGTAGAGAAACTGAAGGGACTGTGGAAATTCACCTATCATCTCCAGTTGCCGAATTCAGGCAGAAACTTGCAGAAGTGGAACTCTAAAGCAATGAACACTTATTGTATTTTGAAACAGAAAGCTCCTTGCTGACTTGGAAAGAAGTAAAAGGGAAAAAAAAGATCTTCCAGGCTTCCAGCTCACAAATATTTTATGGGTGAGCTAGAGCTAAAAGCATGGGTCAAGCAATAGATATGTGTCTAATCAAAGGGTAGAGCCTGGTGATTCACACCACAACTTAAACTTCGAATTCACTCAGGAACAGTTATCATTTATATGCTGGTGGTAGATAAACCTTTTCTTCTTTCTCTTCTGTTCTTTTCTTGACACTGCAAAGTTTCATGTGTAGACATCTGGCAACTAAAGCCGTATTGTAAAACTACACTGAGCCAAGATGATAGGAGGCAGATGGTTTCCATGGCAACTTCAAAGCAAATTTTAGAGCAATTTCTCCCCACTCTGGTACATTGCAGTATAACACTCAGCACCTGCTGGCTGGAAAACTGTATTTGTGGCCACTTGAACTGACTAGGCGTGATCAGAAATAAAAATAAAGGTGATCCAAACTGACTTCAGTCAACAATCTCATGCACAGAGGTATCCCATGCATAACCCCAAAGCCCCTCTGATCTCCAGGTTTCTGGTGTTCCCTGGTGAAGCAGTTGCCAGACTAAAGGAATGACAAACCCCTCTGCCATGTCCTCGGTCACGTCTGCCATGGAAGAAATTTCTGACCAGGATTTCGTGTTTGTTCATCTACTTTCTGAAAGTCAAAAGGAGTTTAAAGGCAGCATAAGATTTATCCCCTTCTGTCCATATATCATGGTTAAAACATTAAAGTAAGCTTATCTAACAGCATTACAGGAAAGATGTGAAGTCAAAGGAGACGATCAAACCTTTATCTGCACCTTTACAGGTAAAATGAAAGAATCATCTGGACTTCGAGGATCTTTAATGAAACCTGGGATTCCAAAACTGCCCATACAGCCTGGAGATGAAATATGCTGTGTCTTTTTTTTTGTTTGTTTGTAGGAAAAATTTGGAAGCATAACCACTACATGAGTTTAAATTGACGTGCCTGCAGGCATATTAGCAAACCCAACTTCTCAGACATGGATTAGTACAATAGCATAAAATTATGCTTGTCGTGATTCTTGATAAGGTCAGTAAATTCTGTATACATAGAAGGCACAAGCTACCCTTGCCAATATAAATGAGAGCAACAAAGAAATCTTTGTATGGAAATTCCGTGCACAATGTTGCATTTGGTATTGATAAAAATGACTTTTGAAGCCAGGAAATCCTTAGGAAAGGCACTTGTAAAGAGCTAACAACTTTCCTTCTTAAAAGTGTACAGCTAAACATAATCATAGACATCTATTTTAGTTAAAAATTTTAATTAACAAGAATTAACTATGTATAATATAATTTATGCAACAAATGTAATAATATTTAAATAAGATTTATTCCTTCCATTTTTACTTGATTAAAAACTGTAAACCTGTGTAGTGTCAAGCTTTTCTGTTTACATTCAAGAGAGAAATAGTCTGTATTATCTAGAATAGGAAATGAAGCTCATAGATTAGGATCTGCTTTGTCTCTGCACATAAAGTAACCTTGTAATGAGCTCTCACTGTTGAAAAGAATATTTATGAATTCTGTAAAATATTCACTTTTTTGATCAGGATTTCACTCTTTCTGTTAACCAGAATTTGACAGAAATGCATTGGAGAAAATAAGCATGCAGTACCCAGACAGGACTGGGGTACTGAGCTAAGCTAGATATATGTTGTGAGGTGCTAAAGATAGAGTTATTTTTTTCCCTTTCAAAATACAAACAAACATTGCTGGAAACCCTGGGTACCGTGTGCCAGCAGCTGGGTTTCTAAGTGACATATCCAAACGTGCACACATGTGGCTCTGATTTTAATTATTCCACTCCAAAGTATGCTTGTTCTCACTCAGAAGATTCAGAGAACAGAAGGCAGAGCTGTGATGAAGATTTGCATTTGACTCTTCAGTCTAATCTGACATCCAGAGCTCTCTGTTCTTTTCTTTTTCTATACAATGAGGAAGATATGTACAAATAGCTCTCAAAGTCTCTGTTAGCTTGATGCTATTGAGGGTGTGGGATAAAATATTAGCTCTGGAACAAACTCTTCAGAGGAAAACTGCCTATACCAGATACTCCTCTTTTGATAACTTTTGTAGAAAAGTTAATTTTATTATTCTCTTCTGTATAGGAAAATACTACATTGGGATGCAGACATCAGCAAGTATATGTTTTTTAAGGACATTAGAAAATTGCTATTGAATAAAGAGGGATCAGCAGTTCAGGTAAAGGAGGAATTTTATATGGAGTATATTAAGTATTTGAAAGTTGTTCCTTGAAAGAGAAAACGAAGAAAAGTTGGATGGGAGAAAGGTCTAACTTGATAGAGATCATCTATTTCTTTATTAATAATCAAGTGATTGGACAGGACACATGTAATTCTCTGACTACATGTGGTAGTCTTTATTCCAGGATTTATACCCTGATCTTCTCTAGGATAACAGCCCCCTTATCTTACTTGGCTCAATTCCTTTTCTTCAGTCCTGCCATTTTGCTTCTCTAACATGCAATTTCTATCAAAATACATCTGACACTCTTTTGGACTGATTTACAGCAGTATAATTTACAGCACTTATGAATATTGACCTTACAGTTGACAGTATAACAACCGTTATTTTTGTTGCCAACAAAGACTGAACAGGAATGTCCAGAGAAGAGCACAAACCTCTGCAAGGAAGAGATAATTCCCTGGGATAGGTCTGCAGCAGGTTGGTCCTGTCTGAGGGAGAGTCACACATCCCGCCGCGATGGTTAGATCTCATCGGGCTAAGAGATTGCATTGCACTATGGAAGCCCTCAAGGAGCCCTTGGGGGTGTAATTTATTTAAGGGTGAGCTCCCTGTTCCCACCGACATCAGAGCAGCACCAATAACACTAGCAGTGTTTGAATCCCTTCAGTAGGCTGACATGGAACTGCTGCTGGTACTTAACAACCAGCCAAATACCTACTTGTAAAACACATGGTTAATCGCTGCTGACAGCACATTCACACTTGGGTATCCCATCAAGCTAACTGTAGTGAAGTGTTAATATGCTGGTGTCAGTGGGAAATGCACACATGTCCTCAAGAGGCTGTGTCTTTCTGTCAGGGCGTCTAAAGGCTACGTGTGTCCTACTGCGGTGGTGCACCCAGTCGAACAAACAGGGTGGCGTGTACGAGTGCACTGCTGCTCCCCTTCTGCCTGGTGGGGCATGTCTAAGCCTCCCAGTGACACGAATGATGGCTGTCATCAAAGTGCACAGTCACAGAGAAATGAGAATTGCTCCATGCCCTCTCAGACTTGAGTTAGCCATTAGAGAACTGAGCCTGACGATGCCTAAGTGACAAAACTAGAATAGGTCTCTAGAGGCAATCTGTTCCCCTTGGTTTTAAACTTTTCTTCTCCTCCCTTCTGAGAAGAGTACTCCTTCAAGCTTTTTAAGATTCTGGAAGCTGTCAAATGCCAAGCTGAGGATAGAAAGTAGTGCAGCATAATGGCAACCATTTGGAGAAGCAAATAGATTTGAAGACCCAAAGTCTCTGCTTCCAAGGCAGTTTCACCTGGACTAACTGGATCTTGTCTGGCCCTGTGAGTTCAGGGCCACCACTGGCCAGAACACCAAGGTGGGGTCCTCTTCTGGTTCAGCTTCATCTCGAGGAACCCATTCGTGTTCTGTGAGGTCACCACACAAAGCTATTTGCTTCCAGACCACACTCTTGATCCAAACTACAATGCACTCAAAGTTAGATGGTATTTCAGAGTCCTGCTTGAGGTACCCTGGAAGTAAACTAACCACCATTCTGAGACAATCAGACCACTTAGAAGCATTTCTGGTGAGACAGTTAAATGTGGATTGTATCTAATATCATCAGACACATATGCCAGCTGTGACTGCAAGCTAGGAGCAATTTAGACAATGTGAGAAACAGTCATTCCTCTTTTGCCCTTTTTTTCCAAGGAAATAAAGCTCACCATCAATAATCTGTGAAGCTATCTAGTCAGAGTAATATTCTTCAAGAAAACAGAGTGTGTTTTCAATTTTATATTTCTTCAATTTTTCAATATTTATAGCCAATGCAAACTTGAGACAGAAAGGAATCTTGTGAATAAACTCAAAAACTATAATAAGTCAGATGCCAGAAAGCTGAATGTTAATAAACTGCCTGAGGTTTAAGTAAACACCAGAAAAATACTGCAACTGCCTATAGTGAGGAAGAATTAATAAAATGGTCATTCCCTGCTGGGAAGTATTTACTAGCTCAAATAAAGTACTGCACATTTCAGATGGTTGGTAGGCTGCTCCTGATCCAGGGACCATCAGATGTTCTTTAAAGTGATGTCTCTTTTATTCTGGTGGTTATCAAGGTGCCATAACTACTCCCACCTCTAGGGATATATCTTTTGTGGTTTTGAATGCTTGGGTCAGAAGAGATGTTGGTTTGGTGGTGAGCAAAAAAGGGATACAGTGACAGGCAGGGAAAATATATAAAGGAGAATTTCCCCTCTTCTGCTTTATTGGCCTTTTGGCTGTTGCAGTGGGTTGACTCAGGCTGGAGGATGCCAGGTACTCCCCACACTGCCCTATCACTCACCTCCTCAGATGGACAGTGAGGGGGAAAATAAGATGGAAAACTGTTTCATGGGTCAAGATAAAGGCAGTGTAATAACGCAAAAGCTAAGGCTGTGTGCAGAAGAGGAAAACAAAAGGTTTATTCTCTGCTCCCCATCAGCATGTGATGTCCAGCCACTTCCCTGGAAGTGGGGCTTCAGTACACATAGGGGCTGCTNATAGGGGTTGCTCCAGAAGACAAATAAAATAGTTACGAACCCCTGCTCCCCCGCCTCCTCCTCCTCCTCCTCCTCCTCCTTTCTCTTTGCTTTTATTGCTGAACAGATGTCATATGATATAGAATATCCCTTCAATCAGTTTTGGTCAGTATTCCCAGCCGTGTCCCCTCTCAAGATCTTGACCACCCCAAGTCTGGTGGGGAGGGGAGATGTTGGAGAGACAGCCCTGATGCTGTGCCAGCACTGCTTAGGAGGAGCCACAATGCTGGTGTGTTATCAAAACCTTTCTGGCCACCAATGCAAAGCACAGCACTGTGAGGGCTGCTGTGGGGAAAATACAGTCCACATCAGCCAGACCCAATACAACTGTACATAACTACAGCAAGATTGATCAGTGTCCAACTTCTCTGAATTAGCATTTGTGATCTTTCCAGTTTCCGTCTACACTCAGGTTTCAACTGCAGTTCATGTAAAATTGCCATTTCAGGTGGTCTCTTGTTCTCCATGGTCTTAAATACTCATAATAATTTAATAGATTCAGTTGACACAATCCTTGCTGTGTAGTCCATTTTCATACAAGGGCTCCTGACAGTGCTTCCATTGCAGCTGAGCCATTAGCTGTGGGAGAAATAAATCTAACATATTTGATTCATTGCAATCATCTGATGTAGGCAATGCTATTTCTTCCACATCCACAGTCACAAGCCTGAAATACTCTCTGATCCTTCTGCTAGCTGGAGCTACTGCAACAGTAATGGAAGTAATGAAAAAATGTGATAAGGTTTTCAATAAACAGATTCTTATGTATGGGGAATATAAGGCATGTCAGCAAGCATGGAATTACAGAAAATAAGTCTTATTGAGCAAAGTGTTTACCTATTTTTTGCTGCATTTTCTGTTTTAGTCAATAAAACCTGAGCAAATTTAGCAAACTTACTGGAGTTTGCATTGACATAATGCAAGATTTAAAAAATGCTTACTATCGTGAACCAGGTGTTAAATGTTCAGAAATATTAATGAGAAAGTGCCAAAAGATGGAAGTTTATGAAAAAATGAAAATTTTTTAACTGAATGGAGGTTTTCTTGCAGTGAAGGTGTGCAAGGCTAAAGATAAAGTCTCATGAAATCAGCATTTTTATCAGTAAAAATTAGGAAGTAGACGTGCATTATGCACAAAACCTCAGTTGGCAAAAAGTGATGAGAAGAGCCCAGTCAGAGGGTGGACTATGGAAAGCAAAGGATCTGGAAGTGCTAACACACCATAATGGAAAAGCCTAGTAAAATGGGATGGATAAGGGTGGAGGGAAGCCCTTCAAGCAGAACTGGTTAGAGAGAGAATTTCCTATTGGCATGAAATCTTCTGGAAGGAAAACGCTATGGTGCCTAAGCATTCCAGGAGGCTTCAGGCATGAGCTGACAGCAACTGGAAGCTGTTTCCAGGCAAATTGATAAAAAGTTTCTTGAGATGAGTCAGGACGGATGTTCAAGAGGAAAATCATGCCTAACCGACATGACAGCTGCCTATAATGAGACAACTGGTTTATTGATGAAGGGAGAACAGGAAAAGTTGTTTATCTTGATTTCAGCTTTTGACGCTTGTGTAACAACTGCATCGACGAACCAGTGAAGTGCACCCTAGGTTAGTGAACAGTGAGGTGGACTGAAAAACAGAGCTGTCAGGTTCAAAGGGTTGTGATCCCTTTTCCAGTCAGTGGGAACTCCACTGGACTGCCATGACTTCTCAAATACGGATGATGGCTTATCCACTTCATCTGCCAGTTCCCTCAGTACCCATGGATGTATCTCATCAGGTCCCATTGCAATTTCAGATTCCTTAGATGGTCTTGAACCTGATTTTCTCTTATATGTGGTGTTGGCCAGACACTGCTATCTTTGCATGTGATGTATGTCTCTGTGGCTAAGCACACCTAGCAGTGGATATACAGTGTCTAGTCATGGTGTTCATACTTTAAAGTATATTTTAGAAGGCAGAACGAGCATGAGGGACACTCACGCCCAGAAGGATGTGACGAGCTGTCTGTGACTGCAGGTCTTTGTTGTTCTGTGCTGCATCAAAGGGCTCTATCTGCAGGAGATACGCCAGATGTCCTCAAAGTAAGAGTAGTGTGTGGACACCAGTCTTATTCAGATTTACAGCACACAGATGGCTTCAGTGCCTGGATGTCTCTGAGCTGGCAGTGGGACACACTCCAGCCAACTTCTGTCACCCTTCCTCCTCCCCTCGAACCCAAGGAGATGTTTCACAGTCAGGAATAGGCTGAGGCACAGCAAGCTCTGACTTTGCCTGCTGATACAGTATTTTGCAAAAAGAGGTTCAGTGGAGATACTCCATAATTTCCAGTTATCTTACTCCACAGTGTTCCCTAGAGGCCAAGCCTGCTTAGTTTATGTTACCAGTGCACTAAAACTATGTTTACGTGCAGTATCTTTTCCTCTTGGCTGCAATTTTCACGTAAAGTCTTGGATGATGCCAGAGATTAAAGAAACTGAGAAACCACCCACCTAGCTAAGAGCTCTGACAGACTCATATTATTTCTGGTCAGGCAGAGGGGACAGAAATACTCCTTTTTTTTTGATAAGTAATAGCTTTGCCTTTTTGATGTGATTTCTGGAGGTCACTCAGCTAAGTCTATCATCTCATTTCTAGTTTAGCTTTAAGATAAAGATTAAAAGCAGTTTAATATTGGATTGACATTTTCCCCCCTTTTAAGCCAAATGGATACCTGGCTGTTGAGACAGGCTAAATATAGTTTGGGGAAATTCGGTGACAAAGGATAATGTGTCATCAGATGGTAAAAAGACACAGTCATTCCTTGCCCTTCCATTTTTCCAGAAATGACTTGTTTATGGAGGAGGGAAGAATGTGGTATAAGAACTGTTCTGTTGATTGTGTATTGCACTGGAACATGGGAGAGCAGAGAGTCCTTAGGAAGAAAAAGTAGAGTTGTTAATTTTTTTTCTAATTGATTTTGAATTACATTGAGGTTTGTAACAAATCTGTTACAACACCTATGAGAAAATATATGTACCTGAATTGGTATTCATAAGTACGAGTGGCAGCATTAAGACTTCCATGCGGTCCACATAAGACTGGTTTCACCTGAATTTTAATGGAACGATACCAGCTTCTTGATCGCAAGGAAGACTTTAAACCGCCATTAAATCTGTGGTATAAAGTAATAGGCGTGAACATTGCATCCAAACGCTGAAACTGTCAGTCTTGTATTGACTCAGTGCATTATACAAGGCTGATGCAATCTCAGCCAATGGAACAGAGCTGTGTGCGCCTGAGGTCTGATTTTAAGCCCTTGTGGTCCAGAGGAAACGGCCCTGCTCTCCTGATGTGAGGGGCTTCTCTGAATTACCAGCCTTACCAGGGGTTAAACGGGTAGATTGTGTGAGCCGGGGGGTGAGCTGAGTGGATTTCACCAACTCACTAGATTAGGGCAGGATATTTGCAATTAGTAGATCACTAGTGTGGTGACTCTTATCACTTCATGTGCACGGCAAGAAAAAAAGGCTGTTGCTTTCAAATATCCGGTCTTAGTCTCTCTCTCATTATACAGCATTCAAACAGGATTAATCTGATACAAAAGGGTTGAAAGTTTTAATCTTCTTTGGTAGACTCCTTGACAACACAGGTTATGGATGATTTTCCTCAACTCTTCTACAATTAGTAATTTAAATTTTAACCTTTATCCTGTTTCGGTGCTTGAAAAGACTAATACGTGACAGTCCAAAAAAAAAAAGAATACCCCCAGAAGGAGCAGCTTCTCTCCAAGAAGATGGGAGGCCAAAACCTACCTGCAGCTCTGTGGAGAAATGAACAAAAAGATCTGTAGATTTGGCTGAACTATTAAACTGCTAAGAGTTCTTTTTAAAGGGCCTTAAGTAACTTTTGTCTTATTAAGAAATCTTTTGAAAGTTATTAAAAAACTTTTTTTAGTTATTAAGCCAGCACCAGAAATGGCATAATGCTATTTGTTTCAGCAAGCCATTTTTAGATTTTTCTGTGAAGGAACATAATTTGGATACACTTCAGAGATTCCTGATTATTTTAAAATAAACTTTATGTCAATTTACCAATCATTGTACAGTGGAGATTAGTGATGTAAAAAAATCTTTCTCCACTTAAATATGCTTCGTCTCTTGACGAATAAATTTTACTATATCTTGCATGCTTTCAAAAATAATATCTTCACTGGTAAGATGGAAAAGAACATGGAAGAGCTCCTGTGCTTCTGTACCTGAATCACTATTTTCCTGTTAAAAAAAAAAAAAGGAGTTTGTCCACAGCAATCACAGAGACACCAAAAGGGTGACTTCATTTGATTTTTAGGAACACATGGCTTTCAGTTTGAGAATGATATTTTTCTGTATCTCACTGGACAGGGACAGATGGGATTTTCTGTAGAAACTCAGCCCTTCTCCAGGTCACCAAATGGAAAGCAGAAGAGATGCTTTTGTGAAGCTTTAAGCTTGTCTTTCTTGAGGACTGAAAGAGCCCATTGGACCTAACAAAGCTGGGACCTGACAAAGTGTGAGATCTCTGACTTCCTCCAACATTATGTGAAATCAATTGCCAGACTGGAATGTACCAGTCCTGCCCTGATTCTATCATCATTACATACACTTAGCTAGAGTTTGCTGCTGACAATCTCCACAGCGAGAGTGCAGGGAAAGTTCCTACTCCCTCTAAATTCTAGGAGCTGTATCTGATCCTTGCATGCAAAACAATAAATTTATATCAATATAATCGTCAAATACTCTATAGTATGCTTCCACAGAGAAAGCAAAATGTCTGTGTCTTTCTCTTTCAGAATGCAGTTAAGACTATAAAATCTGATCCCACATTTAGTCCTTTTTTCGGAACTATATAAATGTTCTTCAGCCTTGTTGATAGATTCTTAGATTACATTAGACACAAGGATGGAAGACTCTTAGGTCTTTTGGGGATGGAGACAAGTCAGAATGACTTCTAGAAGAGAACCTAGTCCAAGAAACTATTCTGCCAGTTTATTCTGCCCGAAGTCTGGAGTAGACCATCGTAAGTTGTTCAAGCTCACACTTTATTTAAACACAGAAAAGAGAAAAATCAAAAACCCTGAAAGAGACTCTTAAGGAAATTGAATAGTCATGGGGTAGGAGTATGCAGTCACAGATTGAACTCTGTCTGTGGACACAGACAAAAACAGAAAGAGAAGGGAAATCACCAAGACTGGTGACTGAGAGCAGACAAAATTCAACCTTGGCAAAGGACACATTTTTGGATTGTGCAAACTGAAAAGTTCATGCACATTACAAGGCTTTGGATGAACTGATTAGTTGTAGCTATAAATATGTATATATTTATATGTAAGTACATATATATGAATTCACACACTGGTATATTTTAACTTCCTATCCATCAGAGTACTCTGCAGTTTTCATGATCTGGTTGCCCTATCCAAAGATGAATCTTAATTCTGACTATCATCTTGTTACTGTTTCTCATTCCTATAAACTTCTTCCTCCTTCTAGTAGGGAGGAGTCTTAGGCTTACCTATAATTACTTCTACCCCAAATACCAAATTATGAGGGGAACATGACAGTCATCCAAAGCTGATCATGCATCCTTGTCTAATTTTCTGCAGGTTTATTACATAAGTACCATATAAATATTGTGTAGTTTTTTTGTAATTTTCCAATTCCATTAACAGTAAATAAAAATATTTTTTATAAATTTGGCTTTATCGTTCATAGGATTGCAATATTCATTAACATGAAAATAAAATGAACTGCATGTTATCTTTCTTCCTTGGTATATCTCTCATGAACACACCGGAGCTACATGAGGAATCATTTTGTCTTCTTTCCTCTTTGAAATACATTTAAGCACTCCTCTCCTCTCCTCTCCTCTCCTCTCCTTTTTCTATAATCTCGGCACAAAAAGAACAGTCTATTCTATTCACAAATATGAAAACCATAGTTTGCACTGTGCAGGGAAATTGCAATATGATTGTGTCAGATGTTTGAGATGAGACCATCTCAAGAAGATGTCGAAGGATCCTGAAGGTCAGGATCCTAAAAAGAGAAGATGTTTTTAGGATCCCGACCTAAATAACAGACTTAGGAGGAAAAGTGTTAAGTGGATTGCATAAAAGAAGGACTTCAGAAATTTCCCTTGGAAGACAGATGCTGTAGCCCTAATATGGGACAATTTTGCTAATCCTTTCTCTTTTCCTGTTTTCGGAGGTCACTCACCATCTGCTTGAACTATTTGGCTGTGTAGCTTTACAAGTCAGCTCAATTCTCAGTTCAGGAGGAAAAAGTATCTTTGGAAGTTACCAGAGCAACCAGCTCTGAATTACAGAACAATGCCTAGGCAAGTGAGATAGTCTTTATTTATATTCTTTCTATTTTTAGAAAACATTCTGTCTTGTAAACCGTGGATCTATTTTCTCTCATTAATTATGTGAAATTATAAATTAATTTTAACTACCATTAAAAAAAATAAAGACAAATGAGACCATTGGCACCAAAAAAAGCAGCATACAGAATATCCAAATATACACTCTGTGAAAGGGGTAAGGACTGCAACTTGCATTAATTAAACAGGTGTCTATGGCTGCCTTGTCAGCTGGTCTTGATCCTCCCTCTTCTGGCTGACACTGGCAGTATATTGCTCTTTTCACCTCCATATCTCTTCCCAGCTCATCACTTTTGCTGTGCAGCCCCTCCACCACTGCACCCCTACCCATTCCCCCTGCCCCAGCTGTTTCCTGGTCCCTCCAGCATCTCAGGATTCTTACTCAAGTTTCAGCTACTTGTCCATTCCTTTTCTCTTATCCTCCTCGTTTGCGACATGGTAAATCTTCTCCCTAGCCCTACTCCTTCCTTTCTTCCCACAGCAGAAAAACTGACTTTTACCCTTTTCCCATCTCACTTATTCACTTGAGTTGCCTTTCCCCCAAAGCCAACTTGTATCTGAACTGACAATTAAAATCTAATTTTCCTGACCATTTTTTACTTTCATTTCTCCCTAATCTCTCTTTCCATTCATGATCTCAGCACCCCTTGTCCTTTACTTCTCTTTCCATTTTCATTTCTCCTACTCTGCCAGTGACAATCTATTCTCTTTTCTCCTTCCAGCCTTTTTTTTTTTTTTATTCCTAATGGTCTAAAAAGGGAGACATCTTTCCCCCAGGTAGTATTCTCAGATATAATCTCAGTTTCAGTGAGGAGGGAAGGCTGAAGATGTGTACTCCATCAAAATATGGTGGAAAGAAAAAGATGTAAAGGAAACAAACCAACAAGATTCTGGAAAGATGTTCAGTTTGTATATGTATTCTCTACATCTTTGAATTATATTTCTCTTAAAAAGTAAAATGTGTCATAAAATAGAACAAAGTTTATAGCTTAAGGATGTGAAAAAGCCTGGCAACAACTAACCATGTCTAAGTCTGGCCGGTATGAACTGTCATCTTTGCTCAAAGCAGCAATTTGCCGTCTTGTGGTACAAAAGTCATAGGCAGTAAGTGGGAAAAAACAGTTTAAACCAGCACTGTTTGCTTTATCTTAAATACATGTGAAGCTTTATATTGTTTGTGATGTAACATGCTCTTTCTCTTTCAGTGCACAGGTGTGAAAAACTTAAGTATATTATCGGTAGTATAATAATAGAGTAGCAAGGAGTGATGGTGTGATGGCAACAGCAGGAAAATCCAGCAGCTCTGCATAGAGCATTTATTAGCAAATTAATAGGGTTGGGATCACAGAATAATTAGGCTGGAAAGGAGCTCGGGAGGTCTCTGGTCCAATCTCTCACTCACTGCAGGTTCAGCTTCAGGCTGAGCCTGACAGCTCAGGGCTTCACCCAGTCAGGGTTTGAAAACCTCCAAGCATGGAGATTATCCAGCCTCCTTAAGCAGCCTTCTCCACTGTTTGACTTACTGCACATGCCAACCTCTTGTCTGGAGCAATCCGAAAAGAAACCTTTTCTATCTATGCAGTAGGGGCATTAGCCACCAAGTGATGCTACTGTCACCTGAGGACATCTAAAACTAGAACAATGACTCTTGGATTGGATATGAGCAGCACTTTTGCCACCTGGCACCAAGCTGAACAGCAGCATTTTTCATGCATCTAAATAGTTCCCCAATTTAGGCAGCAAGCACATTATAATGTCCAGCTAAACCACAGAAGAATAGCATTAAATATTAGAAATATGTAAACTCGAGCAGAAAATATTCTCAGTTTCAGTGCCTCTCACATTATTTTGCCATATGTCTTGGCTTGAATTTTTAAATGATAGGTGAGTTCTGAACTTTCCTTTTCCACCCCATCCAGGCACAATAAAAAGTAATGAAGGCAAATATATTGTGCATGTTTTTGAAAATCCTAATGAAACATCTTGAAGGAGAAGAGGCTAAAATAGTAGAGCAATACACATGAAAATGATAATGAGGGCTGCTAGGAAAACTGGTCTTGACAGGATCATAGGAAAATCTGAGTTCAAAGGGACCTGGCTATTTTATGGTCCACCCCCCTAGTCAGGATTGTCTTTAGAATAAGATGAAGTTGTTCAAGGCAACCTTAAAAGGACATTGAAATCCTTGGAGATTTCAGCAAGGTTTCTAAAGGGGTCATATTTTTTATTGCTTCAAGTAGTCATTGATTTCAGTACTTCTGTGTGAGAAGAAAAGAAAAATCTTGGAGTAAATGAGGGTTTGGGTAGGATTTGAGAGATACAGCCTCAGTGTCTACACACAGGGAGAACCCCAGAGTCAAGTGCTGCCTTCTTATCAGCGTGAGGGAGTGTACAGACATAGGGCTAGGGCAGGCTAGACAAAGACTGTTTTACATCCTGAAGGAACCAACTGAAGTTTCTAACAGACCATGCTTCCCCTGGACAGCCATCTCTTTTTTTGGAGGTAGTCAGACTCAGTGTTTAAGGAACAGGAATGACTGATGTGTCTGTGCAAAACACAGTTTCAACTCCTAACTGTGGAAGACACAGTAAATGAGAACCGACTTATTTAAGCTAAAATTTGGTGGCTGCATGTGGCACAGCATGGCTGCAAAAAGCAGAAGAGAGGAAGATTGCCAATGTCAGGCCCCTTAAAGGGAGACAATTTTTCCTCTGTTCTTGCCTGAGATCCATATCTTGCTCTGGAAGCCAAACTGAGCATGATATGGATCTCTGAATCCCCATTAAAAACCCCACGTGTGCTGAATGAGCATTCCATGACTCTTCAGTCTTGGTTAGAAAGGTCCCTGTGGTGAGGGAACAGCCTGGCCCATGCGTGCCACAACACATGGCAACATGTAATAAAATGACAAGGATGTTTAGGCAGCAAACCGTGCACAAGAGCTTGCACAACAGTATCTGCTATAAACATCAGGTGTTTAAGAGACATAAAGAGACATGATGTGGTGGGATCTAACACAACGTGAGGATAGGCTGGAATGCATGGGTCAAGTCCTACAGCAGTCAACCCTGACCTCACAGCAGAATTCACTACCCTGCTGAGCCTGGGTTTGCACCCCAGCACTTTCTGCACTGGAATCTGATTTTACCCCCTTCTCATCAGCAGTAGTTTTCTCTAAGGGAGGATCTGGTCATTCTTTAACATTTGATTTTCTTATTCACAGATCTATTTCCTTTAACTTCTTGCTTCTTCCACTTCTAGAGGAATAGTGACTGCTTGCTGCCTGCTGACTGCGATTCACTTTCTGAATTGCATGGAATTTCTGCTTATGATTGGTGACTGGCATTTTTAAAACATGAGACTAGTGCATGAAAACCAGTGAATTACTTCCAGCCCTATCTCAGTGTAAGTAACTGTTAATGTTAGACTTCATGAAATGTTTAGTAGTCATGTAAGCAACTATAAATGAATTCATGGTCGTCTGACCACTCAGAAAAAAAAAAATTATCATACCACAAAAAGCCATGTATGGAACTCAGTGTGCTCAGTTAAGAGGACATTCAAACAACTCTATTTGTTTTGCCTGATTTCCTCTAAATATTTTTTCTGTTAATTTGAAGTATGAGTTTCCGAAATTATGTTTTCCATCATCATCTTTCTTTCATATATGTCCATATAGTGGGTGTCCTTTTAATTTCAATGTCATGTTTTGACAAGCAATTTCAAGGAAGGCTTATTTTGTAAGTGCTTTTTGCAAACAAGTGATACGAAACAATGTCCTATAGTTTGGCTGAGTGTTAGAAATGCTTTATCAAAATAGTCCTTCAGCCAAATCTAAGGTTTTATTTTAAGGTGACACCGAAATATTTAAGCAAACAAGTAGGCCGCTGTTCTAAGAAATGCATCTACTGGTTGGCAGAGCATTACTCATTATCTCTGATATATTCATTGCACTTATTTATTAGCCAGATCTATTGAATTTCCTAGCATGATGCCGTTCTATTTTAAAGGCATATGTGAGTTACAGCAACCCTTAATTTGTTAGTCTTTTACAATCCAAAAGTCCTATTCGTTTTTGGTGAAACAAAGCTGTAATCCTGCTGAACTTTGTCATTTTATTGGCTTCCATTGGATGCCTTGTGTCTTCAATGCAATGCTACTATTAATCTTATTAATGAATCAGACCAACCAATAGCTTGGAATAGCCTTCTCAAATTTGAAGGGATGCCTTTCTTATTTCACTTCTGCAAATAAAAATTACTGTAACACCGAACAATGTTGTTTGTTGTTTTGCAGGTAAAATTGCTCCGCTGAAAACTTTGTCAGTTGATGGGTATTAAGAAGTTTAAAACAGTTTGTGTGTGTGTGTGTGTTTGAGGAAAGGTATCTATATCTGACTTCTATCCAAATATCTTGATTTATTACCACTTTCAATAAGCTACATCAAAAAAACAACTTGTAATGAATAACTTAAAAAAATACGGTTCTCACTCAATCTCCTCTAAAATATCCTTGGGAATTCCAAGGGCCAGAAAAGCAGATTAAAAATTCCTTTACAGATCATATGAGCTATTGCTTATTAAAACACAGATTAATTGCTTCTCTGTTGATAAATTACTTCTGACACATGTAATTAAAGCAGAAGATTCAATCATTAACTTCAATCACTGTGAAAGTACACTTAAAAGGAGCAAATTGTGATGCACAAAGGGTGATAGCCTAATGGTACACCACTTTTATATATATCTAGATATAGATATAGATACATAAAAATATCTTTTACAGAAAAATGTTTATAAAAAAGTTATTGCATATATCTGATTTTCCATACTTTTAAAATCTTAAATCACTGAAACAGCATGAAAGAAAAAAGTGCTTGAAAAGATTTTTAAAAAAAGCTTTAGAGGGATAACTGTTTGACATGGTATGGCACATATATGTAGGCCACACCTCTGATGTTCCTTAGGTGCTCACAAGCTGGTGTCTGACATTGCTAGCTATCGTACAATCATGGACAGAAAGGTGATCTCTGACTCGGAGAAAGGTTTGTGACATTAATAACTGCATCGCTGTGTGACTGCCTCACACTGCAAGGAGAAAAATGCTGCACTTAGCTCAGACAGGCCGGTGCCACCTAGCCTGGCTAAATGCCTGCTAATGAAAAAACATGCAGCGTTTTTCAGTGACATGACTGCCCTGGAGTACCTCATGCGCTGACTAATCCTGGTAAAGTGGGTCTACTTTGAAGTGGCTGGTAGGAACTGACTCCCTGTCTTTTCCAACCCAGGTTTCATCCATGTTAGTACATTTCTGTGGTTTAGTTCCATCTGAATGCTGTGCCATTGGTTCCACAGGTTCCACAGGTTCCACAGCTATCTCTTGCTTATGAGCAGGAGTCAGGCAGACCATTACCCTGACTGTTCCCTCTGGGATCTGCGTCAGGAAAGAAAAGCAGCCTCCGGTGTTGCTTGCACAATCCTGCATTTTCTGACTTGTAGATGTCAACATTGTTGAAATCCACCCTGAGGAACAGAGCCTGCCACTGGGAAACTTCTCCAAGTGGTTCATGGAAAAGCTTCATTCACTTCATTCTTTACATGAGGGACTCCACAACAGACTTCCAACAGATTGTCCTCAGTGTTTCTTTGCCTTCCATTGTGGACTCTCAGGCTCTCAGCAGGGAAAGAAGGACATAAAGTTTTCTCCTTTGTTAACGTCTGATACAGAGAAAGGGAGATAAATCTGAAGGATCGGTGGTCAGGCCACGTAAATACTTATTCTGCGAGAGTTTTGATGTGTTTCAGAGGTGCTTGCCTATTAAATTAGGAATAGCATATGTATAAAGGGGATTTATAAGAAAGATGGGGACAAACCTTTTAGCAGGGCCTCTTGCCATAGGACGAAGGGCAATGGTTTTAAACTGAAGGAGGGTAGATATAGATTGGATATAAGGAGAAGATTTTTTACACTGAGGGTGGTGGAACCCTGGAACTGTTGCCAAGAGAGGTGTTAAGATGCCCCAACCCTGGAAATAGTCAAGGTCACGTTGGATAGGGCTCTGGACAACCTGATCTAGTTGAAGATGTGCTCATGGCAGGGAGGTTGGACTAGACGACCTTTAAAGGTCCGTTCTAAACCAAACTATTTTTTAATTCTATGATTCTGTGCTGAAGTGAAAGGTTCTGCTTGTCATGATGTTGTGAAGTCTAAGCCTATCTCTACAAGTGTCTGGAGTAAGATAACACTTTTGGAAAGGAAAATCTGGAGTTTGGGCACTAAGGGCAGGAGAATCCATCTGGGAAGATGATGGGAAAGCTGTTAAAACATCTTCTGTGGGCTGAGAGACAGAAGAAGCTGGAAACAATTTTGATTGTTAGTGCTCAGCTTTCTTGCTGAGAACTGGAAAATCAGTCTAGGGAACAACTGGCAGTGAGGCCAGGTCGCCCAGGAACAGTAGTGGGAGTGTCTGGTGGAAGCAGGTCAGCCTGGAGGGTCCATGGCAGTTTGCTTGAGTCCTTGCTGCTCCCCAACAGTCCCAGAGTTACATTCTACTGCAGGAGGAAGAAAAGAAATCACTCAATTTATAACCTCTGTTGTCTATACAATGAATGCATTTTATGACAGATGCTCAACTTTTAAAAGCCAAAATTAGGTGAAATGAATGTCACCCATAAAGGCAAAGTATTTGTCAAAGACGATAGAGAAAACAGGAAACAAAAAGCAGCACATTAATCCAACATAGGCTGTAATATAGAGGGTGATTGGGAAGGGTACAGCTCTGGCTTCATTTATGGAAATGAAGTTGCATCCACTTACACACAAATGATTATAGTTCCCACTGTCCTAGATTAAACAACCCCCAGGTCTCATTTACCTAATGTGCCCAAAGTTCAGATTCACCCAGCCTTTCTTGACATTTGAAACAGCAATTTGAGGCTTCAATTCTTTCTGTCCTTCTTCATTCACTGTTGCTAAATTCTAATTACGTTTTTTTATGCGAGCAGCAGGCCAGTGACTCTCTTGCCTGAAGGATTACTCCTTTTGGGTTTCGGTTGGTTTTTTGGTTTTGTTGGTTTTGGTTTTTGGTTTTTGGTGGGGGGTTTTTTGTTGGTTTTTTGGTTGTTGTTGTTTGGTTGGTTGGTTGGTTGGTTTTTGTTTTTGGTTTTTTTGGTGGGTTTTGGGTTGTTTTTTTCTTGGTTTTTTTTAAGAGGGAGTAAAGAGATCTCAAAAAAGCTTAAAACTTCTGAGTAAAGGTATCAGAAGAAGAGTGTGTTGCTTGTATCTACTTCTCAGCCATTGGTAACATGATTATCAGTCATTTTACTCAGGTAGGCCTTTTATGCATATCTGCTGCTACTCAAACAGTTTGGAAGCTATGCATATGATTATTTTCTTGAGAGAAATAAAAAAACATTCTTAATATTCTATAGGTATTCTTACTAACACAGTTTCTTAGGGCAAATAGCAAGCACCTTTCAGGATGTGTAAGAAAACTGCATTACAACAATTAATTTTTGTTTTGGGATTGCCTAGAAAAGGGATTAACGTACAATACATTTCATTGTTATATTTTCTGCATTTTTGTAGAATGCTATGGAATAAGATACACGGATAGGGGAACCAACAAGGAGAAGAAATTACTTAAAAAAAATACATTTATCCTTAATTTTCTTCATCATTTGTTAGTGAAGAATAGTGGAATGGTGATGCCAAGTCAGAGAAAAGGTCCTTTTAGCTTTGCTCTGTATGTCAAACAGTGGAGGATGACGTGACCACAGGATAATTCCAGCAGGGAGGGATCTCAGAAAAGGTCCCTGGTCCAACATCCTGTTTGCAGCAGGTGCAGCTCTGGGGCCAGTCCAAGATGCTCAGAGCTTCTCCTGGTCAGTGCTCGAAAACGTCCAAGGACAAAGGCTGCAAAACCTGTGCCTTTGCCTGACTCTCCTCTCATGGGAAAAGTTTCTCTTTATATTGGGGTGAGCCTCTCCTGCTTCAGTTACTGCTCATTGTTCCTTGTCCTCCCACCCTGCACGGCTGTGATGAGCCCAGCTACATATCCTTGATGACCTCCATGTGGGCACTGGTGCCTGATGTTAAGTTCTCCCCAAACCCATAGCTCCAAGCTATGAAAGTCCAGCTCCCCCAGCCTCTCCTCAGAGACCTACTGCTCCAGCCACACCTTCATGTCCCAGTAGGAAAAAGAAAAAGAAAGATCTGAAAAAATCCCTATTTTTTTCCTAGCTTTTTTTGCAGTGTGTATTTATTTTTCTCTTGATTATCTTGCCTATCCAGTCTCTTACCCATATAGTTACCCACCTAGCTTGACCATGGTGTCCAAACATGAATACTGGAACACTGTGGGAGATGTTTCTGAAAATCTTGCCAGTGTTGATGTGAATGGTACACCTGCTCTCTGCTTGTTCACGAACCCAGCCACGTTACTGTAGAGGACAATCAGGTTGGTCTGACATGATTTATCCTGGCAAACACATGCTCTTTCAGCCACTTTTCCCTCCTCTCTGTTCTCAGAAATGTGCTTCAAGGGGATAGAAACTTGTGCTTAGGGAAAAATGCAGAGCTGGGGAATGCAGGAAATCATAACTACCCTTGTATGCATTCCCAGTTTTCAGCACACTTCAGGATAGAGGCTTACTGAATCAAAATTGGTATCTTTGTATTAGTGAACATCAAAGTACATTATCTCCCAATAATACCTCTAATTCCAACCTAATTAAACAGGTAGCATCTCCAACAATCTGTGAAAGTGTCACGCTTTAATTTCATGCTCTGTGAAGATGAAGTTGCCTCAGTTTTGGGGTTCAAAGACTTCTGATCATCAGTCTTCTTTTTTTATTCAGTGGAGAGAAGCAGGTTCCTAAGTAAGAGGAAGAGGCAGGTTTGCTTTGGTTTTGTTGGGTTTTTGTTTTGTTTTGTTCTTTTCAACAGACTTATTTATTTTAAAGTTCTTGCTTGGAAAAGTAAAGGAAACTCCAATTTCTTTTTTACATAGAGGCCAAATACATAGGATCAAATACTTACATTGAATGAAAAAGTTGTTCCTTCCTCTGCCCAGTGACATTTGTCTGGATTTATCAATATACCCAGAAATCATAATGATTTTTCCTTTCATTTGTTTTTTTTTTTTTCATTACAATTACTTCACTTATAGATACGGTTTGCCCAAGGAGAGGTCAGGGAGTTGGAAATGCAGATGGAATGTCTGGCTAAGCACGATAAATGCAGTTACTGAGCAGGTTCCATGAGATCCCCAAACCACGCCGTTAGATAATGATTCTCCTTATCCTAACTGGGATGCATCTGCTTTGCTGTAGGATACCTTCTTGCCAAGGATTTTATAAACACTAGATGCAACCAGCTGAATTCAGCTCCTGTCATTCAAGATGAGATCTGTAATTTGGTCATAACCACTTCATGATAATTATTATTTCACTTGAGACCACATCAGTTTTAGCCACATACCCGTAGACTTCAGAGCATTAAATACAGCCAGCATCTGTGTACCTTACAATAACTTCTTGAATAACCATTAATTTATACCCAGCTGTCAACTTCATTTTTCCAGCGTAGGAAGGTACAACATACTGAAGTCTGAGTAATTTTTAATATCTTAAGGGGCAGAGAAGTGCTTTAGTGTGTTCGTTTTTTTAATACTTATCTTTGATTTTATCCTGGCCCAGTGCTTTGAAATTTGCATGGGAATTAACAGAATTGCCTCTTCACTGTTAACCTTGGTCACTTCCATAAATATTTCTAGGAATGGTCAAGCTCCTCTAGCTGTTAGGAATTCATGGCTGAAACTGTATTTGTGATTAAAAGTGCCTTGTTTCCTCAAAAAGCTGTCTCAGAAGGCAGGAAATGCAGAATATTCATGCTTCATGGAAAAATATGATGTATTGCTGTCAAAATAAAAAAGTTTATATGGACATCAAAAGATAACATCTGTTCAGGCAGTGGTGTGTGTATGTATGTCTGTAACATGGTTGTATTTCGTACATATAAAGGATAGTTGAAGCCTTGCTTCATTTGTTTTAAAAAGAATCCTTTGTATAGAAAGAGGGTATGTGCATATGAATGAGGGTTTTTTAAAAATACATAAGAAAATATCTTGCTGCTATTTTATTAGAAAAATCAGCAGCTATTCTTGAAGCATCTTGTCTGAAATATTTGCACAGGTTGCACTTGCAAACACAAGGTTTTCATTTCTAATTTTAGAGTGCAGCCAGCAATAATAGAATTAAAGGAAAATATTGCAGTTTATATAGACATTACAGATAAATTTCTAAGGCAGCAGCTAGAAACTCCAATTACTATGTCATACGTAGTTGGTTTATTTGATATAAGAATACAAAAGATAATATGCTTCAGGGAAACTGAATGCAATGTAAACCAAATATACCTATTCAAGAAACATTAATTAATCTGGTTGCTGATGTGCCAAATAAGTGGCGTCTTAAGGAGATCAGTGCCTGCAACTCAGTACTCTTAAAAATATTGGTAATTAAGTGCTACATTTTCTTGTGAATTTTAAAATATGATTAATCTACAGGTGATTGTAAAAATGTTTGTGACAGGGATTTTATGTTTGAATAGAACTTGCTAAAACTTCCAATATGACGATGTCATTGCTGTAGAAACTTGCAATTCTTAACTGCAGAGTGAAGAACAAGATTACATTATCATTCACCTTAGGTAGTAAGTTGAATGAAGATTCTATCCTGCTTTGAGTGAAGGGAATAATAAAATTGCAGTTGACTTCCTCAGGGACAGGATGGGGTCCTGCCAGGCTTAGGATGATAAATCAAAATAATATACCAGCAGCAGATGGTTGCAACAGCTGATTGAATAAGCACTATGTTTAATTTTTATGAAATACCTTTTTTTTAAACGTTCAACTTGTCAAGAAATTAAATCTGACTCAGATGAATTCTAAAATGTGCTATATTTTCATCACGGTATGTAGGGGGCAATTTTACTTGCCAAAATAATCTCTATAGCAATAATATTATTAAACAGTAACATAATGTATATACTCATTCAAATTCAGGAAAAAATAATGCTGTGTGTAATGTAAGAAGAATGCAATGGAAATAAGGAGAAAAAGAACAAAGAGAGAGTAGGAAGAGTTTTAAACCTTTAGCCGCTCTCCCTCCAGACCTTTTTACTCACGCTACAAAGGCATTTAGGTATCTATTCCCTGTGAAACTGGGGGAGTCTGGCTTCTGAAAATGGTGAGGCACCAACATACCTCTGTGGGTACGTCTCCTGCACACAGATGATAGGGTGTTATATATAAAACACAGCACTGAAACAGAATGGATGTTTTGACTCATCCTGTCAACAGGCATTATAGATGGTAACAGTTGCACGCATCCCTATGGCTACTGCATACACAGCTAGGATTTCCACGGAGGTGTGTGAAGCACCCTGAGCACACAGGGAGGGAGCTGGATCTGTCCTCTAGGCATACAACAGCTGCTCCTTCAGTGGACAAATGATCTATGCATCTACACCTTCCTACCAGCCATCCAACAGCTCCAGCCAGGCGTTCCCCAGCTCCAGGTACTCAGACCCTTGGGGATCTCAAGAATCTCCCCTTCTTTCTGAACAAGCCTCATAGCTTTATTAATACACATCTGTCATTTGCCATAATCTTAGAATTGTAGAAGGGTTTGTGTTGGAAGGGACCTTAATTATCACTCTAGTTCCAACCCTTTCCACCAAGGCAGGGACAACTTCCACTAGACCAGGTTGCTGAAAGCCCCACTCAGCCTGGCCTTGGACACTTCCAGGGATGGGCCATCCACAGCTTCTCTGGGCAACCTCCTCCAGTGTCTCACCAGCCTCACAGTAAAGAATTTCTTCCTAATGACTTCTTCCATAATGCCTACTTAGGCTTGCATAGAAGTTGTGTTTATACTCTGAGTAAAATAACAAGGCGCTGCCTGTCCTCACACAGCTGACACTGCACACCCAGCTGGGGAGGCCTCACTGAGTGCATCTCGGGGACTTTGAAAACAAATACGCACTGTGGGCATCCCACTCCTGCCCACCCTTGGGTTTCTGAAATATCAATATTCCCTGATTTTTTTGGTGGGGGAAATCAGTTTGCTCAAGCCAAACTCATGCCATGGAGAGTGCTAAATATTTAACAGCACACATGGCCATGCAATGTGCTTGAGACCAAGGCCAGACTCTCTTCAGTTTACTCATAAAGACATTGCAAATTTGCTATAAAGCTGTTCAAATATATTAGGAAAGGAAGGAGCTTTAGTCATGGACACAAGTTAATCTAGAAAAATCACATTAGTTAGGAAAGATTTTTTTCAAAGTGTTAAATTCATTTAACACCAGGACTCTAAGAACACATTATAAATTAGAACAAAAAAGAACAGATTTATAGTATCTTCCCTAGATAAAGCAAGCCAGATACCAAAAGTTTATTATTGGAGCAGATTTATGCACATAAACGCAGTGTCTGAGAATTGCATACTCGGTGCACTCATGGCTGAAAGAAGACATTAACCAAATTTAGTGCAAGAATGAGCTGTGCCTTCTAAGAGGCAGTATAATAAATTATTGGGACAATGCATCAGCTGCGATGGGATGGTTTTTGTTACTGGAACATTTGAAAGCAATACACGACAGCTTTCTAAAAGCAAGGTCTCAACCAAGGACTCCAAGATGAATATAAGAGTTACTGGATAAAATCCTGAGTCATGTGAAAGGTCAGAGTTTTTATGGTGGATACAAGGCCGCCCCAACAAGGGGAGGCAGCTCCATCTGGGTGCATACTTCAGGATCAGTTCTTTCTCACCAGAATGTCCCAGGTGAACAGACGACCAGTGGTGAATTTGCTGCCCATGGGTAGGTGCCTTATTTTAGGTTCCTGATGGACAACAGCCATTCTTCTATGATTTATGAACACTTTGATTTCAAGAAATGCTCTTCCAGCTGAAGTATCTGATGTATGAAATCCTGGAAAATATATTGCAAATTTTTTCAAAATGCACAGGAGACAGTAGCAGGTCTGAGGTTTAAAGATGTCATTGTTTTCCCTGCCTCCAAGCACTAAGCAATTGTCATGCCTCAGTTTGGGGGCAGCTGGATTGAAACAGCCACTGATCTGGGGATTGCTGTTCAGCCAGATGTTTGCAATGTCCTTTGGGACCTTCAGGGAGAAAAATGGAGTATAATCAACAACTATTATAAATAGCAATGAACCCAAAGAGGCTCACAGACTCTGCACGGTATGTTCAGCATTCACAGAAATCTGTCTCTGCATTTGCTATGAGAACAGCAGAAGAAGTCTGAGAGTGGCCCATCTCCCCTACAGCTCTTTTAAGAGTCCAGGTGCCCTGAAAAATGATGGGAATCTTTCCAGTCACTTCACAGAAATCCAGATAGGGTCCAGATAGGGTAGAAGAGGAATCTATCAGTTTTTCCTACTTAGTGTCATCCTGTGAAAAGTTTTTGCTAGAAAGAGATAAACCATCTGAGCAATTTTCCATATCAATTTCAAGTAAACAGAGCTAACATGGTTACAGAGAAACTATGCAATTACAACGTGCAGCCGTTGAAGAAAGAATGGAAAGTTAAAAAAAAGTAAGTTAAAGGAAATATTCTTGTGACATATATGAAGACCAATTTTGTTTAAAAGGCCTGTGCACTTTGGATGGAAGAGAAAAACTTAAACTCCATTCTCACTACCAGCTAGTTACAGTACAAAGTCTTTAATGTTGTCTGGTACTCTCTTGGGAACTGTTACCACTTCAATATTCCCTTGATAAATTAATTTCTCCAAGATGTTCCCAGGGCTTTTGTACATTCTGCTTGTGGCTGCACTGATAACAAAGTCACATTCCTCAGATCTAGAAATCCAAGGAATACATTGTGTTGTTTAGTGAGATTTGTCTGGTGTGCATTGGAGAGCCAAGAAAGAGGACATGACGTGACCTTTAGCATATAGCCTTCTGATTCTGAGAACATCTTTCCATTTTTACGTTGGAGAAGGCCCCAGCTCCTTTCAGGAGGTGTGTCTTGCACAACCCACACCACAAGCATGACCACTTACTTCGACCACACATGGCAAAGAGGCGTCTGAAGGAAAACATGCTGTGACCTGTGGTACTGGGTGTTTAAATGGATATTAGCTGCATGGAACTCACCTCAGTAAAATACAGATACTTTCTCCTAACAGGACAGTCTACAAACACAGCCTCTAGCCTGCTTGGGCACCTAAGACATCACTGCTGCCTGTTTCTTCTAAAATTTTTCTGTGCAAAGTCTTGCTCCTCTGCCTGATCGGAGATTTTGTTGTGTTGGGTTTATCTATGATCGTATCTGTGGATGGTAGGTGAATATATCTGTCCTCCCCAAAGAGAAATCTCCAACCATTCTCACCTGCTGCTTCTTCCTAGTACAAATGCTTGGTTAAAGTTTGAACAAATGTGAAGCCCCCCATGATGGAGTTTGTTCCCCGTGTCTCTTCCCAAGGCACTGAACCTGTCCTTGCCGATCTGCACACGGAGCAGGAGCCTTCCTCTGTTTCCGAGTCTCATGTCTCCAGCCTCCTCCATCTCTGTCATCCACTCCTGAACCATTACGGCTTCTGGCCCTCTCTCCTTTGATGTGATGCAGGTTCAGTCTCTTGCCTCTCTAGAGTCTCTGTACAGATCCTGTTAATCCTCCTGGATGCAGCTCACCTCCTCTGGCAGCTGTTTTAGGTGGAAGTCAGCTCCTCAAGCAGAGTGTTTCCAGCAGGTAGGACACCATTACTCCCAGTTTCAAGCACCAGATACTCCCTATGGCCCAAGTCTTGGGTGGCCACATCCTTCCTCTGAAGATCCCTGATTCTCCAGAGATAGTTTATCCAGTTTATGAACTGGACCATGCCCCTGGCATATCCACTGTTGTTCAGCAGCCATTTGCTCTCCTAAGAAGCTTTTGGGATACTTGTATACCCCATTTTGAACCGGGTGCTGGATCTGTTAATTAGACAACCATGCTCCTGAAGAGGTGGGTCCTCAAGGAGTTCAACAAAGGGAAGTGGCAAGAACTGCACCTGAGGAGGAATAACGTCAGGCATCAGGGTGGGCTGAAACACTTATCTGTCTGAAACTTATATCAGTTGAAAGAATATTTTCTATTTAAAAGAAAAAAACAGGCAAACTGAAAAAAAAAACCCAAGCAAAAAATTAAAAAATTCTGAATAAAGGCAGTTGCAAGACTATTAATCATAGTAGATTGGATGGTCTGAAAAAAACCCCAAATGTCACATCAACATTCCTGATGATATTAAGTCCCAAAAAGATGTTCTCATGATAGTTACTGTGCCACAGATAACAAAGTGAGTCAGAAGCTTGAAATACATCCAGAAATGAATGGGGGGAGGCAGGAGAGTGTCCAAATAAAAAATTAAGATAAGGGTTAGTTTTCTCCCATGAGCTCATTAAATTGGATCTTTTGGCTCCAGTTGTATGACAGCAACTTGACAACAGGGAAAGGGAGAGTTTCAGTACATTTATCCTCAGTATTGGCCTTAGCTTGTTAGACTCCTGGAGAAAGTAAGACCAGGTCCCAGTTTTATAATGTATTTAATCCCCCAGTTTAGCGACTCTGAAAATATTTTCCATTTCAGTGCTGTGATCAATGATGGGGTTTTTTTCTGTTTTTATTTTTATGTTTATTCCAAAGCAGAGCAAACATTGCTGAATGTGAAGTTATCTCTTGGACAACCCTCTGCAAGCCTTCTCTGAAACTGTCTATCAACCCCAATAAAATGGCTTTGTTTCTAACCTGCAGTGCAGGACAGAGTAGGCAAAAAAATGCCTTTTACCCTCTCTCAGCTTTAAATGGACACCTAGCAGTTTGCAAAGCAGTGACTTTAAAAGGTGGCAATCAAATCTAAATGTCCCCCTCTATTATTCTTACCAAAGCTGTGTTTCATCATAATGGGGCCTAGAATAATGAAAGAAATTTATGCAAAATTTACTTGTATTGCAGGAACAAAAAGGGCAATGATAAATATAGTTACAGAGCACTGTGGAATTTGGCCCTTGGTTCCTATTACTGACCTTTCAAATGTAATGGAAATTGTCATTATATTCCCATCACCAAGTAGAGTTTTTATCCTAACAAAAATTATAGCAGTTTGGTATGATTTTGTTTAATGCCTAATGTTAAGTATTCAGGCTCTTTTCTCTTTGTATCTATCTATTAATTGCATCATTCATTGGCCTATGGATTCTTGCATTTCCTCTTTTCACTTTTGGAAGAAACTGGTTATTCTCTTTGACCTTAAATCCTCCAGCATTTCATCAGTACCCCTCTTGTTCTCTGCCAAGTGCTCATCTCCAATTACAGCCCTGATTGCAGATTTCCAAAGGTCACAATAAGAAGTAGCTTTCAGGGGTAGAAAGACTGGCTTGCCAGCTCACCAAAAGGGGGGAATAATACCTTCCCAAACAACATACAAATGTCACGAGGCAACCTCGTGACTAAATTAATAACATTTAAAATTCTGTGGTGCTATCTTATATTTTGACAAAATTACACCTAGAATATACTAAGTGACAGGCAGCTTAATCTCTGTATAATTTGTGCCTGTGTACTTGAACAGTGTCAAACACAGTCCTGGATCTCACATGAGATCCTGCCTGCCTACCACAATAAAAGGACCATAACTTTTATGATGATGTTCTAATCTCATAATAATGGTAAAAAAGCATAGTTCTTGCCCAGAAGTACTTGGACTCTCGTCCATTACTTCTTCAAAGTTTGTTTTTCTTCTATGTAAAGATAGTAATGCTAAGTGATTTCAGAAGCCTGATTTCTCCACTCCTGTTATTCTAGTCATATATACTTCGTGACTTCCAAGACTACCATCAAATGTTTATGAGATTCCATCTTCAGAAAGACGATGATGAATTATAAACACCATCTTATTTGGCTTCACAGGCAGGAACCTCTCAGGTGCTAGAATTAGTATCAAATCTGGACAGCTCCAGATTTCATAGGCACCTCCAAACAGAGGAAAAAACCAATTTAGTTGGTTAGCATCCTGTATGTTCAAGTTTCCCAGAAGTAAAATAATTTTGGACATTGGAAGAATGTAGTACATTTCCTGATCTTGGCATAAGGAAAATATTTCAAGGTAAAATACTTCGGCCTCTGTTGACAGCTAACAATAGCAGAGCCACAAATGAATCAAGCTGGGATTCAGCTCATTTCGCTTTGAGTGCCTGCAATGGACATGTTGGCACATGTGACACTATAAGCTTTTTGCACACTTCACAGTGAGGAAGTCACACTTCAAGGACATGGCTGTTTCCTACCCCCTTTCAGATATCTACTCAAAGAGGCGATAAATTGAGCTTGCCTTTTCCCTGACCGTAATCACTGGCATTCTGGTAAGTGACACTGGCAACTGAGTAACACGTATTGGCAGCCCTGAGGAGAGGAAAGTGGGATATCTCCTCTAAAAGAGGCAACTCCAGTGAGATATTTGGTCCAGCTGTTGTTAAAATTATTTTTGCAAAACAGCGAAGATGTGGCAGCTAAGGCACTAAAACACAGATAAGAACTCAGGAAGCTAAGAGTAAGTTCTTCTACTTAAAAGGCAAAACATGAAAAATGCAACTTTTATTTTCAGATTATCTTCAAAGGACAGAAGTCCAATGCATTTCCAACAACTGTTAAAAGCTATTGACAAATTGCAAAAAAGAATCTGAAAAGTATTCAGTGTAAATATCTGTATATACAGGGAGATAGGTGAAGTTTCTAATGCTTCTCCTAAAGGTTATTTAATTATATTTTCATCTATTATTTAGAAGTGCTTAAGGCCTTTAGAGAAAAGAAAACCTTGTAGCTGTCCTTATACATTTGATAAAGTCATCCGTTGCCTTACTGTCGTATTTCATGCCTTCTCTCCCTATCCATTTCCTACCAGCCACTTCTCCCTCTTCTTTCCATAAAGGTAAAAAGAATTTCAGGTACTGCAGTAGTAATTAAGTCATATGGATGACAGCAGGTCAGTGCTCACACCCACATCCTACCTCAATTCACTTTACTGGTGCAGCTGCAACACCACCGCCACAGCTCCCGGAGAGAAACAAGCAATTCAAGAGAACAGTTCATTGCATGCCTATCAACTTGCTCAGCCAGCATCCTGTAGGTACCTCTGTTTTTCCTAGAGCAGCCTTTTCTGACTAACTTACAGATGCTGAAGTGGAAGCAGATGAAAAGCAGCCTCACTTTCCAGCTGTCCAACCTGAACACAGCTGTCGGTACTAGGCGAGCAAACACAGTGGGAGCTATACCATAGATATTTAATTGCAAATAGTCCTAAATTAGGGACTCAAGGTATAAAAGGCATTCTTGAAAACAATTTTCAGTGAGCTTCGATTCTAGAATTTTCATTAATCCAGATTGCAAGTAAAATTCTAGATGAGCGTGCTGTCATGGTTTGCTGGCGGACACATACTGCCGGTAAGTGCATAGTAGATAACATCAAATAACAGAATAGCAACCAATACACAAATGCAAAAAATAGAGAATGTGACGGAGATTTTTTTACAATAGATTGAAAACAGGCACCATATGAAAAATCCAAGAACAAATACCGCTTTCACTGACTATGACACGTAGAGCAGCTTGGGCAAATGTGATTCTACTGTCTGCCTGATAGAAGTGTCATTTATTAACTTCGTGTTGAAAGAAGGTGCTTTCCCTACAAAACCTGCCGTGGGCTGTTCAATGTATAGATGGATTCATCAACTTTCATTGAATAAATTGCCTAATTATGACAAGAAGCGTTTGCTGACCCTTAAAAAGCTACATATTTCATTAGTTTGCCTTTCAGGCAAGCAGCTCAGAGGGCAGCAGAAATCATGTAGTTGTAGATAATAGAAAGGGACTGGAGTAACTAGGCAGAGACATGGCTAAATAGCTTTTAAATGAGATTGGAAGAGTGGGCAGGAGGGGGTGTAATAGAGGTCGTCTCGGAGAGAACGCATAGCAGAGTGGGATGCAGGAATGAGGAGCTCTTGCAAGTCTAGATAAGAGTTGGAAAGATGTTTCTCCCTCACTGGCTGACTGGAGATTAACTCTGAGAATGTTAGTGTTGCATACTTTAAAAACACCATCAATAAGCATTCTTTCATTTTCCTCTCTCTTCCTACCCTACATGAAGCTATGTGTTTTTCACCTTCAGAAATAAACAAAATCCATCAATATTGTTCAATAATGCTGCCCTTCATGGGCACAGGAACCAGTAGACCCTTTCACCTGCCAACCAAGTTGGTCAACATGGGTGTAGTAAGTTTTGCTTTGCACTGTTACATTGCAAGTCCAGTGATAAACTTTGGAAAAGTTAAAAGTCTGGGTCAGAAGAAGGAGAGTCCAGATTTCACCTCCTTGGCTTTTTGAGAGTATTTTGCAAGAAGCAGAACCTTCTCTTCCTAGTCTTTCAGTGGGATTCTTCTCCCAGATTGGGGACCCTCCCAATGGAGATTCCTGTCACCTACTATAAATTATGGAGAGAGTCATAATTACTCCTTCCAAATAATAGAAACTTCTTGCAAATATTTGAAACCTGGCAGAGCATGAGTTTGAACAACCTACAGCAGGTGACCATGCTTGGGGAGAGGGTTGGGCTAGATGATGTCCAGAGGTCCCTTCCCACCTCAGCCCCTCTGATTTTGAAAACCTAAAAAAACTTGTGGGGTCAGATGGCTGTATTTTAGGTGACCAAAGTCAGACGACAGGAGTCTAAGCCTCCGAAGTTATGGTAGTCCTGAAAAATATTCCTTTTAAAGAAAAACCCTAAATAAACTATTAACTGAGCTGGTCACCCACCACAAGGACATGAGCTGTGCTTCAGCTCATTGAGGTGTCAGGAAAAACAGGCAAGGAAAACAGTCACAAATAGTTGTTTCTTTCTAATGTCTTGGAGGTGTTTTTGTCGGGGGGGGGTTGGGTTTTTTTCTACTCCATTTTCTTAGACTTTCAAAAGGATGGATCCCACTGGGATCCCACTGCCTGTCTGGAAAGAAAACCAACCTGACATGCATAATGATAACCAGAAACACCTGGGTACATCTGTCCTGAAGGCAGTGCTGTAGGCCACCATAGTCGATGAAACCAAGTGCAGTTATGTCTCCAGATCATCAAAACTGTGTTAAAAAATAGGTGACTTAATGCCTGTTTCAGAAAGAAGCACATGAAATATGCATTATTTTTGGCTATATTTATTTGATGCTAAAAAATAAAAGTAATTTCTCTGGTTCAACACGTATTTACAGAGGCTTAAAACTGACAAGATTCTGGGCTGGACCCAGGTGGTCACACAGCACCAGTCTGCAACACAATGCCATGAAAACATAGGATATTGAGGGCTTCCAGGCAGTGTGCAGGGGTGGCCGAGGGGCTGATGCACTGGCTGCACCACTCAGTTCTAATATGGAAACATAAAACCATTGAGGTTCTTCTTTCCAGGAAATGGCAAACAAAAGTCTATAGGGTTGAGCAACAAATCATACTCCAAACTTCTACAAAAAAGAAAGACAATGTGACTGGGAAGGGAAAGAAAAACATATATGAACTGGTGTAATGATTAGGTATCTTACTGACATTACTGTTTCATGAAGAGATGAGGGAGCTTTGGGAAAATTACTGCTGAAGTTTGGGTTTGTCAACAGCAACACAATTTAGTGAGTAGTTCTTATAACACCAAACTGGGAATAGCTACTGCTGCAGTGGAACTGTCATTAAATCTCACGAAATTTTTAGCTGTAATCTGACTTGAAAGCAGAATTGGAGGTAGGGACTGTCTTAATCCTCTTTTTTCATTCAAAATTAGGTGTCATTTGGATTTTGCACCAAATCTTAGAGGATTCTGTGGTACAATGCTTGCTGCATTCTAGTTTTTAAATGTTCACAGAGTTTGGCAATACTTCTCAAAACTTTAGTACTTGATACAAGAGCAAGAAATTGACGTGGAAAATATTTTAATTGTTTATTTTAAGCTTAATCTTAGTTTTTTAACCTTGCACTGCAGACCCCAGGAATGACCGCTATGGCTTTCTTTTTTTAGATCACAAAATATGTAAGAACTGATGTTTGGTCCAGAAGATGCATTTATTCATGCTTGTCTTGGAACATTTAGACAATAACCATGAAAGAATATTCCCATATTTAGTCCATGACTAGGACCTTAAAAGAAAATATAGCATCTGAACGCCTCAAAACACAGGCAACAGTGACAGAATGGCAGATGACACTCCTCCTGTTGGAGCAACTCCTCCTGTTGCTTGATGATATGCAAATCTAACATATATAAAGAAATACACTGTATGTATTACATGGTAATGGAGGATTGTAAATTCTAGAAGAAAAATGCCACTGTGTCACTTTCAGGGTAATCGCTAGGGAGCAAGGATGATTTCCTTGAAATGTGGAGTCAGAGCTCTTTGATGAACGGATTGAAGAGCTCATTTTTATCTACAGTACAGACAATCTGGATGTTTACTCTTCATTTTCTGTACGCCCTTTTTTTCCTCCAAAGGAATGACGAGAACAACAAAAATCCCTCTTCTGCCTGCAGAATTTGAAAGGATAAGAAGGCTTTGCTAGCTTAAATAGCCCTACAAGTTTTTTATTTCTCAAAGCACTACCCTCTGGGGGTAAAAGAAAGCTGTTTCCAGAAAAGTAACAAAGTATTTAAAAGTAACTAAGTATTTCTCCTTTCTGTTTCAAAGCCAGCGTTTTTATAAAACCAAGGAATGGACCCTGTGCAAGGATGAAATCATCCCATAAAATTATTTCCAAAAGGAGTGTAATTTTTGATACAGCATTCATAGCTTCAGCACAAAGAGGACAGAACAAAAACGTTCAGAGACTGAATAAAAATGTTGGGGATAAACTGAAACTCACTGATGTAATCTTCCAGTTTGATAAACCCAAAGCGTATATAAATAATTGAACATTGTATTCACCTTCTGGCTACATTAGTTTTAAACTTGCATCTGTTACCTTGAAAGGCTAAGGCTTGTTTTTTACCAGTGAAAATAACGCTGAAAAGCTGTCGCATAACATGAGTATATCAGCAGCTGCTACTTGTGTGAAAACACAATCAGTTTTGAAACCAAAGCAAACCCAAAAAACTTCACAGATCACTTTAGAGCTGGCTTTCAGATAAAAACTCAGGACTGAAGGTGTTGTCATCTTCTTGGACAGGGCTTATGAGGCCTGACAGAAACACAACCCATATACTCAGGTTGCTGCCAGCTTCAAAAAATCGCACCATTTTTGGTGTCCTGTCAGGCCTTATCTGCAAATCCTCTACAAAATCCAAAATTTACTATATTTTCCAAATTAACAGATCTTCTGTCCCATCAAGAAACTTTGGTTACTTCTCCCACGCTAATGAATGCTTGGGATGCTGAATCAAGGCTCCTTAGGGGGGAGGCACAGCCCTGCTTTCACCTCTCCTAATGTGGAGACTGTAAGGGCAGGGAAGAGTCAGTAACCAACACTTTCCACAGGAGATAAAGGGGGAGCAAAATTAACCAAATGTTCTAGGACAACTGTACTGTGCATTCTCTCCTCTTACCTGAAGATTGTCACATTAGTCTGCTCAGAACTGCAGAGAAGCAGAGAAGACAAAATACGCTGCAGCAGTTAACCTAGACTGGGTTTTCCTTTGGTGAAGTCTTCCGTGGGCTGAGAATTACACATTATAACCTATCTGAAAGCCAGCATTGTGTTCACACGTATGGTGTGGATGTGCAAAGTTTGAAAAGACAGAAGACATACACAAATGCAAACCAGATCATGTAAATAGACATAAACGAAATTTATGGGGACCAGACTGATGACTAAGGAGGTCACAGAGCTGAGCTATTTCCATGCTGAGTTGGAGCAAAAGACAGCTTCAGTTCTCCTTCACACCAGCCCAAAGAGCTGGAGTGTCACAGAGAGGTGACTATGTGCCATGTTTAGGAACGAGGAGAAGCACAGCACATGTTCCACTCTTTCTCAAAACAACTTTGAAGAAAATTTGTTGCCTGGAGAACTCCTCTGGGGTTGGATTATCCCAGTGCAAGAATTTATTATGAAAATAAGACTGAGATCTAAGGGAAGACTTTGGGTTTTTCGCACTGAAAGAAGACTTTGCAAGTCAAGGATGGCTTCATACAGGGCAATGCTTACTGACCAGCCAGGAGAAGCTATTTACAAACTCCTGTGTACATTTATTCATGTCCATGTCCCCAAGACTCTGCAGGTTTCTCCATTAGCCTTGGAGAGACGTGACAGCCTGGGAATGAGATGCTGTGGATGAGTGGTTTAGGTCACTTTAAAAAAACACAGGTGAGGTTATCAGCAAAACCAGGTTTAATATAATTTTGAGAAAGTTCAATGGCAAGGTTCACTATATTGCTTACTATGTAGATAAAACACACAAAGAAAAATCAGATTAAAAGTAGTCTGCAATGGTTTATGCGGAGACCAGGCATGAAAAGGGTAAGGAAGGAAAAGAGTAAGGGAGGCCCTCACATTGAGTCACAAGGTTTAGAATAGACCCCCTTGCCAAACTTAGTTTCAGAAAGGATCAGCAGTTTAGGTCTAAAGGATTCAGCAACACTGAATCATAACAATATCCAACCAACACCATAACAGCAGCACTCAATCAATTGACTAATCTAACACTTGCAAAATGATTCAATAGAATTTTCTATAAGCGTAACAGTAATTTAACCATAAATCCAACTTAACTGTAAGTTTAACTCAATTTTTAATATTTAATTATAAATTTAATAATTAATCTAAAAATGCAACATTCTTAATGTGCATACACATAGACATAAAGCATGTGCAAAGTTATTCCTATGAAAAATTCCCCTTTAGTTCAGTGATATTCTCATGTTGGAAGCCTTTGCATCTTCTCGACGGGCAGAGTTGATCCTCAAGGAGTGGGGATTTGGGCTGAGGCTTCATCATCAGCTTCCAGCAGCAGTCCTCTGCATATAGCAAACTGGAAATCTGGTGAGCTCCAGGAGGTAGGGTGCCCACAGTGGTCCAGGAGAGCTTAAAGGGCCTCACTTAGCACTACTGTTTGTAGGGTCTCAAGATGCTGGGCTTTAGTTATGAGTAAATTTCCATCATGGCCATGATCTGGGTCAGTAATTACTGGGATTTTCCTAAAAAAGTTCAATAATAAAATTATTATTTCACTCAATCTGTTGTTCAGACAGAAAAATAAAGTCTCAAGGCTACTTATTAGAAAAGAAGCTAATTAGGCAAGAGAAGTTCTGGGAGCAATGTTTCTGATAAACTCAAAGGGAGGTAACTGCCCAGGCTTCATCAATTAATGAAAGCTGAATCCTAACAAGCATTCCTGAGAACGTAGTGTGGTTGGGAGGTATGAGGTGTAGTGTCAAGGATGCAACACCCCATGAGGCTGTAGAAGTTATATTTCAGCTGCTGGTTTAGGCAGAGTGAGATTTTTGGATTTAGGAAAGTTTTGCCTAAGTTCCTTATTAAAAACTTACAGAAACTTATGTGATGGGAGGAAAGTTGATATTATCTGAACTCTTTCTTTAAAAATGTAAAAAGCAGAGCTGTGCTCTGTGGCATTTGTTGCAAAGCACAAACATATGTAAAAGGCAAATTATTAACAGTGGAAAATCCCACTAAATCCCTGAAGGGAGTGTTGTTTCTTCACAGAATGGGCCGTGGATACAGTGCCATCCCCAGTGGCACTACTGAAACTCAATCCCTCTTAGAGGCAGGTTGTACAGAGTGCTGAAGCCTGATGAGGTTGGGGGCTCTCAGCATCTTAATCTATGAAGGATACGCACCATGCGCTTGGAAGCAATTTCACCCAGGTCTGCCATGGCATAGAGTAGATGTGGCTTTGCTGCACAAAGCAGGTGTACAGGGCTGTGCAAAGGCCTTCCTCTTCTGCTGCCGGTGTGGCAGCTTGAGGGAATTATGAGAAGCCCATTTGTATTTGGGGGTCATTTATGTGCCTTAGGAAAAAGACTCCTGGCTTTTGGTGCCTCCCTCAGCACATTGGCAATACCCCATCATTCAGTTGTTAGAGACTGAACCATTTAAAGTGAACTCAAATTAGCCAAATCATGAGACTGGACTTTTTTTACCTGGAAAAGGGTAACAAAACTGACCACAGGGAAGAAGGAGGTAACTTTCCTGTGTTTTCTAACCCTGGGTACTGTGGTTCTTCCTTAGACACAGCACACCCAACAAAGCACAAACAGGCAGCTGCAGAGCATATTTTCATCTGAGCACAGCAATAGTAGAGTAATTCCATGTCTGGTCAGATAACTAGAAAGGCATCAGAAGACATCAGCTCAGTTTTATACTTACAGAATATTTTCTGAGAACAAAAAAAAAAAAAATAGAAAGACAATTTATAAAACATCCCTAGGTTTAAGTCGTTTGGGTATTTTGGAGGAGGTGGTATTTAGTTTCAGGTTTTTTTTCTTCCCTACATATTTTGTTTGCAAAATGTAACTACATCCTGGATTTTCAAAGCTTCCCACTACAGCTGTCCTGAATAGAAACTCATTATCATTAAACAGGGAAAGTAAAAACAATGGATTTTGGAGCAGAAGTCCAAAGCTTCTTTATATATATTTTACATATATATATTTATATATATATGTCTTCATACATTGATAAACTGAGTGATGTTTCAATATACACAGTAATAATAGGCTGATATTCCTATTCTGCTGTTTTCACAGAGTTTTGTGAAGTGTTTCAAGAATTCCAAATAATTTGGTGCACCTCTCTACCTCCCCCAGGCAATGGAGAATAATAGGGAATAAATTGAGATAAAATTACTTACACTGTGCTGGTGAGAGACAGCAAATACTTCCTGATCCTTTGTGGAAAATCGAGGTAACATTCTTTAAACTCTGAACTGAGTTTCGAGTGAGAAAGATTTCTGGAAAAAAAAAGGTTCCTTCAAAGGTTCCTTCCTCTTGCATGAGGCAAGATCCTTTAATGGGACCATAGTTGCACCTCTGGAGAGCAGCACTTCAGCTGTGAGTTATTAGATAAGCTGTTTACAGACTTTGTCTGCCAGCATCTGAAATTTTAACTTGCCACTGCAGATTCATTTGACACAAAAACTGTAAATGGTATCTATAGCTACATGTAGAAGAGCATCAGCAGTATGACCACTTCTGTTTCTGGGTCTTTCATTGCCTGGGGAGGAAATATCTTCCACCTGAAGATGGTGAGACACGGTGACAACCATACCCATGAGTCTGTGACAGGTTTGTTTCTGAGTGTCTTCTCTGGGGCTTGTCTTTCTCTGTTCATTCCCAGCATCTGTACGCTGCTTTTAGCATGCAGCAGACGTCTGCTCTCTTGAGTATCTAAAGAGAATCCATTAAATAGCTACTCCGCTACAGCCATAAAAAGAGTTTTTTCTGATGCCTCAGAAAGTGTGTTTGGAAGCCATTGCTAGCAGTGCATGTCAAGCAAAAGCGTGACTGAGTATCTAGCGTGAAAAAAGCATCCCTTGGGAGAGAGCAAACTCAGTTTTAGAAAAGCAAGGTTTGATGAGCCCAAGGTGAGGTGAGCTCTAGGGACATCTTCTTTTCTTTTCCTCAAAACCTGCTCACTCTAGTCTTTCTGCAGAGGCTTAATTCCATGAACAAAACCCACACATCTCCCTTTTCTAATTCTCCTCCCCATTACCTGGCACTCAGTTTTCTGAAGTACAGTAGGGGATGCAGAATACTAGTTGAAATATCTTCTCCTGGCCAATGTGAAAGACAGCACAGAACACATCTGGAAGACAGTTAGAAAGAGCCGGATTCATCCAGAACTGCCTTATGGACCCTGCATTAAGCACCAGGTTGACAAAAAGGCCAAAGGATGATCCAGGTTAGCAGGGCAGGAGGGGAGTGGCAACAGAGCCCTGCACCCAAGCCTGTGAGCCAAGGCAGGCTGGGAACAGCAGGGCTTCAGTCTTGTTAGAACCCCACTGTGGGGGAATGGTCTCATGAGGGATGTCTGTCTTGGATTTGCTCTTTGGGACTCATGGTTATTTAGGACTTAGCCAGTGGCTTCTAATAGGATTGTCTAAGGAGGATCAGAGTAACCACATAAAAATATTTTTGTCTAATTGGCAGCTTAATGATATTTTGTCATGAGTCTGGAGCAATGTGGCTCATTGTGTGGGAGTCCAGACAGATATAATTCATGTTTTGTTCTGCCTGTGAGAGAAACCTTAAAAATCTGAGGAATTAATTCCCCTTTGAGCTGAAGGATAATTGGATAACAGAGCCTGTCATTAAGATAATCACTGCAGATCTGCTGCCCGTGACATTTCTGGACAATACTTTACAGACCCTTCCTGCTTGGCAGCTCCTGAGAACATCAGTCTTCGGTTCCCAACCCTTCCCATCCTCTGCACAGGGAGACAAAGAACTCAGGGGCCAACGCCTTCACAGTGGATGATTGTTGTGGAGTCCTCCAAAGCCGAAGAAATGCTTTCATGTAGCTCATCATTTGGAAGGTTAACAGATGGGCTAAGAGATCTGATCTATAGTTTTCAAAACTAACAGGTTTAATAATCTTAGAATGTAGCTTTTGGTTTGATACCCAAGGAAAATGGTTTTTGATTAGCGTAGCTGCTGGGAGCCGGCAAGTTCACACGTGACTAGGGCAGCAGAGAAGCGAAATCAGGCAAAATCACTGATCTGGAGCCAGAAGATTGTGGGAAGAGATGGGATCTGGGGGCTATGGGACACACCTGCAGAAGCACACGGCAGAACAAAGGAGTACATGGCGGCACAGGGAGGCTTGTCTCCCCGGACCCGGGGAGAGGAGGTGTCACTTGGCAGAGCCCTGTGGAGAGGAGCGTGCCGGGAGCTGACAGACCCCTGGACAGCGCACGGTCACCCCACAGAAGGACACTGAGAATGAGTGCTGTCATGGCGACATGGGATAGGTCACATAATGAGATACCTTGAAAAAGTGTATAAAAGCAGCTCGATTCTTTGAATAAAGGATTCAGATTCCCTGCCGATCTGCGCCTGTGTATTTTATCCTCCCGGAAGATGGGGCTCTTACTGAGCCAAAGTGGCCGAGAAGAGAACTTTGAAAAGATATTTGGTGCCAAAAGAGCTCCCCCACTGCCCTCTCCTGCTGCATCCATTGGCAATATGCTGATCCCTTGCTCTGTTTCCTGCCTACCCTCCCTGAGGGATGGGAAGGATGGGGAATGCTGGCCTTTAAACCAGCTCAGTTTTCAAACTCACTCTTTACCTCTTTCTTCTCAACAGTTTCATCTGCCTTAGAGTGATAAACTTACTCCTAAATAAAACTTACCAGCCCAGAAATGATTGATTACCTGGGATCAATCAAAATTACATTCAACCTGAAATTGCATTTGATGTTTTCAAGTAATGTGTATGTGTGACAGGCGGAATACAGCAAAAATACCAGAAAAACACAGTGCAGAACAAAATGTATTTGCCAACATGCAATATCAGTAAACCAGCAGATCAATAAACATTTTTTAGATTACGAAGAGGCAACCCCCCTCATGTGTTAAAAAGTTCTATTTATCATCTAACATTTTCTACCTTTTTTTTAAACATAGTAAAAGCCAGAGTTCTGTCTACTAGCATGTGGTCTGACAGTCTCACAGCCTGGATTTTAGGAAAAAGCACACTAAACAGATTTGCCAGACTGGCTGGAGTGGAAGTGACTTGCATGATGCTTTCTGTAACATTGCATGACTTAGTGTAAAAACCTACAAATATCAGGAGAGGTGTTCATATTTTCCTTTCCTATGAGATCAAGCAGCCTGGAATAGCAGTTCTTCTTCAAGGATGCTACTTCAAGGCCTGCAACTCTTCACATCACTTCTTTGCTCCATTTTCTAGTACACAGAGTTTTTCAACCCTTCAACTACTGGAACTGAAATTTTGAAGGAAGCTTCTGCCTGTTGTTGAAGCTTACCTGAAATCAACAGAAATACATTTTTCGCTTTAGAATTAGATTGGGGTGTGGGGGTAATATGGTGCCAGCCTCTTCTGAAACAACACAGATGAGCTTGGCTGTGAAATTCTCTCAACTCGTGCTTTGAAGTAGGCGTGCCTTGTTCAGCTAAGTGCTTCACTTTGTGCTGCCAGTATCAACTCACATTTGGACATTTGGCTACACTCTGCAGTTTCCAAAGCCCACAATACGCATCTACTCAGCTGATGCTACCTAGACTTAGGGCTTGGTTTCTAAACTCTTCAGGCATTTTGTATAAATGGGGTATATGCAGCTGAGAGCTTATCAATATCTATAGGAGAAGTGGTGTAAGGCAAGAAAACTGGTTCTGGTTTTGTGGTGTTGGGGAGACTTAAATGGAGATTGCCTGGGCACTGGGGAAAGGGAGGAAGAAGTGGGATATAATGACAAGAAGAGACAAACTGATAACTGGATTTTGGTTCAGAAACTTAAGAACTGACTAGAGGATATCAAAGGTGGTTGGATAAAGGGATCAGGAAACTGTGCTGCTGGAAGGAGGAACTGTTCAGACAGCAGATCTGTGATAATTAGAATGCTGGGACTGAAAGCCAGAAATAGCTGAGGAAAGAAAGGTGAGGTCCTTTGGAGACTCAGGGACACTCCAAAGACTGAGAGAGGAGACTAATGGAGACTGACAAGGATGAAGCTAGAGGATAAAGCGAGTACTCGGGCATGGGTTAAAAACTAAGGATTTTTTCCCTCGACTGCTGACTGCTGCTTCTTTGTCTTTTGGAAAAGTTTGTCTCTAGGAAAAGTTTATGACTGTTAGGTCTCCACAGACTGACTTGTCCAGTGCCCAGCTTAGCCTCTGCCTGTGTGTGACAATGTTCCCATCTCCTCCAGCACCTCATCAGACACATGAGAGGGAGTAGATACAGGATGATTCCATCCTTTCCTTCGATTGTAAGATTACCCAGGGAGAACCTGGCTAATATGGGATTTCTACGTAGGCAGGAGTAGGCTACTCAATGCAGTTATCCTTCCAGCCTGAAAGGAGAGGAAACTGCTGGAAAAGTGACTTACTAATGGCTCCCTGAACAGCACAACAAAGAAGTTGCATCCAGGGTTTCTGGCAATTTCTCTAACCTTGCAACAGACCAAGTATTTCCCAGTAGTTTCCCATTTATTTCATCCATGTGCTGCAAAAGATTTCAGGACAATAGCCAAGTTACAGAAGAGACATCGCTTGGGGGCTTAGAGGGCTACTTTAAAATTCATCCACAACATGTTTTCCCCTTCTGTACTCAGGTATGTCCAAGGACTGCTTTTTTTCTCTCACAGATGCTTTTTTCCCTTCAAAATGCATGAAGAATTCCTGTCGTCCCTGCACCATGACTTTAGGAGACCAATTTCCTCTCTTCTAAAGTAAAATGCTAAATCCACTAGAGGGGGCATCTATCCTACCCGATCTTGGCAATACTAAAAGTCCCTCAAGTTTCCTTTGGCTTTTCAGACCCCTCCTTTCCCTCCAGTCACCTACTTACCCTACTCCACAGCTGGGTAAGGTCCTAATGGGGCCCTTTCACTGAAATCTTACCCTTACTAAATGTTTCTGTGTGAACAAGTATTTACAAAATCCAGTGTGTTTGTCATAATTGTTTTTAAGCTCTGTGGGAAAGGCCATCTTTCATCCAGGTGCTTCCCTATCCCTTTAACAAGACTAATATTGTAGAGGAAAGAGATGATCTTCCTGCAAGGTTCTTGTTATCGTGTATTGACTCTACCGGTCTTTCAATATCAAGGTAAAAAAAGCCAACGACCCCAGCTAAATTAAATATGAGATGATGAAGTAGAGAAGTGAGTTGCAGAATAGAGAAATGCATTAGCATGTACCCCAGTCGTGGGTCTATCTTAAAGACTGAAGACATTCATAAATAAATTGAATACGCAATTCAGTTGAGGGTGGCACCCGGCCACAAGACTGTGACAATGGCTTTGAACTGTCCTTTGGTCACAGGCTGCAGCAACTTTCTATCTCCTATTGCTGTGAAGAATATTAGAGGAGATGCTTGGTATGTGGCTTCCCACATCAGTGCTTGAGGCTGCTGCATCTCGGTGAGATGGAATTGTGCATGACTATTCAAAGCTTGCACCATTCTTCAGTTCAGAAAGCACTGTGTCAATGTAAAATAATATTACAGTTTCCTACCTCAACATAATATTTTGTGTTCACAAAATGAAAGAGGTTGAAAGAAATAACAAACAGCAAAAGAATTCATCTCTCCCCACGTCCATCATGTTAAGTTAGAAACTCAGGAAGGCCATAAAAGAGAATTGAAAATAGAACTTACCCGTGGTCTGAGGTTTACCACATCCCGCAAGGGCAGAGAAGGATTGATTTACACAGTGCAGTTCTAATGATTATTTGTCAAATCTGATTTCCATAATGGCGGTACCAGGACTAACGTTTTCCTGACAGATTATTCAACACTTTATTTTCCTGTTGGTCAGACTCATTTTTCCTCTTCTCAGTTCTGCTTCTCCATTATGTCTCAGGTGAAATTTCACCATAATTCAAGAAAATTTTTGTTGCAGCTCTTTTGCCTGAAAATATTATGGAAATTTATCTTTAGTACATTTTTTCCCTGTAAACCTAACTTTGGAAAAAAAATGAATTCTGTTCAGCACATATCCTAACGTATCTCCTTCCACTAAGAATAACACATGTCCAAAGTTTCTAGGAAAAGCACTACATCAGCAAGTTGAACTCCTCTGGAGCTCTCCAGTGCTAGAGTTACTTGAATAACAGTGTAAGCTGCCTACACTGAGAGCTTTCCAAAGCATGGCAGCAAGGACTGGCCTCAGGGGAGTATGGCAGAGCAGAAGGAGAGCTGAATTTCTTTAGGTGATGGCTCCAGGTGTCTGAGCAACTGCAACTCTATTACAGTTTTCTGTGAAAGGAAAGACCAAAATTACTCCAGATTAATCAAAGTTCAACCCCAACCCTCATTACAGAAGAAACGATGAGAAGAACAGTTTAGCTTATGTGTTAAAGTGCTGCCAGCAAACTACAGATGGGGCCAGAAAATTTTGTTTTTTCTTTCCTGTGCTGTTCACAGGTGAGAAGACTCTGACCACAATGGCATGAACAGAAGCCAACAGGAGCAGTAACTATTCTCCTACTACTGGTCATCAGGTCTCATTATGTTCCCACTACTGTTATTCCCCCACAAAACAGTCAGACACACTGGATCGCACTCTCCTCCTCTGTTCCTTACTAAAACACAATAGCAAAATATCTCCTGTTAGAATATGAGACATTTGTTTAGCCTTTTAGCTCATATTGCATATTCAATTTCAATAGGCATCTGCACTGAGACTGGGCTGGGAGAGACACAGCTGAAGGGAACCTGAGAGACTGGCTTTTAAAATACGTTGCTTTATATTGAATTTTCTGAAGAAATATGAAAGTACTACGTGCAAGACATTGTGCGGCATACAATGTTTTGAAACAAAATGTATTCAAAATTAGTTTTCGAAGAGCAGACAAAAAAACTCGGAATATATTAGATTGCAGCACAAAATGTGATTAAAAGCAAATGGCATGTGATAAATTGAATACACAAAATTAAATGAGTTGTCATTGTCAAATGGGAGCAGTCATGCTGTATGGAAAGAGCGGATACCAAACTGGAGATGATAAATACTGATCTGTGGATATGGCACTGAAACATTGACATCACTCAGCAGATGAAAAGAGTGGTGTGAGCTAAGGTAAAGGATGGAAGGGAAGCAAATACCCTCTGATGGATACAAAAGCACAAGTTTAACGTGAAGGCCTATCAGTATGCCACATCTATAAACTATTAAGATACTGATGGAGAAAAAGTCTGGTCTGAAAGCTGTGTATCTACCTCAGACTTCCAAAAGAGTTTTGCCTTTAAGTCTTTTGAGAGTAAAAGTCTCAGAGAATGCATGCAAATGAAGCCTAAATGTGGAAAACTGAGACTTTGATTTGCTACAAAAATTTGATCCAGTCAGAATGCACTGAAGAACAGTGAGCAATATGGTGGCAAGGTATTACCTTATTCACTGATCAAAAGGCTTTTTGAAAATATTTTTCTAATATTACAAAACATATATGAGAATTTACCTGAGAAAAAGGAACTGTATTAGCAGCTACAGAAAATACAGAAGCAAGAGAAGAAACCCTCTTGCGATTGCTTTGAGAAATTACAGTCTTGTAGTCATGAAAGCAGCATTTTTGCTTCTAAATGAAAAAGGAGATGAAGAAAGTTTGACACATTGCTAGCACAGCAATCAGTGCAGACTGTGTCATACTTGTGTGCATTCTTTCTGCACTCACAGAGAATATTTTCCTGTTCACAAATTTTACCAAACCTCCCCTCCTCTGAGCTGCATTACAGGCTGTAGTGCACAGACACATGCATAAGGCCTTTGCAGACAGACCTGAGATCCTTTTCCCTGCAGCCTGAGAAGGCCAGCTCCCAACTGAATATGCCTGGGCTGCAGCTAGGAAATCCCCAAATCTCTTGGTCTGAAGATCTGTAGATCATCAATGGGGAGCAAAAAAGCTACAGGATTTGAAGATAAAACTTGTCAAAATCAACCGTTCAGAAAGATGTTCCAAGTATTAAACACAGTCACTGAAAGTTTTTTTGGTTTTCCGCTTCCATTGCTTCGGAGCTGATAAAATAAGAGGACATGTGATGTGACTGTGGAGCGGGTTCTACTTGCAGTAAAAGTGTGCTTGATCCTGAGGGTCGCAGGTACTGTGAGAGAGTATCAGAGGAGAGTCTGTCCCGCTGGGTTTTAATTCCCAGGCAGAAACATTTCAAATCCCCTGCTGTCAGGATGGTAATCTGAGGCTTACCAAACTTTGCTTGTACTCAGATACCCATCTCCTGAGTGATGTCTCCTTTTTAAAACAGTCATCGCCCCAGCTTTTGGTAACAGCCCAGATCAATCTGCAAATAGAAGGAGAAGTTGCAGAGTGGTGGAGCCGTGGCCACCACGGGAGGCCGGCACAATGAGCCCATTAAAATGCACGAGGCCAAGCCAATCTGCAGTGCACGGGAGAGGCGTAATCAGCTTTACCTTCTCATTGTAATGCTTAATAAAAATGGATAATAAAGCATTTGGAGTACTGTTGAAGTAAAATGCTTTTTAAAATGAACCTGATAATAAAAGGCTCAGTGGGCTTTCTTGAATCAAGTGGCAGCCTCAAGCAATCAAAAAGAATTTCCCAAGAGCTTGCTTAATAAAGGAATAAATGGAAACATTTACTTCACACAGCTCATTCTCCTCATCTTCTGTGGTTAAGTGTGTTTGTGCTTGGGACCCATAGTGATGCCTTCCAGCCCCCCTATGGAGTAGTGATGTCCAGCACCCCTTTGTTGGGGCAGGCTGCTCACAGACACACAGGCTGCTCAGGTTGCGAGTGCAGAAACCACCTCTGTCTATCAGATGTCCAGGAGAAGCTTAAGAAACCTTCTAGTTGAGCAAGAAGAGACAGATAAGGCTCAAGCCTTGTTTCTGTCAGTTCTAAGTGCCAGGAGTGTCACCTATGGAGGGTGATGGGAATAATTGCAAACGCAGGGCAATGTGCAGTTGGACACGCAATGTGAGTGATGTGCGTCTGAAGGACATACGGCTGCGGGAAACTTAGGGTATAAAAAAGTATTTAAAAGGCATAAGCATTGTCTTGATTTTCCAGATCCTTTTAGCTGTCTCTCAGGCCACAAAATTTGGAGGGCTACTGCACAATGCAAACAAAATATTTTTCTTGTTACTTCATTATACTCAACCATCCTTTGCTTAAAATTTCATCCTTTAAGTGCTGTCCTTTTCCCAGTGCCAGCTGACCAGGAGTTGATAGTGGGTCCTGCCTGTAAATCGGGAGGTGGAACAGATCATCAACCCAGACCCACCAGCAAAGACCCACCCTTCAGTCGAGTACTATGCTTTGTCAGATATTGAATCTTTTCCAGCAGACACAGACTTTGGCATTAATCACACTAGATATGGTAATTTTGTCTTTCAATGAGGGGAAAACTATTTTAGTTTTAAAAAAAAGAAAGCCTGATCTATATTCCATTAAAATAAATGGAAATGCTTCCCTTAACTTAAAAATGGAAGATGACTGGGCTTTTAATCCATTACCTCATTTCATATGTAAAATAAGTCTGGCAAAACTTCTGTTTACCTGCAGTACTGAAACTTGTCAGATGCTTTGTACTGCAGAGAAAGGTGCCACAGCGCAAGGCAGTATGTGGAACAGCCCACAGGAAGAAGAGGAACATTCTGCATGATGATTCAGAGAAACTCTTGCAGACCTCTGACACTACTACAGTCATGGTGAACTGTCACTGTGGTTTGCTTTTTTCTCCCCCTAGATGCAATATTTACACACTTACAAGCTCTTGCTTTAAAAGAATTTGTTTTCTCTTTTTCTTATTATCTTATACCTCTGCCAACCATCAGTAACAAATTGATGAAATCCATCTTTTCCTTGAGGATTATCAGGATTTATTTGGAAGAGACAGTCAGGAAGAAAGGAAGATGCATCTGTTTATACATTCCAGTCTTGTGACAAAGTGAAATATTTAGCAGTTTGCTAATGAAGGTGGAAAATGGAATGTGTTCTGCAGAACAAAGCAATCCTTTGAGAACCTGCTTAATGAGGTGAAGGTTAGTTGATGACACAGTCTGTGGTTTAAAGTCCCAAACTACCTGTGTGGAGGAAAAGATACAAAAGATATGAATAAGAAAGAAATTAAACTCTTTTTTTTTTTTTTTTTTAATCAGGAGAGGGGAGAAGGTAAGCATCAGGTCCAAAAATAGCAGAAACATGAGATTCACACCTACATAAAGAAAGAAGCTGCTCTCACTTAATACGACGTAGAAAAAAAATTGTACACCATTTACAATGGTAAGCTTCAAATCTGTTTGCTGCAGTTGTTTAGTAATCTAATACATTATATTTAATAGCCTTACAGTATGAACCCATATAACCACGTAATATCCAGTATTATTCAGTTTGATCAAATTTAAATAGAAGGGCTAAATACAGACAACATTTTCTCCAATGGAATTAGCTGAATAAATGTAAGTATGACAAATACGGATACAACTCACTGCCCCGAACTGCCTTCTAGATTGAATCAAGGACAGAAACAGCCTATGCATATGTTTTTGTGAGTTGAATACTTATAACCAGAGCAAAATTTAGAAGCATTACATTTACTGAGACTAAAAGAGTATGGGAGCCTAGGCTATATACGTTCTTCCCAGGCATATTGTCTTTTTCTTAGTGAGTGATAGATTTTGAAGCCAAGAAGTATTCAAGATTGAAAAAGCCAGTAAACCCACTATTTCTATAAAGCTCATAAAAGACAATCTTGCACATATAGCTCTTAAAGTGCAATTTTGTAAAAACAACCGCCTTGCAGAAAAATGTTACTATCAGATTCTAGAGTTCATAGATCCTATAGTCCAACAAGACCCTTTTACACTATCTCATAGTGTCTGTCTGTTGAAGTTTGCAGAAAAGACTAATATTTACCTCATGATGGAGGATCATTAAGTGGCCCTTGAGAGCTGAGTGAAATTATTGTGATACAATGCATGTAGAAGGTATTTTATGCTTTTAAACTCCTCATGCCTGCAACTTTCATGACTGGGAGATGGCAACTTGTCAGTTCTGGCCTTCCCAGTTATTTATTGTGTTGTGCTCTGGGAGGCTGAATGGAACTAATAGTCCTCTGTGTCTGGCATTGAATAATACTAATACCTTTTGCCGTAAATACTTAATCACAAAGTGAATGCTGATTTTCGGTGTATGATGCAGTTCATGATAAACTGATTACTTAGTAAGTACTGCTAGTTTATGACGCTGACACATCTGTGTTTCCCTCTGTCCTGGTTATCTCCAGTCCATGTGTTCCTAGAGCAGTTAATTTCTTTGTTGAGAGAGAGCAGGCATCTTAGCTTAATATGTTTAACACTCCCTAACAAAGCTCACAGAACAGGAAAGCTGAAACATGCAAATATCTTCTCTGCTTTTTGTCTGATTAGGGTGTGTCAGTGGGAGTGGATGCAGCACACAGAGCAAGAGATTCTGTTTTAAGGATGGTTTTTAATATATTCAATGTGTTTTGTTTATTAGAAATAATTCATATGAATTATCCGCATTCAGAGCCAGTGACTGCTACTTAATTATGATGCTATCACTGCTGAACGAAGAATGACTTGATGGAAAACAAAATCCTTTGCACAATTTATCAGCCTGAATAACAATCCCAGATAATTAGAACCATAGACTGCCACAGCATGCAGATGGTGTCGAAAAGCCAGCTATCTACAATCAGTCCAATCAATATGGGTTTATCATCTTGGCAAGGGTGTTATTCAGAGCCATACAGAAAGGCTGCCACGCTTTCATTTTTTATAAGCTTCTCTTACCTTAAACGTTTGTTGAGAGGTCTTTTTACTTTAACCTTATCATTTTCCCTGTACATGGAATAAATGATGTTCAGAAAAGTGTGCTCGCATTCTATTATACCATGTGACAAATGAACAGAGACAAAGGAAAAAGAAGACGAAACCCACAGACTAATTGAAAGGACTCAAAATTCCCATTGATTTTGACACAATGAGGAGGCTAAGTTCATAATTAAAAAAACAAAAAAACCCACCCCAAAATAGGAAAAGCAATGTTAAGGTTTCCTTGGCAACCTTACTTTGACTCTTTCCATGACTTAAAAGATGGTCTTACATTCTTTTGTTCAGGCGATTCTTATCTGACATTTGATTTTTCCTCCCACTTTAGTGTACAGTTACCATCCCCTACTTGCCGTTTAGTCACTTTATTGAGGCAAATAAAGCTGGCTTTTACAAAATCAGGCCGAGAAAAAGGGTCAATGTTTTCATTTTCACAGAACAATTAAAGCAACCTTTATACTATTTTGACTGCATTATTATTATTATTAATAATTACTATTATTTATTATCACTATTAAGAATAACAATAAAATCTATACTTTTTCCTCTGTTCTGTGAAGAGTCAGAAAGGTCTGCAAGACTGCTACATAGCCCCCAGAAACCTAAACCAAGATTAAAACTACTGCTTCATCCAGTTTTGCACAATTGCCCTTCTCACAGCTGGTCCTGCAAGGAGTTGAATGGTGATACTCTTTCATTTCCAGAGTGCCCTTAAGAGCATTGGTGGTCAATAACATCTCATCTAATCAGCACAAAGGGGTAGGGAAGGTCTGTCAGTTTTGATGTTTACAGTGGAGAATTGTGGACATCTCTGGGACAGAAGCAGCTCCTTGGTGGTTGTGGGGAGGGAGACATGAACAAAATGGTGGAAAGGGACTCCTTCTCATCTCCTTGTGACAGCCCCTGGATCTCTGCACAGCTGTAAATGCTGAGTTCAGACCTTTTCTTTCTGTACCTCCTCCTGACCAAGGGCACTGCAGCAAGGGCACTTGGTCAAGTCTGGCTGCAGGAGACAAACGGAGCAAATTTGATTGCTCAGTGTAAAGGAAAAATTATGTTCCCCATGAGTGAAATCCAGACCTGATGTAATACAGCTGACATCAGCCAAACTTCCTTCTAGGACTACAGCTAAATCAAATAAGAAAGGCCAAACAAAAAAAAAAGAAAAAGAATTAAATTCTTTTGTCCTTTATTGGAACTTTGGGGAAAAATGCTCTGAAGTTTGTACAAATGCCCTGTTGTGTGCAGGACACAGACAGTGCTCTCTAGCCCTGTTATTGATTCATTTTTTCTCTTTTTTATTCGTTAATAAAGAATTAGCTCAAACATGCATATATATTGACATAATTTGGGGTTGCCATGGCAATGATGTTATACCAGAAATAAATGCAGTGTGAAAGTAAAGCGTAATTATAATCAGGACTCAGATTCAAAAGGAAATATTTCTGAGATGGCTTTAACTCAATACAATGCAAGTACCTTATCTGTATGCATTTGTGGAGATCTTATTTTTATAACAGATCCTTAAGAAAGGGCATTACTGAGGCCTCACTGAAGACAGTCAGATTCTCGCTGTTGATTTTAGTGATTGTTCTTTCAGAAGTGTACATTCATTTTGCTTTGAGCCTCTGCCTGGCAAGACACAATAAGCAAATTTATTCCTCTCAGCATTTCCATTTTCAATGCTCTCTTAGTTTCAGGCTTTGGCCAATGAATATTAGGGTAGATGCAAGTGAAGAGTGGCATTCTTACAGTCAGTCTGTAGATTCCCGTCTTACTTTCACCTGCACACCAGGGCATATAAAGGAAGATGTATGGAGAGGAGGAGGTGGAGAGGGATGAAGATTAAATGATTGACAGTCTCCTCTGTGCTGCCCTTGAAAGAACAAGAAGAAACACAGATGAAGGGATGCGGGGAAATTGTGGCAGACCATGCACAAAGCATCACAGGGCAGGGGAGGAGGACGTATCTCTCATACGCCCTAAGGCAGCAGCAGGTCTCATGTCATGGAATTTCTTTTTAAAAGTGTTATGATTTGGAAGGTAGGAGTGACAGCATCACGGTGCTTGAATTTTCTGAGCAGCAATAAAAGGCTGACCTTGATAATATAAGTTCAGGATAGAAGGTTGTCTCGCTTATTACAGGAAGTCAGCCCCTTGCAACTATTGCTGCAGAGATGTCTGCCTGAACATCAGCGACGCTTCTGTCACACCCTTTATGGCTATGCCTCCTCCTGGGGCAGGTTTACCTCAAGTGAGTGTGGCAAAGTGTCCCACAGGAGAATCACAGAGAGACAAAAAGCCATGGGGACAGGGCAGGATGCAGAGCTCACTCTCTGGTTACATGTCAACTTCGAGGAGAGGAGAGGAGAGGAGNGAGAGGAGAGGAGAGGAGAGGAGAGGAGAGATTTCACTTGGAAGGGACCTACAACAATCATCTAATCCACCTGCCTGAACACTTCAGGGCTGACAAAATGATAAAGCATTAAGGCATTGAGGGCATTGTCCAAATACCTCTTAAACACTGATAGGTTTAGAGTAACAACCTCCAGGAAGCCTGTTCCAGTATTTAACCATCCTCTTGGTAAAGAAATTCTTCCTAACATCCATCCTGAACCTTCCCTGCTGCAGCTTTGAACCATTCCCACACATCCTGCCACAGAATATCAGGGAGAAGAGCTCAGCACCTCCCTCTCCAATTCCCCTCCTCAGGAAGCTGCGGAGAGCAATGAAGTTGCCTCTCAGTCCCCTTTTCTCCAACTAGACAGACCCCAAGTCCTGAGCCACTCCTCACAAGACATTCCTTGCAGCCCTTTCACTGTTTTGTCGCCCTCCTCTGGATGCATTCAAGCGCTTTCACATCCTTCTTAAATTATGGGGCATGGAACCGCGTGTGGTCCTTGGGGTGAGGCTGCACCAGTGCAGACACAGGGGCACAGTCACATTTTTGGCCTGGCTGGACACATGGTGCCCGATGCCCCCCAGGACGGGCTTTGCCCCAGGATGGGCTTTGCCCTCCTGGCTGCCAGGGCTCACTTCTGACTCACACCGAGCTGCTGCCCACCAGCACCCCTAGACCCCCCTCTGAAGGGCTGCTCTCCTGCCACTCCTCTCCCAGTTTGCGCTTGCACCCAGTGTTACTCTGTCCTAGGTGCAGAGTCTGGGATTTCAATGTGTTAAATTTCAGTGCTGGCAGAGCAGGCACTAAACACCATGGCTTCTCCAAATATCTCTTGCACTAAACACTCGAAGCCCTTAAGCAGGCACAGGAAAGGAGAGCTAGCCTTCTGGTTTTTAAGTCAGGTCACATTTTTACATACATATATCTGAGTGTGTGTGCGCGCGATTTTTACCACCATATATTTTTAATTTATTTATAATGCATAATAAATAAAATAATATCAAATATTAGCAGCAGTCTTAAAAGGCATAGATGATACTAAGTAAGAAACACTCTGTGTTGACAGAAAGAAGACAGGAAAATAGCATATTCAGTGAGTACATTATCATTTACAGGTGATTCTGATGCATCAAATAGCAGAATTAGAGTAGCAGGTTGGTGCATCCAGAGTAATCACTCAATGAGATAGATTTCCTGAAAATAAGAGCATGTTTTTGGTTCAGGAATTGATTTTAATGGATATGATATGGCTAAAAGGCTGCATAGTATTTTGAAAATTGAGGGCTTGCTGTAAATGTTGTACTTTGCAGACAGATGATTCTGCCAAAGACTGGATGTCTGGTTTTCAAGGGGCAAAAGAAACTTCTAGTGACATTAAACTTTCACTTGTAGAACAGGCACAGCCTATTACCACAGTACACTTTTGAGCAAAGAGGGGAAAAAGAAAGAAATTAAAAAGCTTTCAGACAGCTTTACATGAAAGTTAGGGAACTGAGACAAAAAAACTGTTTTTTCTTACACAGGACATTGCTGTTCAGGGGTCACTGAGAAGCAAGAAGGACTGGAGATTTCCGTGTCTCTGGCATTAGTTGAGTAGGAAAATGGATTTGTAAAAGAGAAATTGCACTTCAGTGGCACTTGGGCAAACAAACCAACTACTAATTAGGCCCTGGAATTAGACTCCTGAAACAGGCCAGTGGTTCTGTTTTCTTCATAAATAGCAATTAAAATTTGACTGCTCTGCTTTCATAGATCAGTTCTGAATACAGAGGACTGCACTACTACACTGTTCATTCTAGATATAATTTATTTGAAAGAAAAACAAATAGATCAGGTACAAAAATTTTCACAACATACTCTTACTCTGTGTCTGCCATAAGATGTAATTGAGAAAAAGAAACCAATCCAGAAAAAAAACCTTATAAAACTGAGAATAGGTACCAGTAATGTCAGGTATATGACAGGCATCAAGAATGCAGTAATTTTCCTTAAACAGTCATTATTTTTTAATGTAAAATTTAACATAATAAAGTGTATGAATTTGTAACTAAGCAATTAAAGGAATTTAAGTAATCATCATCTAAAGTTATAACAAGGAAAATGAATTGTAAATAATAATTACAGTATTTGTCTTTAAAAAGTAGTTCAGTCTATTATGGTATCACAAGCACTAAAGTCAAAACAAATTTTTGTCATACAGGTATCTCCAACATCACTGAAATCTGAATTAAGAATAAATTAAAGATCGCTTAATAGGCTGTACCGTCTCTTGGATGTTGCTTACAGTACCACACCCTTTGCTGTGCTCCTGACTTCTTCTTAAAAAATTGTAAATGCAATGAAATGATTTATTTGTACCTCTTGATTCTGACACCAGAAGTTGTTGTTCTAAATACCTTATCTCCTTTCCTCTGTATGTAATCTGTGTATTTATTTTTTCCCAGAAGCCAAATTAAAGAATTCTGTGTTCTTTTCAAGACACCTAATCTCATTTTAAAGACTCCAGTACAATGGAAAATGTATCTCTTCTCTATTTAATTGCTACAATCGGAAATTTATTTCTAGGAAACTACAGCTAATTTCAAGGTTGAATGTGATGATCTCAGTTTTAAGATGCTGGTTCTTGCTATTCCTTTGCACATCAGAGAAAAGGGAAAGTTAATACCACTGCCAGTTAACTTTTTCCTCAGTACTGGTACTACTATACCACAATAAAATAATTTCTTACTCTTCTTATCATTTGCTGTTATAACATGTGAAAACTCAATAGCGCCGCTGTGCCTTTAGAATCCCAAGCATTTACCACTTTGTGATCCATCCCATCCTCTTCAGAACCAACGGCAGCACTGCAGTAGCGATCTTCCCTGAGAAATGAATAGACCTGCACAGCCACTGGGCAACTGATATGGACCTGTTCCCTTCCTTGGCCTGAGGGGAAAATGACTCCCTGCAGCTTAGAGTCCTTTCTGCTGCCTCGAATTTTTTACCTTGAGCTGCATTAGAATGCAAATGAAGAACCTTGGTTATTAAGCAGGGAAAAGAAACAGGGACTAAGCCCTGTTTCTAAATACCTTAGTGGGCAAAGGGGACAAAGGGTTGTGAGGGTTCCAGTCTTGCCTATATAAACATAACGAAATTAAATAGCTAGGTGCTGTAGCAAATGTATTTTTGCTAATAGAAATGAGATATACATCTTTAACAGAGAGGATTACTAATGGCTAGAGCCACCACCTAGAAGTGCAGTGGATTGTCCAGTGGACATTAATTACTTGAAGTCATTTAAAAAAAGAGTGACTCCATCTTTCTCAAGAATTACCTATCCTAATTAATATGTAAAATGTTTGGAACACCTTTTTAGAAAGGCTCCAAAATCAAGCTACTCCTTTCTGACATTCAAAACCATAAATGGGAGGAAAAGATGATGGATAAACCCCATCCACTACTGGATAGGCATTAATGTACTGATGAGTTAGCAAGAAACAAGGTGGAGTTTATCTAATGCTTAACTTGTGGGAAACACCAAAGTAAAAATGAAGTAACAAGATACTTTCAAATATTACTCATAAAGTATATTTACATGCATACAAAACCCCCCTGCCTGTAACAGGCAGTCAACATAAATTCGGATTTAAAAACTATGCTGGAAGTATGTGGGATTGAGAAATTCCTGTCATTATTAGGGGATCACAGATCACAATCGCTGCTGCCGTTTATCATGAGACACAAAAAGAAAACAGACTCTCCAAATCACGTGAGAAAGGTTCGTGGGACTGAGGAGAATTATCAAAGTGGCTTTATCCATGTAATGCGCCACATGAGGCTCCCTGTTGAATCTGTTGCCAGCAGTGAGTGACAGCTTCAGAAGCGTGAGGGATTGAAGCATGGAGGCTTGGACACCTTTCAGGTGTGAAGGGAAGCTCTGCTAAAGCATCCTGCTTAATGGGACAGAGCAGCTCCCAAAAGTCTCTCTGGGTATAACTGGCGGGTTTTAGCTCTGAATTTCACTACCGCTCAGAGACCGCTAAGCTGCATAAAATCCTGGCTGTAAAACTGAAGGAATGAAGTAAGGCAAGATGGGTTTTATTCCGTTTCTTTCTTCTTGCTAAGTGAAGTGAATGCACACCTGCTTTCTGGAAGTTCACACTAATACTGTTAAATAGTAACACTAACAACAGAAACAAAAGAAGGTGTGAATTTACTAAGGATGTGAAACGGGTTAGGATTTCTTACCTTCAGAGTGAGGAGAAATGTTTGGAATTTGCTTCTAAAATTTCTTTACTAGTCTAAAACCAGAATCTTAAAAAACCACAGGATTTTAAAACTCCCTCATGGTTTGAGGGTTTTTTTTGTTTCTTGGCACTCAGATTTTCAACAGTTCAGGGTTAGGATTTTTTCCCTCAAAACTGATGCATACACACATAAGCTTCTTTCCCTTTCTGAAAAATCACCAGGTGCTTGATGAATCCTCTAGGCAAGAAATATGGTAGCTCAGTAGGTGGCTAGAAGTGATGCATTTTTCCTTTAAAAAGACATAAACTTGATTTCAGTATGAATAACACCCAGCTAAAGTAGCGGTTCAATTTTGTAAAGAGTGAGTTAGAATGAGATGATTCTTATCCCACTAATGAGGACATTTGGAAGATGAACCAGAAATAGAAGCACACTTTGTACACAGAGTCAAGCCTGCCGTGGACTTGGGGAGGAAGCAGCAGAGGTTCGAAAGCTGCATGTGGAGAGTGCAGATGGAAAGCACAGCAATGCAGAGCTGAGTCTCCTCTGTGGCTGTGGGAGTGGGAGTGCTGAAGGTGGAGGTATTTCTGAATTGCTTCCCCCTACTCTTTCAGCTTTCCTGAGCCCAGGAAGGTGACAGAGGAGTCCTGCTTGCCCATGCACTATGTACACAGGCCACTGTCTCCAATGAGACAGTCCGAGTAGTTCTCTACTGCTCCCTTTCTCTGCCACCCTCCGCATGGAGACATTTGCAAGAGTGAAAATAGGGCTTTGTTTGCAGGAGGTGGGTCACTGCAGCTGCCTAGCTGAGGAGTGTGCCTAAGTGAGGAGTGATCTAATCTCCATTTGACACACAGAAGGCTCGCTGGAGGGGAGGTGTAAATCTCCTCACAATCTCCTCACTCTGGAAGAGAAAGTGGGCAAGGACAGGAGCAATCCACTAGTCCAGTGAAGGCTTTGCCACATCAACTCTTCTTTCTCACCTCCTGTGGTTTTGACTGTTATATCACCTGTTTCCTCTTCTGTTGCATTGGATTTTTTAGTTTTCAACTCTCTCAAGCATATTTTAATAGTGCATTAAACCACACTCTTTATTAAAGACACAGTTTTGTCCCTGGTTCCCAGGCTGGCAGCTGTCACACCACATTATTTTGGAGCCCACATGCCACAGAATATGCACCAAAGCATGCAAGGCTTTGAAAGGTCTTCATACCTCAAAATATACACAGTTCTGATACAGAAGAAAAGGCATTTACTTTGATTTTTTATAATTTTGAGTAAGAGAACACTGGTAATGGAAAATAATTGGAATTTTGGTCGGGAATTTAAAATATGAAAATATAAAGTGAAATCTCTAACTCCTAATTTAGAGCAAATGAGCATTTTTCATCTTCACACTCTGGAGGACTTTTTTGTCAACACCAGTAAAAATGCCTCATTATCCTTCTCCAAGTCTCTTCTTAAAACATTTCTTGCCCTAATGTCAGGAACAAACTTTTAGTTGTAAAACTGCTGCAGCAATGATCTTAATGGTACTCACGTTGACTGATGTTGTGCCACTGATTCCCTTTCGTTTCCATCTGCCTCTTTCCATCTGTCCCTTATCTTGGATGGTAATGTCTTGAAAAACAGAACTTTATTTTTATTCTTTGAATAGTACTCTGCATCTCCTATCGTGCCCATTCTAGGAAGAAGAAAAAGATGAAAATTTAAATACATTAGGACATTTGTGTTGGTTCAAATTAAAGATATATCTCAGCAAGTCTCCTGCTCCTATCAGCACAGCAACAGCTATCAGCACAGCAATAGTGAAAGTAGGGCTAGTGATGGCATCCAGATTTGACCAATCTGAAGCTTTGGGACTTCCTAAACTAGAGGTGTTGTTATTTTTGTTTTTAATAATCCTGGATTATGACATTTCCCAACTAAACTAGCAATATTCACCTTATCCTGTGAAAATGTATCTCACGTCTTAATTAGGCTTTCTTTTGTTCGTCTTTAAACCCTGTTGAACAATATCATTCATTGCCTGCTCTGAAAAACTGTGGTAGCATGAACAAGATCCCTGGCAATACTGTCTAACCAAGGTGCTGAATCTGCAGTGGATGCTGTCGGCCCAGATCGCTGCACTAACCAGAGCCCCACCGATTTTGGTGAAATGCCTTGCATCTGTACAACCTTCATTGCTTGTCTTTCATGGCTTCTGAGGTATTCAGTGAAGTTCATAGGGGTGTTCTTGACTTCTGTTCTTGAAGACATGTCTACCCATTTTTCATTTCTCTGCACAGGAACAGGAACAGGGGATGTGAGGCAGTGTTTGAGGAGCCATAGCTCAGTACTTCCACTGTTGTGCAGATCGTCTCACAGTAGAGAGCAAACACCAGTGTCTGTGCCACCTCCCCTCAGACCCATCACCCTCATGGATGCTTGGGCACTGGCAGCCTCCCACACATGGGCATATGCCCAGCCTGGCATGTCTGGGAAGGCAGAGAATTAAAAAAAATCTTGGGTAATCTCATTATTTGCTGAGCTCTGGAGCTCTCGAAGCATTATAGTTGTCCAGGGATGGTAGGAAAAGCACCTTCAAGGCGAAGATAAAATACATCTGGATGTGTTGATGGTGTTATAATGTTCCATATCTAAGCACATGTTGGAATGACTGCATCAGGAGTAGTGGCTAAGTGTTCTAAATATGCACCATCTGCATTTGCATGCATCCTTGTTTCTGTTATTGGGATACTGAGATCTCCCCTTTCTGTTGTTGAGATCTGACACTGAGAGCAGGCAGTGTAGGAGAGACACATTATGCTCTCAAATATTGTCTTAAGAAGTATCTGGGGCCTTGTGTTCCTTCCCTTGATGAGCACATTTAAAATAATTTTTGGTGGTGAGAATACCTAAAGCTGTATTCTTCCAAAAAAGCCCCGGAACTTAAGCCAGAATCATCAGCCCGCCCTTTGGAATACTACAGGCAGCTCCACAGTTTAGATTTTGAGTAGCAAAAACTGATAACAGAGCGTGGTTTTATGTGACTGTCCTGCCCAGAACAGTAGCTGTTTCAGATGAATCAGCATTATCATTGAGTCATAGATTAACTTGGGTTGGAAGGGACCTTTAAAAGATCATCCAGCCCAACCCCCCTTGCAATGGGGGTCTAACAGCAATTGCTCTGTCAAAAGTTATGCCCTGAGAACTGAGGCTGTAGTCAGCTTCTGGACCAGTTAATATTGAATCATTTGCGCGTTATGAAACAGTTCCAGTTCCAGGGCAGGTGAGAGAGCATAGCTAAGGGGATATTAATTTGCTCATGGAAGACATGTGTGAATTAATTCTGCTAAAGCTCTGAGACAGAAAATTGTGAGCAAACTGATCCAAAACTTTTCCGCTCATCCTGCTCCTACCTGCTCAAAACTAAGAGAAAGAACTGAGTAGGGAGAATTAAAAAAATAGAATTAAGTGTTGATTGGTTTCATTGGGAAAAATAATTATGTCAAAAATCAATATATCTGTGTAGGAGAAACCAGAGACTGCAGAAGAACAAGGCAAATTTGCAGAAGGCTGTTGAGAAAGCAAAGGCTAAATGCATACAGTCAAACTGAAAGTTGTGGGAAACACTGCTTGGCAAAGTTGCTTAAGAGAATACATTGAATGGTACCTAGATGTGATAGAAAAAATGGTGGCATTAAACAAACTGGGTTTCAGGAAAATAATACTTGACTGCAGTATGGTTTCAAAAAGTAAGAAAAACCCCAACCATCCTTGGTACACTCAGTTTTATGTTAAAGTTGAACAAATAATAAAATCTTTTTATTATTATATTAATCAAAGCATAACAAGTTTAAGTTCAAATCTGATGAAAACAAAAGAAATTCTGTTTCCTCATTAAGTTTCCATTCTTTTAATGAACAGTTTACATTTTCCCATCAATTACGTTTAGGTGAATATATGAATGAAATATAACTTACTTGAAAAAAATAAAAAGAATACATTTAAAATATTTTTTAAAAAGTAAGTCTTAAAAAATACAAGTTCTAGAGCGGAAAATATATAACATTCCTCTTTGTGCACACAAATGAGATTTTGTATTTATGCTTTCTATTTATCCTGTTGCTGAAAACTATTTCAACCCTTAATTTCAGCCAGACTGTCTTTAGACATCTAGGCAAAGCCTTAGAATTGCTCTACCAGAGGCAATTTTCAGAGACAGGAAAATCGATAGTTGGCCCTTACTGCTCTTTTTACCTCATTTTGTGAGGTGAATAGTGAGAGAGAATAGGGACTTTTATAGGCTACAAACACAATATTCCAGCAGTGGCTCTGGCAAAACACACGTGACCTGATCCCTACCCCTGTTACACCCCTTTGCTGGTGGCCGTGTCACAGTCTTGTCCCTGAGTCCTTTCAGCATTTTGCCCCAGTCTCTGCCCAGAGGTGCTGTGTGGTGATTTCTGTCCACAGAACAGGCACAACCACTCCAGGCAGAAATGTTGTTACCTCTTTCCTCGGCTTTCCTCAAATGTTTCAGAGAATGTTCACTTACGCTGACCATTTCTAGGGCCAAAATGTCAAACTTGAATGTCCCATTTCATGTACTTGAGTCCCTGTCGTGGAGATGGGACATTTATTCACTGCCACACTTTCCTCAGCTGGTTAATCTGTGCCGAGGGTGGTTTTGTTTTTCATTCCCTGCCTGGGTCTCAGTGCTGCTCACAGTCCCCCAGAAACGATTCCTGGTAGAATCCATACTGCTCATTTCATCTTCTGGAGTAAACTGCCTGTGGTACCATTGCTTTCAGATATCTTCATTTGCTGTTGTTACCGTGCTATGAAGTTACTTTTTCTGGAATAATTATTTGTAAAGGGTTGATTAGTCACATAAGATCTGTGGAAGGTGACTAACCTGCTTAGCTACTCCATTACACCAGTTTTATGGAGGTATGAGCCACTTTTGTTTGGTTTTTTCAGCAGACAAGGAACAACACAAACCTGTACGAGCCCATGATGATTTGGGAATTACTTGGCACAGCAGCAGATGTAGAGCACACCCTGGCGCCCAGGGCAGCCAGACCTGCTGACCAGACTTCAACACAACCTTCTTGAAGAACTGAGGGTAGAGCCACATCCTGGTGGCTGAGGAGTCCTCACGACCAGGGGGATGGAGGCGAGGATGAGAAACAGGCACTTCCATACGATCCTACTGCTGCACAGAGAGAGCTTTATTGTCGTCAGTGAACACCAGAGTGCTGGGGAAAACACACTTTTTTACTGCTTACAGAAGAGCTGTCTTTTCTGAGACAGCTTGACAAAGCCCAGGATCATACATGCAAGTAAGCAGCCTAAAACACCCTTTATGCTCATGTAAAAATGAGTCCAAGAGCTGTCTCAAACACACAGAGGAAGACTATTCAGCCATAATTCTGGGTTTCAAACAATCTGGCCAAAATATGACAGACACAGTTACCCAATATGCCAGTCATAATCTTCCCAGTGCATTTATGACTAAATAGAGCACTTAGGAATGAAAAGATTCTGCTCTCTTTCTTGCTGGGTTTGGGTAGGTTTGGCCTTATAGCTGTTTATATAAATATGAAATAGTAATCTAGCTAGTAATATAAACGATGATGTTTATTTTTGGTAGGGTTCTCCTATGTCCTGGGACACATACAGGAATACTACTGCTCAGGGACTGACTGTGGGATGGAGTGAAAATCACTACAAGGCACATCAATGAAGAATAAAAGGCTCCATAAAGATAATTTGTGAGTTTTGGTGGGTCTGTGACACCAAGTGAAAGGCTACAAATTTTTACTGTCAAAGAAATAAGAAGGCTCTTTCTCTGCTTGAAGGTACCTGGCAAAAACACATAAAAATCTACTTTCCAAGAAAAATCCTCTAGCAAAATTATGGATTCTTAACAGAAGCTCCATTTATTTGTTCACGGACTTGAAGTTTTTTGGCAGAGTTATAAATTCATAACAGTTTTTCTGAGTGCCGAGATTTTGCATTTGGGAGTACCAGTGAAATGCAAGACGTTCACAGTGACAATTACCACTGTATATTTATAAGAAGGGCTCAGAGTTGTGACATCATTTGCATATAAAAATCCAAGATATTTGTGTATTCCTTGAGAACTTAATTGATTGTGTGTCTCTATTCTGCATTCAAATATATTCTAATCTTGGCTGACAATTTCCACCACGAATTATCCTCTATGCAATTTGCTATTGCTGATCAAATTTTGAAAACAAAATTACTGACTTTGTGCTGTGTATTAATATTAGATACAATGCAATTTAGATGCAATCAAACATTTAAGCTAATACTAAAAGAAAACAAGCAAAAAACTGGACACAAAATCTGGATGGTGTGTCAAAAAAGGGCAATACAATTAAGATCACGCGGAGGGTAAAGGGCTAGGAGAACAGTGGATTAAAGACATTAATAAGCTTCTCAGGGAAGGAATTGTTCTTTTTAACTGGTATTCCATGGTGTTTTACAACGGCCTCAGTTCTTTCCAGTCGATCAGGGATGGAATAGGCAATGTACTAACTCCCTAGGAGAGAATTCTCAATGATAACTGCCTGACACTACTCCTATATGCTCTGAAGCCGGAGGACCACGGGCATTGGAAAAGGTCTTGTAACAGTGAAAACGAGAGAATAACTCAGGCCACTCCCTCTCTGTGAGTCATTCTGAGTCCCACAGTCTGCCACTTGCCTGGACCTTCCATAACCCTAAACCAGGATGAATAAGTTCCTGGTGTGAGTGCCGTGGCATAGAGTGCCTTGTAAAGGCTGTTAGCCAAAGAAATGGAAAATTAATGCAACTGAAAATCCAGCAATTGTCCAGATAAGACTGTTGAGTGATAAAGCAACAACATTATTGAAAGGACTTTATTAGTAGTTTGCTTGGTTTATTCCTATCAAAGAATTAATGCAGTTAAAAATATGGGATTTTTTATGATCTAATCCAACCTTCCTGTGTCAATAATATACATACTATATATTTCATGTCACAGAACTGTAAAGATAATTTTAAAACCTCAGGCTGCAGACCAGTGCTTTGTTATCTTTGTAAATATTTTCCTTATATTCAGTAAATTGCATTATTTTCTAAATCTGTAAATCTATCAAGTGAGAGGCAACGAGCAGTATCTAATACATACAAACCCTACTGAATAATTTTCTGACATCTTGCTAAAAATGTAATAAAATAATTTATTACAAAGTTCCATTTGTTTGGGTAAACAGAAATAGTTTTATATAAGTCTGTCACTGAAAATGAAGAAATAGTCTATTGGAATGAGCACAATTTTGAAAACAGAGATGAAATGGAATTAGAGGCAATTACATTTCAGCTAATCTGAATAGACAGCACATCTACACAACAAATTCAGAGTAAATAACTTCAGTTCATCTTGTGACTGGTGTTTCCTTTCTTCACTGTCAGCCTAGCATGCTACAGCAAACTTTTGAAAAATCAGTATTAGAAGAGATTGTTTGAATAATCCAAATTCATCCTGCATAAAAAGTCAAAGTCAGGTTGACAAAGCAAGTGTCATCATGGTGTGCGAGGCGATCTCAAGGCTGTGTTTACACATAGCCCCACCCATGCTGTCTGCAGACCTGGCCATCTGGGGGTCTCCAGGGCAGACACCCCGGGCCCAGACCTGAGTCAGCTTGGAGCAAGGCACAAAGTTCCTTGGTTTGTGCATGGGCAGGACCGCCCTAAACACAACCCAAGTCTGAAAGCCAGTTAGCTGCAAGACTGCACTTTCCCGTGGGAATTGAGGAACATAGTGCTCTTTTAATTTATTGCTCTCCAAACAACACTCTCTTTCACACCTGGAGCCATATCCGAATGCGAAAATGCACAATTTCCTGGGAAACAGCCCTACTCTTTTATAACCATCTTCAAAAGGAAAATTGCCATGGTATGTATTTGTTTCTAATTATATGCTTGTTGCTTACAAATAGCTATTTTTAACAGAAAAAAACCCCTCCTTTCACACTCATTTCCAGAAGTAGCAAGTTGTACAGGAAGTAAAGAACCTTATTCTATCTTCCACAAACCTGGTGTGTGAGTAAGGAAAGGCATTTTACCTTCATATGCCTCATTTTATTCCTTCACAAATAGAAATAAAGACACCCTTCTTTTCCTTGTAGAGTCTTATAAAATCTTGTCATAAAATGTTCTAGAAAAGAGCCTGTAACTCCCGAACTGGCTGTTCTGCATGGTTTTCTGCCAGTAATGCTCATGTTTGAGACAGACAACTGGAAAGAAACTCTGAAATTGATGAGTCCAGCCACCTGCTGGAACTGTATCATCACTGTATCATTTTTTCCAGATGACAATTGAACACTATCTTGAAACTACTTAGATGTCTTCTATTGAAAGTCTCATTAATTGCATGTAATAATGATAAGGAAATATTTTTTTACTATTATTATTTCGTGCCTAAATGCATTCCTGCTCAGTACATATCCATTTTGGAGTTTATTTAGGGTTGTTTTTAAGGGTTGTTTTTTGGCTTCCTCCCTTCCCATGTAGTACTGTGCTTTGGTTTAAATATCTGTCCATGTAATGTGTTTATCCCTTATTATATGCCACATTTTCCTTTGGAACTGCAACGGGGTGCACACAGCGGGGAACACAGGTCTTCAGAACAGCAAAGGAAGTCTCAAAAAAGCCACAAAAAGCATTAATACTTCTCACAAGAGCCATTAGTACTTTTTTACCTGCACTGAACTTCAGTCCACCATGCAGGTAAAACAGACGAGTAGCCTCTGCTGGACACACCTCTCCCAGTATATCTCAGGAACACTCTCACTTTTTCACTCCCACTTCCCTGTGGTGTCTCAGAAGATACCTGTTCTCACATAACACCATTTATCTGCCTCATTCAGCTGATGAATTCCTTATTACTGCAGAAAGTCTTCTTAGAGCAAATGGTCTTTTATTTTATACACCATTAAATTTAATCCCACTTCCATCACTGCAATCCCCAACATCATGCTCTTCTGACCTGCCTGTCTGCTGGCAAAGTTATGACAGCAGAGATTTCTATCATCACATACTTGTTTTTGAACTAAGATAATTAATGAAAATACTGGTTAATCTTACAAGCAATTTTTGAGGATCCTCATTGTTACCTTTCCCTGGTGACTTATCCTCTGAAGAACATTTTCATTTTGTCTTTGTGCAGTTCCCTACCCACCTTAAAGTAGTTACACGAATACATTACTCACATTACAATTAGCTCTCTTGTTCTTCAGTCTCACTATAATTTTCTTAATGTAAAATTCCTACTATATTCAATTCAAAAACAATTTTAATTTTTAAAGAAAATTCATAATTTTTGGACAGAACTTAACTTTGACAAGAACATATTGCCTTTGTTTATTTATCCCTGTGTCTTTTGTAATTTTTTCTATCTAAATTTGTTTCAAAGCTATGCAATCGGGTTCATTCTTCAAATCTAAACACCTGAGTTGGGCTTCCAAATTTTAATTAATTAGTTTCCCTAAAAACGCGTAGATTCCCCATATGTACAAGAAAAAAAACAGACATTTCAGAAATTCTTCAGAGGACAAGCTTGTCTGCATTACTAGGGTATTAATTAAAACACAGGCTAAAAGTCTTCAAACACCATTTAAAAACTGTAAGAAAATATTTTATGTAATTTTATATCTTTGACTTGTTTTTCTTCTTTTCATCATTCTTAAATCTTTATTGGCTTTTTTTTCCTACAATTTTCCCCCATGTAAGAGTGAAATTCATCTCAACTAATCTTAATTGTCCAGCATGTCTAGTATAAGGCAGTGGTTCCAAATTCCCTTACAGTGAAGAGAGAGACCAGATCTTCTCGAAGTAGGCACCCTAAAGCATTGTTCAAGATAGGTGGGATGAATTAAATTTGGCTGTAACATATTTCTTTCCACTGACTACACAAGAAACTAGACAATTATAATGAAATGAGATGCTTAAAGTTTAAACAGTTAATATTTCAAATGGTTTAAATTAGGCAAGATTAATCCCACCCTAAAAGTTTGTTTTTCCTTTTTATGTTACCTAGTGTTTCATCAGATTAACTTTTTAAAATTTATTTTTTACTACCTTGGCTGTCTGTTAAGTTCCTTTGTATTATGTGTCTCTCCTACCTATTTTACTATTTTTCTGTTTATTGCTATTCAAGTAGTTGTTATTCACCCATGCTTTTGCATTGCTCTTCATAAAAATAAAATAGGAGAATCCCTAATATTAGCACATATATTAATCCATCTGTGTTCATACTGCCTTTTTAATTGTTCTCTGTTTTGACTAATTTTCATTTTTGTTTGTTAATAAGTTTTAGTTGTTCGTGTGCAAATAGACTTGAATAGTTTAGAACATTTGTGCTGTACTCCAGCACTCTATAGTTTCTGTCAGAATTACAGAAAAAAGGTCAGATCCATAAAAAAGTATTGTTAGTATTCAAAAATCATGTTCCTGGCTCAAAAAATCAACAGCTTCTATTTAAATTGAAGAGATTAATAAAAAGATGTTTTAAGATCTATTTGCCTTGTGGTTTTTAAGTCTTGGAGAATTACAATCCATTGATTTTTCTCCCCAGCCATACGTAAAATATGAAATATTGATAAATGCCAAAAAGAAAAAGAGAGAGATAGAAAGCAGCGGAGGTGCAACAGAATAGCATGACTACCAAAAGCTAAAGCTGTAAATTTCTTGTTTCATATTAAAACACCGAGTAATGGCAACAGTGTTTGAGAATATTGTTATTTAGTTTTCCCTATCTCTTTCTGTGGATGACAACGTTGTCAAATAATTCTCTACATACCTCTGTGAGTTCTTAAAATCTCCACTAATCTCATTTTGATTGGTTTAACATACTACATAGCACCTTAGTCCAGCTGCCAGATATTTCCCCACACATAAGCCTGTTTTCAGTTTTATTCCAAAGCAAATCTATTCTGTTGAGCTCCAGGTCCACTTGTCTATTAGAGAGTTTGACACATTGACATCCCCTCTGAAAAATCCCATTGAAGTTTAGGGCTTCATGCAATTTTCATTCACGCCTCAATCTCTTAAACCTTTTCAGAATGCTGGAAGCACGAGTGTACCCAGGTCGGGTAATGAAGCAAGCCTTACCAAATTCCCTTTAAGTGTCTGTCTTCATCCAGGTGATTGCTAAGAAAAGAACAGCAAATAATTGTTTGAGAAACGAGATACAATCATGGATTCTCTGAGAATGCAAGAAAAAGATAACCCGACAGGTGCATTAAGAGGCACGCATCTGCTCAGACAGGCACACAGGGGTGGGTCAGCTGAGCATCCTCCCTATGCCTTCAAAGAGATCTCTCATCAGGCATGTTCGTTGTTGTTATTATCTATTTGTGCTACATAGCACCTGGAGCCCCCCTCTGAGGCTTCAGCAAGAGAACACCGGTGGTCCCAGCACATTTCTAGCCTCAGTGGCCAGAGGAGTGAAAATAATTATGTTATTTGTGGGCAGGCACCCTAAAGTGGAAAAACTGGCTCTGCAATTCGTCCATGTGCTTCAGGGAGGAGTCCTGCTGAGGCAGCTCTATGGCTTCTGATAGCCAGGCCAGTCTGGGTGTTCTTTCACATCGTTGTAGTTGTGCTGTATTCTCGTTGTGCTGTAGTTGTGTTGTTGGATCCTCAAAGACTCTCCAATAAGAGAGAGAATTTCCAGGACTTTTCTTTAATTCTGAGCTGAGTATCAGATATATGTGGTGTACACAGCAACTGTGCCTAGAATAGATATCTCAGATTTTTGGCTAATGAAAAGACCTAACTGTCTTTCTTACTGGCATGACTTATATTTTTCTCTCCTTTTAGCCTGCAGTTAGAGATTTGTGGAGAAAAGGAATGCTTCCCAAAGAAAGACAAATGAGATAAGCTATCAAATTAGTTCATTTCAGCTGCTTTTGTTCAAGTGACAGCTCAAAAGGACAGCAGGCTAAATGACTCAGAAGTGTGAGAAGAATTTGAGTACAATTTATTATCTTGACACCCATTACATAATCTTTGTTTTGTGCTGTACATCAGAAACAGTCTCATTAAATGAATTTCCAAGCATTTTATTATTTTCTTTACTTAAATCTATTTTTAAGCAATTCCTTTTTCAACACATAAAGATTTATCTTTGATAGATGTCTGGGGACAGTTCACAGGATTTTTATACACCTTTAGATCACATGCTGCATACAGAGCAGAGGCATATATTCAGAATTGCTGTCTTAATGGTTTTAGTCAACTTTTGGCCCCTACCCTTTTTTTAGGTTTGAGCTCTGCTGGCAAGTCCATATGCATTGTATTCTCTCAGATCTTTGTCTTTTGACTCAATCTATCTCCGTATTGGTGACTGGGATATTTTGGCGTAATTTTTAGTTATCCTTTTCTCTCCCTCTCAAGGTCAGATTTTAGGAGCCAGAGTGGCAGAGCCTAGCAGCAGCATGCTACTTCCCTGTGCCTCTGAAGGCTGCAGGGGGTACAGGCAGAAAAAAACCACATGAGAGCTGCTTATGAGTGACAGACCTGGATCTGAGACTCCTGACAACTTTTATCTGTGCTGTTTGAACTGAATCAGATTGGACATCAACTTTATCCACAATTAAACAAGAAGATGAGTTTAATAAGAGCACAACTGGAGACTGCAGTGATGGTCTGGCATAAGAAGGTGTAGAACAAGCCATTGCAAATCTTGACAAGAGGCCTAGAGATCAAAAACTTAATTATCTTAATGGTCTACACCGTCTATTCTAGAAATGTTGTATAAATGTTTCCTTTTCAGTCTAATTTATTACACCATTGTTAAAAAAGTTCATGGAAAAGAAAATTATATGTAAATATGTGATTCACCATTCATCGGTATATTTATTATCCCGTATTACATCTTTTAGTCTTAGTCTGATAAGCTCAAATATTATTTCTAATTTCCATTCTAATTCTTCTGTATGCACCATTCAAAAAACGCAAAAAAAACCCCTGAAGACCTAAAACAGGGAAAGCTTCATCATACTCATGTTTTTGCAGCTCTAGTTTTTTATAGAACTACAGGTAACTCCTTTTGCAAAGGAATTTAGCCCTGGCAGGATAGGTAGCAGGGCAGTTTCTTCTGGACTATATCCCATCCTCTGCATTGCAGAACTGCAGAATGTGAACTGGCCATGGGGAGGTTCATCATGTGCAGTCTGCTACAGGCCCCAGCTCTGGCATCTTAAACCGCATATAAGATGGAACTGTTGTTCCAACAAGCAGAATGAAAGACTTAGTGTTTAAATTTAGCTTTGATGGTCAAAAAATTCAGGAGCACTATCAGGCTTTGACAAGATTTTTATACCAGAAAAATGCAGCCACAAATCTGCTTAAACATCTGCTTAAAAGAGTATCTGCCAAAATTCTTGAGTCTCTTCTTTACTAATTTTATGCAGTGTCTTCTGACAAACTCAGTATTTAGTGGTCATTACAATGCGCTGCAATTCATGAGGCACTGATGCTCATGAGTCAGGCTTACTGTGTTGCAAAGGAACTAGTTTTTCTTTCTCCCTCTCTTTCTAAACTTCACATTTACTGTTTCAGGGAGATTACCAGCATGAAAGAAAACCTAATGGTGGGCCAATGGGCGGAAGGAATTCAGCTCTTAATGTACCGCATCAGAGACTGATGGCAAGGATACAGATGCCTTTGGGGATCATTGGTAGGCAAGTCATTAGTCTAGTCCTGCAGGCTCACATGATTTGCTATGCATAATTGAAGACAGATTGATTTTTCTAGAGGTTAAGAACAATACTAGAGTGTTAACAACACATTGAAACAGCTCATTCCTTCTTGGCCGCTATTAAATTGCAGCAGTGTTTAACTTCCCTTAATACTGCAGTAACGTATTTTATGGTAGAGTTTTTCAAAGATAGTGATTAAAGAGACGAAAAGAAAGTCAAAAGCTAAAGTGAAAGTTTCTCTGGTAGTTCAGTTTTTTACCAGATAGCGATATCGGAGGAAGAAGTGCTTCTTAGTACTGAACCCTCATGAGCTGCATGACACTTAAAAATAAATGCTGAGAAATTCAAAGGTGACTAAAGATTTGGGACAGTCATTTTACAAAAAAAACCCCAAAAAACGAACCAACAAAAAATCTGAGATTTTTATGGAGAAAGACTTAAAAACCTCTGAGGGATATTCAGAAACCTCTGCCACAGAGTTTATCATCCAGCTGACTCCTCAGATTGTTTGTGATTGGCAACAGAAGGAAATAGTGATAAGAAGACCTGAGGCAGGCATTAGTAATAATCTTTCATCAAAATGTTGGAAAACCAAAACTGAAGTCTTAGCTAATAAAAGGACAGATTCTTTAGGGTGACACCCTGTAGAACAGAGACCCGTTCTGAATTCGCTTCATGGCTTCCCAACAGACCATTACGTCAGTGATGGAGACTGCACCAGGCATACTGGGGAGCTGCCTGGCTGATGGCTACCCTCCCTCTGGAAAACAGAGCTTTATTTGTAGCCTGGATGTATCTAATTTCAGTTTCCAATCACCAGAGTTTGCAGCACTTCATTCGCTAGATTCAAGAGCTCTTGTCATAAGTCAAGTTAAAATGGAAACGGCAATCTCTTCCTTCTAAAGCTTTTTGAAGTCACTTAGTACAAGTGCTGCTCCTCCATCTCTGACCCCTCTGGGCTGGATCCTGTGCCCTTCTCCTCATCCCAGGCACTTTTGCTTCCTTCTGTCTATTACTGTGATCCCCCGGTAGGAATGGCATAAGTGCTGGTCCTCTGCTCTCAGAGAGCTGGTGAACCAGACACCTAAGGCAAATATTTAGGACAAAAGCTTTCAACACGAAGAGTAGACATTTCTGTTCTGTTATTCCTCAGCTTCAGGGCTATTTACCATCCCCTAATGCAAGCTGGTCCCTCACTGCTGTCCTCAGGCCTTTGACAGGAAATTTTCATCAGCCCATCCAAAGGCAAACACGGAACTGTGGTTCCTTCCAGGTATTTCTTTTTCTGGCTACCTTTTTGCATTTCATCTAAGTTAGTTTCTTTCATGCAGAAAACTTATTTAACTCTGGAGACAGAGGCACTCTGTTCCATTCTGCAATCAGTATCAGGGTCCTAAGGGACAAGACAATGCATTTATGAAACATTCCGAATGAGAGTCTGGTATCTCTTGTTCTTTCGGCATTGTCTTTAGTGATCCAGGACAAGAATTTCTTCATGCTGTTCTCTTTTTACAGGATAGTCCTAATTCAGGATGGCATTGAGCTGTGTTTCAGTATTCTATTCAACAGTTTGAATGCAAAAACATGCCTAAGCTGGGTCCTGCATTGGGACCTTTCTGGCATTAAGTTAAATTGAAAATCTGCACTATGGAAATGTAATTTGTGTCAAAAATAAGAAAGTATATTTTCCTTTTGCACTTTTCTCCTACAAAGTGCTTTCAAAACATTAATTAATCCCACAGTGATTCTGGCATTCATACTTTGATTAAAACTTTCTGTAAATGTTAATGTTCCACTGAACTTTGAAAATGTAGACTGTACTGGAAGATGTATTCTGTCAAAAATGTTCTGTCTGAAGCATAAAAGGTAAAAACCGACAGATTATTCTTAATAATATTGTTCAAAGATACTTAAAGGTCAGATGTATATTTTAAAACTTTCCCCTTCTGAGGAGAAAACTCTTACCCCTTTGAAGTGTTGTTATCAAGCCCTTCTTTGGACTTTCTGTAACCCAGCCCTTCCACTTTCTCTCATCCAACTTTTAAAATAAGTGTTCATTACATGGACTCAGTGCTAGTGAAATCCTTCTGTAGCAACCAAACACAAAACAAAATAACCACTTATTCATTTGCAGATCAACTTTTGCATATTGAAAATGCTGATATGCTCAGAGCAAACAACTAAAAGTTGTACCAAAGCAACCAGCCAAAAATAAAACCAATGTAGAACAAGGACTCTTCTCTAAGTAAGCTGAGCATCCTGGGAAGCAGGAGAGGCTTCAGAAATTCCTCAAGGACTTTGTTTATGGAAGGTACTTAAGACCCTGTATCTTGGGCCTGTGCCAGTCCTTGCAAACAAAGATTTCAGAGCATTAAGTAGTATTAAAAAATTACAATTATAGTACATGAAAATAAGCAGTTAGTGAGCTTTCTCTGACATCCTCTGCTGTAAATCAGGAGCAACCCCAGTCAGCCCTTGATTTCATCCTGTAATATTCCCAGTGGAATTATAAACAGAGTGATACTATAAATGGCGTAAAACGAGTTAGACTCTGGAACAAGACCTTGTAGAATGGGTGCCAAGGTGGCTCCTTGTTCCTTGAGATTTCATTCCATCTTACATAGACAAAATGAACATAGGTAAAAAGCAGCCAGAAAAGATCTCTGAGTTTTATGGCTCTTCACACAGAATTTTGTAGTGAGGACCCTGTCTGAGGAATACTTCCCAGCTGCTGTCTCTCCTCACTGTCAAGCATGTCCAGCTGGCCATGTAAGGGTTTGCACTTCTCTGTCAGGCTCAGACCAACCTGAAATAGTTCCATTTAAACATTCACTTTTTGTTCAGCATACTTATGACCATTGCAATTATTTACAACTTACATACTAAATTTCATATGACCTTGTGTTGTCTTGAGATCATTAGTTCCAATGAAGACAGCAACAGGCAGTAAGGTAAAAAGAGTCATATCTGCAAAGAGATTTGGAGACTAAATTTATCTTTCCCATCCAGTATAGGGGCATCTGCTCCAAGTTCGGGCATATTCTTGCAAATTCAAAGATTAATTGATGCTTATGGGGCTATTCAGCTTTGAGAAGAAGAGGAGTAGGAGCAGCAATTGCTCTGGATTATTCCGTCCTGGTGGTCCCACAGTCCTGGAGCGTCTCAGGAGGAGTCTGAGCACAACTGAGAGATGCTAATTCTTATGACTGACTCAAGTTGTTCTGGAAACAAAACTGCCCCCACATGCCCAGACAAGGGAAAAAGAGCCCATCTGCCCTGACTAACACCAGTCTGTCTGAACAAACCAGATCCTCAGCTGATAATTCTGCCCTACAGAAGGCTCTGAGCGTTTTTCAGCTGATGAGAAGTGAACCGACAGCTGGTTATTGTCTCTGTCCCTTAGGGGTGGCTTTCCCAAAAGAAAAGCTAGGCAACTTTCAGCATTAAGGTAATTTAAAAGGAAAAGTAAAAAAGAAAAAAGTTCCTTCCCTGCCACAAGTTGAAAAGCATAACCAGGGCACCAGTGTATGTTTCTTATGCAGGTAAGAAATAATCTCCTGCTGCTGTTGACATAACTTAATGAGGAAAATTTTGCAGCTGGTGAACAACAGAAGATATTTTCTTAGGGATAAAAAATGGATCTTCTCTTAATAATTTGACTGAAATCCTGCTGTGGCAAATTCCTGGAGACATTGGGACAAGGCAGCACAGCTCACTCTAGAAGATTGACTGACAGACCAACCTATGAGTTAGATCAGAGAGCAGGGCAAATGATGCAGTGCTCTCCCTTGCAGAGCTATATTAATTATTTGATGTGATTATTTTTGTGGAATTTAGATGTTTTATCTCTTTGCTGAATGATTCAAAGAAGATAGGGTCTTCTAATTTTTTTCAGGTTTCTTTATTTCTATTTAATCAATGCATGTACTGTATGGATGGGAGCTGTGAAATACTGCTACAAGCTGGAAATATGTGCCATGCGATCAGCCATCTGGATCATGTGGACTTGTTATTTTGCTTGACAAAAACAGTGGCTCAGGCAGTGAAAACTCATGTTACAGAAAAAAAAATAGAAGAAAAAATACTCCCCAAAACCCCCAAACAAAACCAACAAAAATTGATACTTTTAGCATCTTTGGAGAACTGGCAGGTTCTCATAACAAATGGTGCTTACTAGATGTGAGTCCTAGGGAAGAAGTATCATTAAACAGATGGCTTTTTCCACAGTAACTTTTGTTGTGGGAAAGAGGTAAGGTAACAACTATCCCAGCCAGAAGTGGGAAAAAGGGCTTAGCTAAGGTGTACAGGCCAGGAGAAAGACTGCTGGGGTTCATGCAGCCCTTGGACTATAACTATGCTCCACCAAACGGGCACCAACAATATGGCCAGGAAGAGCTGGAGTGTGCTTGGGCTACATGGCTCTGGGGAAAATAGCCAAGACCATGGGGTCTCAGGTGGTTTCAACTTGGTCCTGCCAGTGAGAGGGAAGGGCTTGAGGAGAAGGTGATAGATCCTGCAGGTCCATAGCCAGTTCCATAGCTAGCATTGTCAATAGGGAGTGTTTTGTCAACAGGGCTTTTGAAACCACAAGACCCTGGTTGAGGATATGGGATTAGCACAGAGAGATGGGACACACCTGACCTGGTGGCCTTCTCTGATGAAATGATTGTGTTTCTGGATGAAAGGACAGCAGTGTCTCCCACCACATCTTTGGATGCATGTGAGGATGTGATGGTCTGGAAGGTGGAGAAGCAGATAGTTTTGACAGCTGGAGAGCAGTGTTTAACAGGCTGTACTCCTTCTGGAGGCTAAGAACAAGGGGAATAACGTATGTCTATCAATTATCTAAAGGAGGAGACAGAATTGCCCCCTCAGCAAGACCGCAGATAGCACCAAACCTGGAGTGCAACTGGGATCCAGTACCAAGCGGCAGGGAAGGCTCTCCCTATGCACACTCTGCTCTGCTTGCCCATTCTGCTGTGCTGCATGTCTGCACCTGTAGAGTTATAGACAGATGATGTTGCTAGAAGACTCCTCTTGCTTCTTTTGCCTGGAGTTTTCAGGAACAAAGGGACATCATGATGATTTAAGTTTTAAAACCTTTATTTGTGTTAGCTAACTTTCCTGCTTCTTTTTCTCCTCCTCCTTCTGGTAGCTTTGAATATTGCTCACAGGGAAGATGAAAATGAGAACTCTTCCCATATTTGGAAACTGAAGAGACAGATATGAATTTGTCATTTACAAAAAAGCTTGTATTTCTGTTCTTGATGCACTGAAGAAAGAAGTGCCTCCTCTTGAAACCAGCAGAAGTGCTTTCCCAAAAGATTTCCCATACAGCCCTTCAAATCTCTAGATCTCACCTGGGCTTCTTTTGCCCTGAGGCCTTTTTTGTTCTTTGAGGTTGGGGGTTGGAGGAGAAGAAGTTGATTTTGAGGCTTGCCTCTCACCTGCTCCCTTTTCTCTTGTTTTTCTTGCTTACTTTCCTCCTCATTGTGTGTTTTGATGACTTATGCTTTTGGAGAAGCAAGGTGCTTCTGGGAATGTCTGTTGCTATTCAGATGCCTGGAGGAAAAAGCTTTTGTAGGAAGTTGCTGAAGTTACTACTAAAATCATGTTAATTTTATGTTCTTCTGCTTTCCAACTTTAATCATCTCTGATACACTTAAGTGCATTATCCTGATCAAGAAGGCTTGTCTATTGCTTGGCCTACATTTCAGTTGAATATGCACTGAACACTTTTTTCCTTTTTGGAGATTCAGGGACCCAAGAGATGTGGGAAGAGCAATTGCCAGTGAAAACTGAGGCCAAAAAGTTGTTGACAACATCAGTCTTCTCCATGACAGTTGTTACCAGATCCCCTGTCTTATTCATCACTAGGGGTGAAAGTCAGCAGAGCCGTGCAAAAGTCCCTGGAGGTCTGCCACATGATGCTGCCAGAAGATACAGCACAGAGCAGTCTCATTTTCTGGCACGCACACATGTCCTGATGCAGAGAGGAATGCAATGCGGAGCTGGAGGTAGTGCCATGATTGCTTTTGAAATTAGGATCTATAGGAACTTATTTGCAAATTTCCCTAAGTCATGATCAAAATGCTTACGTTGTTCAATAGATGGAGCAAGGAGATTTCCTTGTGTTATCGTTTGGGAAAGGTACCCTTAAATCTCCTTATACTCAGCTTTTTCAGTGCAGAATCCCATACCATTCTGTGGCTCCCAAGGAGGATGCTCCTGGGAAAATGTGAAACATTGAGTTACAAATCCAAATGGCAACGACTGTGGACAGTATGGCCGGATCTTCTCAAGTCAGCCCTCCTCAGCCTGCAGGGGCCTGCAAGCCTCTGCAACAAGGCTTGAAGCTGCACATCTGGCACTGTGCAGTTGGCAGAATAGCTTGCAGCACGCTGCTCCCAGGGGAAGCCAAGGGGTCTATGTAAGCACAAGACAGTGACCGCTCCATGGCCATGTTGAACAAGCACATGCATTGCAGCTGACTCTGGCAGGTCAGAACAGCCTCTCAAGCTGTGCCAGCAGATTAGAGCAGACATTATCCCAATTTACCTCAGGAGGCCATGTTTGCAACCCAGCACTCTGTCCCGAGTTCTTTGCTAATGGGGAATCTGGCTTTGATTACTTCTTTGATATAACTACTTGTTAAAACTGGAGGTTTAACATTTAGACTTTCAAAAAAAGTAATTCAGGGCTGTAGTTCCTTATGTTCTTCATCAGTCTTGCAATATTTGTTGTTTTTAAGACTGCACAGATGTAGGAACATGATTATCCCATGTGCCTTTGGCTTGATCTGTAACTGCAGCCAGGTGTGTGCAGATGCCATGGGGTTCCCTTTGTCCATCAGGGCCAAACAGTGACACAGTGTGCGAGTGTCTGTACTTCAGCCTCTTACCTTCTGGCATGGAGCAGAGCAAGTCAGAGACCTTAGATGTTTTCTCTGATTGTGTCANCACAGCCAGGTTGCAGATGGGTGCAGATGCCATGGGGTTCCCTTTGTCCATCAGGGCCAAACAGTGACACAGTGTGCGAGTGTCTGTACTTCAGCCTCTTACCTTCTGGCATGGAGCAGAGCAAGTCAGAGACCTTAGATGTTTTCTCTGATTGTGTCAGCTATCCTTGTCACGGTCACCAGAAATCAGGGAAATATTCATTCCCACGCAATAAAAGGCAGTGCATTTTAACACACTCAGGAGCGGGGAATCAGGCACAAATAACAATTCATGCAATTACCTGACTGAACTTCTGAAACTATCCAGAGACTGATTTGATAGTGCTGGATTTTTTCCCCATCATATGATTTTTGAGGCCATGCATTACCTCACTGGCATGCCCAGTGCAGTCAAAAAGTAACAGTCCCAGTCATGAGCTCTGACAATGTTATGTGACATGCTGCTATGAAGCTTCTGCAGGAGTGAGAAGAGATATTTTAGTATAAGGATTGCCTCTTGGTGCTACCAGTCTTCACAGGCTCCCCCGAAGCATTATTTGTAACCAGCTATCTTTTCTGCATAAGAAAAGTTCTTGCAGTACAGCCTAGAGGGTTTTTTGTTCTCTGGAAGGAAACACACAGATGCTTCTTGCAAAATAGAGCCATAGGGCTTCTGATCTTGAGTTTATTCTAAATAAGAAATCTTTTCCTACAATAGAAAATCCTGATCGAATTTAATTCTGACAGCTGAAAATCAACAGTGATTAAAATTTCAGGGTCTAGACCAAAGCAATATATTTTTTAACGATAAACAAATTCAAATGGTTGAACTAAGCTGTATCTGTCTAATCCTCTTTGATCTTCAAATTGGTTGTCTAGCTCCTTTTCTAGTACAGTACACAAACACATTAGTGGACTTTAATCTGGCAGTTAAGAGCGTAACAATGTAAAATGTCTTGAATTTGAAGTAAATCAAATTCAGACTGGAATACAGTGAACAGTTTTAATAGTGAGTGTTGTACCTTTTGATCAGATTATTATTCATGAACTATATAAAATTATTAAATTGTAGAGACAAAATGATCCGATTTATTTTTTAAAATGTGAATTCCCTGCCAGCCTTTCCTCTCCAGAACATACCACATTCCTAAAAAATATTTTAAAAGCATCAACTCAGCGGCCACCTGAGAAAATAATAGATCCATCACTACTATGCAGCAATGAACTTATTGCCCATGCACTACACAATACATCTGTGCAAACATGTCCCTATTACTGAGTTGCCCCTAAAAGGTAGTTGCCATTGCCAGAAATGTTCCAGTCCAACTGTGTTAAGGGCATTGTCCAAATGCCTCTTAAACGCTGACAGGGTTGGAGCATTGACCACTCTTCCAGGAAGCTTGTTCCAGTGTTTGACCACTGGTAAAGAAATATTCCATCTAGGAAAAGAAATATTTCCTAGTGTCCAGCCTGAATCTCCCCTGCCGCAGAGCTGAACCATTCCCACACGCCCTGCCACTGGATAACAGGGAGAAGAGCGCAGCACCTCCCTCTTTATTTCCCCTCCTCAGGAAGCTGTGGAACGAGATGAGGTTGCCACTCAGCCTCCCCTTCTCCAAACTAGAAAATCCCCAAAGTCAGCCCAGATGTATTAACTTCAAAAAACGTTCAGGCTACAGATGTTTGGAACTTTTTTAACTAGAAGTGTTTACCAACAAGTAGTCCTTGGGGGTGGACATACAATGAAGTCCTGATCTCATTAGGAACCATCCAAAGCAGAAGGCCTGTTAGTAACCCTCGTGTGATGGTCACACAGGTGATGATGGAGGCAGAATTGCCCATCATGGTAGCTACTTCAGAAGTTTTGCTGGAATGAACAGTTCCAGACAAAGAATTGCAAAACTCTGTCTTCTAGGGAGCCTGGCTATTCAACAAACACATTCCTCTTGTCAAGTCCATCAGCAGCTCCCTGTGTGCTTAGTCATGCTGAGGAATGCCACCACTCCTAAGAGTAGTCTGGTTTCTGTCTTCTTTATCCACAGCTCTTGATTTACTTATTTCTGCAAGACACTGTGGCCACCCCTGTAAAGACGGGCTGTAAGCTGATTGCAAACTGACCAGTTTGTAATCTGTTCAGCTGGTGCCATCGAAGAGCCTTCATTCTAGATTGTACGGCTGCTGAATCGTTCTCTTGTTCCTGATGAGGAACATATTACTCACCAAACTGACTCCAGACTATCTGTGTTCAGTCTTACACCACAGAGATTGTTTCAAAGCCTGCAAACGGCAGACAAATGATAGCCTGGAACTTCCTTAGTAGTTAATGAGTTGCATCCCTGTGATGAACACATATGCTTAACACCAGCAACTGTTAAGACAGAAATATTTCCATGTGTTAAACAGAATGAAACATAACCACACACCAATCAGCTCTCTATGAAAAATAACATGAGATGAACAGAGTTCTGAAGCTGAGTTACAGATTGGAGAAGTATATGAGCATGTGCAGCCAGGCTGAGCCAGCTAGTTAATACAAAAGCTCATTACAAGGTTTACTTTTGACATACATTCCTGAAAGTCTAACACTTGAGCTAGCTGCACACCAAAGAAGACCAGATGCAGTTCACACTTTGCAATGGTATTTAAATGTTTGCACTCACCACAAGCAGAACGTTATTGACAGTCATTTTGTCGGACTCATTACAACAGAACCTGTTTTCTGCAATGTTCAACCATCCTCCTCCTGTCAGAATTGAAAGTAGACCATGGTGGCAGACTAAGGCAACTGTTCACTGTTTCGATGACCTATGAGTAAAAAGGCAGTGGCTAATCAAGGTGCAGAAGGTTAATGTGAATGGAAGCACAGAGTATCCTAAGATGTTGTTGACTTTCCATTTTTTTGCAGCTATTTGTTGGGTTATTCAAACTGCTTGTTTTAAATAAACAGCTCTGCAGCACTTTTTTTTTTTGTAAAATTCCACTTTTGTTTCTCCAAAACACCAGTGAGAAAAATCAGGTCTGTGGATTCTGTACAGCTGACATAGATTTTAGATTTGCGGAATAGCACATTGTAACTTGTTTATAGTTGTTATTTCTTCACTGAAACCTAGATGGACTGGTTATCCAAACGTTTTCCACTTCTGTCATATCTGGTGGAGGATGACTTGCTCTAGTAGAACGTTCCGACATTCAAAACCTACCAACAGAGGGGTGCCAGAAAATAATTCGACTCATTGCATTTGCTTGATTGTGCAGTGACCACAGGCTGGCAAGGATCTTTGGAAGTTTCCGGGTCTCTGAAAGTTTGTAAGTCGTGTTAGCTCAGGTCTTCAACTGTGTTACCCAAAGGTGAGCAGTGTCAGGGCTCTGACTGCACCGAGAGGCTCTGCAAGTCCTTCCCCTCTCCCGTGGCTTTGGCTGCCTGCATTCCAAGCCTGCCCTAACAGAGCGTGGCTGGATAAATGCAGCACAAGAGCTGTAAGACTTTAGGGCCTCACTCCTTCACTGAGGACCTGTGTTAATGAACCCAGTCCCTGCCTGAGCTTCATAGCAGGGGTGCCTGCACCCGGCATTGTACCACACTTCTCCTCACCCCAGCTTGGGGACCTGAATTCCTGGCTTGGCCATGGTCCTGCCCTGCCACTGCAGACCTGTCTGGCCATCACTGGGCTGCAGTTATGGACACAGCACGTGCTCTGTCCTTCTCTGAGTGCCATGGGACACTGCAGCTTGGCGGAGCAGGGACAGCTGTGCTTCAGTAGCTGTCACCCTCGGCTCCCAAATCACCTTCTCCCATGAAGCAGCCCACACCTGCTGTTCTCTGACAAGCAGATGGTCCTAACAATTTCAAAGTCTGCAGAGGATTTTTAATTTCAAGTACATAAAGCATTCAGAAATTAGTATTTCTATTGTTCCTGCATTTTCTGCTCTAAAACTGAAAAATGAGCATTACCCCACATGCTGCCAGTAGCATATTTGCCTTTCAAGACTGTTTATCAGCTTGATGCAAAGATTTGATTCGAATCCATTTTTATCTGAATTAGGTCTAATAGGCAGACACACATTTTCCTCACGACTGTTCTATATGCCAAAGCTGCTCAAGTTTAAAATCAATATTGCATTATTGTGCACCTGTGACAATATGGCTAGTAGCTTGTTTCCCAGCTTTATTACCTGTTGGCTGCACATGAAATCCTTTTCAATCCAACACCCCTCCTGTTGGAATTGAAGCTTGTTATTTTGGGACCTGTCAATTTAAAACATACCCATATCATACCGTCCAAAGGTTGCCTGGCACCCAAATGACACCATGAAACCCAAGGCTGCCCGTGTGTGGGAGTATGCTCCTCAGAGGAATGGCAATTTTGAGCAGTTTTGACAAACCGGAGCCAAGCACTGAAATCCAGCTGTTGAAGAACAAAATTCAACATCGGGAGATCATATTTTTTAGCATTTTCAAAATTTACTGTTAGTAACGTTAGACATTTTGTGGCACTCTTCTGAACTGAGGCTAGTGTAAATGTCTACTGACACTTTCTGATTGTGTTTAATCCATATTTGGGAAGTCTTGGGTAGAACAGGTTAATAGACCTCTTGTTTTCAAAATTATAAAAAAGCCCAGTCTTCTTTTTCTGTTATTACTAGTTTTACATGCCTATAGTAAGAGGGTAACTCTAATATAAACACCAATTACAAAAATTTTTTGATCAGTGTTGGGAAATAGCTATTGCTCCAGATGTAATATTTCTGAGTAGAGTGATTTCAGAACTTCAGAGTACAAATAAATAATAAACATCCATGTCAAACAATATGTCTTTATATAAAGGTTGAAAAACACCTTGAACTGCTAGAGCAAAAAGAATGTACATTGCTTTTCCAAGACAGCACCACCATGAAATTTGAAAACAGAAAAAAATGTTTTGTTTGACTGAAAGAATATGATGAACAAGGCTACCTAAACTGCTTGTGGTGTGTAAGCACGCTTGTTAGATGTCACAGAGATCAGAACGAAGCCCATCAATATTGAATGCTTTTAATCCATAATCTCAAAGTAGGTATCAGATGTCCAGCAAGGAAAACATGCAGATGAGGAATGGTGAAGCCTGATGTGAGCAACGATGTGAGCAATAATGAAATCATGCATACCATGAAAAGAGGAGATATGAACAACAACGGTGATTAAGAAGGCGCCTGAGAAGGTGGGGGCTTTTCCATCATTTGATGTCCTCAGCCAAAGATTTCTATTACCTTCAGGTGAAGATATTGATGTGTTTTGAGGAAATATGCTATAGCCAAACTAATCATGTTTTACTCAAATATATGGTTATATGATGAAAACAAGTACATTTTTTCTGCAATTTTGATACAAACTGGAGAAAACCAAACACTCGATTAGATTTTAATTGGAAAATAGATGGCTATCTGTCAAACTCCTTAGAAAAAAACCTTTCTAAATCTGTCTTACTGGTGTTGTCATACTCAATTTTTTCCTGCAAGGAAAACAGATTGCTTGGTTCTTTATGGTAAATTACTGTACCAATGTACTCAGAACATCCCTTAATGGTGGTATAACCCAGTTAGATGCAGTGTATTATCAAAATTTTCATTTCTGCATAAATATGTTGGGCGACTGGACTGTTGTAGTTTTAGAGTACCTGCCCCCCTTATGTCTACTTACTATATTACAGATGCTGCTCCTTTAATTTTTGTACAGGTTTCTCTGGAGTTCTGTGTTCTGATGAATTTGTGGTTAATACTCTCAGAGTGCAGTTTGTATTAACTGAGCAGAATGGTCATGCATCACCCCCCTTTTTCATTTTTCAGTGAAAAATACACTTCTGTGCATCTAAACACTGCTTCCCAGAGAACTCAGCACTGACTGTACAGATGTGTAATGGTGTTGTACTTAGAAAGGGCTCCTATTCCAACCACTGGAGTTAAAACTGAAATGTACTGAAGAAAATCTGAAGAATATCATGCTGGAATCTGGCTTCAGATGATTACAACTGTTTTTCTTTAAAATTAAGAGCAAATTTGTGAAAATTCCTATTAAATAATATTTTTAAATGATCACTGATTGTGTTTCATGCCTGATTTAGTTACACATACAACTCTGAGACAACAAATTGCAAGCCAGATACCACTATAAAAATAAAAATAATTCAAGAGTGGCAAAGCAAAGAATCACTGAAGAAATGTCTTATTTGCCACTTTCAAAACCAACTGGGTTTTTTTCAAAGAAGTAAAACCAAAGCTTGTTTCAAAGCTGAATTGTGTCAGAATTGACGACACATCTCAGTCTCATTGAGGCGGCCCTCTCCAACAGGAAACCGTTTAACCAGAAAACCCTAGAGAGTCTCTGGCCTTGGGGCAGAGTGGAGCGACCTGCCCAGAGATGCTGACCTGCCTGGGCAGGGCACCAGGATGTTTGTGGCTGGGCTACGCCAGGATCCTCACTGTGGCCTCTCTGTGGCATGTTTGCAGAAGCTCTGCTCAGATTTTGTGTCAGCTGTGCCTTTAATGCAATGCTCTCCTTTATTTTCGTGGTCTGCTTCTCCTAACTCGATGTTCCCACAGTCCCTCAACGCATAATTGTGTTCAGGGAGCTGAGGCAACCTGCTCTTTCTGAGGCTATTTTCCGCGATAAACAAAATAACAACATGTAAAAGCTGCTAATAAATGGCACATCCCTCAGGAGAGAAGGTATTACCTCAGTATTATCCCATTTTCCGCTCATTCAAAGACTCTCAAGGTCAAAGAGACCGAGGCCTCCCTGGAGGCAATGCTAATGCCAGACTGGCTGTGCATGCCAAGCTGCCGGCCCAAAGGTTGTGCGTTACAGGCTTTGACTGTCAAAATTGCCATACTGCTGCTTTTCCTTCCTATTTGCCATTCCCCTGCACTGCACCACTTTTATGTCAGGCTTTTAAAAAGTCTCTTCTTCTCCTATCACCTGAAATTTTTGAAACAGTAGCTGCTGCTTGTAGGTGAAGAGGCAGGCTATATATAAATACTTACATACATTACGCACAACAAAAAAGATAGGTTGAAGGAACTATCTCAGGAGGATAAAGCACTCGAATTAAAGAATTAAGAAGAGTAGGACTATCTGTGTAGTTTTAATTTATTCTCCTGCCCTGCTTATATAAAACTGAAGTGCTGAAGTGAGTTGTCGTATCTCAAGAGACTTGTAATTTATTCTTTTTCTTTTTTTAAGCTCCGACTGAACCACATTTCAGATAACCTTATGCAAACAAATACTCTGTGCTGCAGTGTTCCTTCCAAGAATGGGTGTGATAATACACTGCTACAGAAACTGATAAGCAAGAAAAAACATTACAAAGAAATCAAATCTGCATGCTTTGTGCGACGAATTGAAAAACAAATCTTCAACTGAAACATGGTCTTAAAAGAAACCTGTCATCCAGGCTGCCATGCAACACACTGACAAAAGCAAATTCAGGTTGGCAGTTCCATTCCAAACTTCTTTTTAAATTTTTAATCTATTACACCTAAAATGACCTGTGAATGTATTTGTATTAGGAAAGGCACATACAGAGGTTTAAAAGCTGTCCGTGTTCACAAGGAGGGAGAGAACGCTTGGGACTGGGATTTCCTTTCTCATCTGTCCACCCTGCATGTAAGAACAGCATCAGGTTGCTACGGGCAGGGAAAGAAGGTGTGCTACATTCCCAGGCTGCCTGCTGAGTCCTAAGAGAGGGGTAATTGAGAGAGAAATGGAAGGACAATTCCTGTAAGCACCTCATGACCGGCACATGAATTCTGCTGTTATTGAAATCAGAAAGTGCAACATTTTGCAGTGCTGCCATTGGGCTCCCTTATGGGCTCTGCCACAGCAGATGGACCTGAGGGTGAGCACCTCTTCTAGGGTGGAATGAAGATGACAATTCAGACCAAACATGGGTGGTTTATTTTTTGTTTGTTGGGGGTTTTTTTTGTTTTATTTTTTGTTGGGTTTTTTGGTTTTTTTTTTTGGTTTGTTTGGTTTTTTTTGTCTACCTACTGTAGACAGGAACGGCCTTAACCACAGTTCAAAAGAAAAATTTGAGTTTCAGAGAAAATGTTGGTGGGAGAAGGGACTGGATGATAATTCCTCCTTTGTGAGACAAAACTAAAATTCTTTGCATGAGGCCGTTGAACTGAAACACCACCATCAAACCTGTACCAGGTGCTCCAGAGGTTTTGCTCCTGAGGCTGGCACAAACACTTTACATCACTATATCCCAGGTGGAACTGTAAGTTAGAAAACCTTTCACTGACCCAGCATCTTTGCAGAGTTCAACTCAGTTGCAATTATATTTATTTTCCCTCGGTTCAAACTTGCATATTCTAGTCACAGGGTCAGATCACTTTAAAAAGCATGATTTTCAGTCAATGCCCAGTTCACTCAAAGAATTTAAGATCCAGAGTCTGAATAGCTGCTTCTGCTCTAATTCTCTGAGCAAAAGCTGCAGGCTGCAAATGTCTGTTGTTTGTGTCAGAGGTGTTAACAACTCTGTACATGGAGAGAACCTGTGCCAACAGGGAAGTGACGACAGCTTCCAAGACTCAGAAAGATCTATTTCCTGTCTTTCTTGAAAATCCACAGCAAAATCTGCCCAAATTCTTCTGTTCTGAAAGCTGAAAACTAAGCATTGTGGAAGACTTGAGGAAAACGTTAAGATATGCACAGAACATCAACTATAGCTCATTATGATTTTATAAAGTAAATTTTGAAATATTTAAATTAGATTTGCTAAAGTGGATTTCTTCAAATTCAGGATTTTATCCCTTCTTCTAATTTTGCATGAAAATCAGCTATTTCTATAATTATATTTTGTAGTGACATTTCAAATATTGTTTAATTAATGCTCACAGCAGCCTTGAGAGTAAATGGAAGTTGGAATAAAACAACAGATTTAAAAATCTTTTATACAAATAGTCACTATTTGTTCAGATTTTAAACTTCAAAAAATAGTAATTAAGGATAAGGTGACGAGACAGCACATCCCATCCAACAAAGTTGACTGAAAAGCCAATTCTGCAGATACAGATCTCTTCAGGACTCCAGCAGAAAAATGTTGCCTTTCACGAAGGATGCATGGGTGGAAGGCTGACCACACAGCTGGGTGACTGTGACCTCAGTACAAACCAGAGACATTCCAAAAAGGAGAAACTCCATGCATGGTCCCCACACCTGCAACTGCTTTTAAAACTTTTATCTTCAAACTGTTGCTACGGGGAATTGTTTGCTTGTATATAGTTTCTGGAAGGTTTAATTCCTACTTTAACCAAATGGATTTCCTTGGAAATATTAGTTGTGAGAAGAACTCGTAAGAGAATTTATAGAGAGTTGAATTAAATGTAATTCACAAAACATCCACAATAACACACAGAGGTCACGCCATCTATGCTATTCACTGTTATTCTAAGATATACAATTATTTCCTCAGTGTCTTAGGAGAAAAACAAGGTTTAGATTATTTCCTAATGGCATTAATGCCAGAATACAACCTCCTGAATGTCTTGGGCACAGCGCATTTGATAAAAGGCCATGCTTTTCAGTAGCATATGGGCGAAAAAACAACAAATGCTAATCCTTTGTTCAGGCCTAAAGTCTTTGGGATTTGCTGCAGTTGCCATCAATTAGAAATCACATATTCTACTGTTAAAAACGAGAGTAAAAACAAAGAGGATACAAAGGTTTTCGTTTACTCCCTACGTGACTGCAACCCTCCCCACCTCAGTGGCAGGCAGTGCCAAGGCACTCAGGTGTCACGGGAGCAAACCTTTCCTGAAGTGCTGGGATTCCTCACACATGTCTCCAGTGGAGCTTGTTCCCCCGAATCCCACTGTCAGTGGAGACAGGTGGCACTTTAAGGCAGCAGTTCATCTCAGTATGTCCAAACACCTTTATTAAGCTGGTAAGAACTGTGCCCAAGAAGAGCCTGTGCTCCTCCAGATAAAGGAGATGCACAAAGCTCACTCTGCTGCAGACATCAGCACTGCAGACATGAGATTTTAATGTCCTGTCCCTTCAGTCAAGAGTGTAAATCAATCAAAAAATATGCAAAGGATGCACCCACCTTCAAAAGAGGTCAAAAGGACAATGTCGGGAATTGCAGGTCACTCCACCTCACTTGAAAACTTCCTCCCTGAGCGAGGCCTCTTACAGAGCATTTCTGACAACAAGAAGCATCTGGCTGGGAACATTTGGTACAGATTTACTGAAGCTAAACTCTGCCTGACCAGCTTGATGCCCTTTGGTTATAAAATGACCAGATTGGTGAAAGGGGAGCACCACACAGAGGTCTCCACTGGGACTTGTCTGCTTAACAACTTTATCAGAAGCTGGAGGAGGTGACTGAGTGCAGTCTGGTTGTGCTTGCACATATCAGCATGGATTTATGAAGGTGAAATCCTGCTTGGCCAACCTGATAACCATCTGCAGTGAAAAGACAAACTTGGTGGCTGTGGGGAGAGCAGTGGAGTGTTTTTTCAAACTCTGAAATACAGAGTATTTAACTATTATATCATCCCATAAGTGACTACCTGATAGCAAATTAAAATTATATGGCACCTATTTCCCTCAGACAGATGTAAATTTTGTTCTCAATACCAAATATTATCTCATTGTGTGCCATGGTGCTACGTGGAATCAAATACTGTTAGAAGGATGATGTTGCCAAAGGTGCAGTTAAAAAAAAAACAACAAAACGAAAAGCAGAGATAAGTGACTGTTTAAGACAGTGAATGTTACAAAGAAACCCTCTCCCGATTCTCACCTCTCTGTGACTGCACTGGGGTGCTTTGGAGAGGGGAAGAGGTGAAGTGAGATTTGTCTCAGGTTTCATTGGCAGTCAAAGTGAAAGGGAGCTTAATGAAGTGAAAAAGAATTTATAGTCTGGGTCTCTGATCGTAGTGTTGCCATCAAAATAATCTTCTCGTGGTGCTCATTTAAACAAAGAGAAGCATGTCAGTGGCTGCAACACTATCCTGCTTAAGTAGGCAGCTCCATAGGGAAAATCCAAGCCTCTGTCCCAGCTTTCCCACCCAATGATTCACAACTTATTCAACCTCTCGTACTTATTTCACTTCTGCAGCGCTTTTCCCAGGCAGTGCTGGGGCTCCTCTCAGCTGCCAAGGGACGAGCTGGTCAGTACTGTGGAGCAGGAGCCTGGGTACTAGCCCTAGGCACAGAGCCATCAACACACAAAGAGTTCATCTTTTCTTATTTTTCCCCTTGGAATTCATAGTGAGACCACTCATTTGCTGTGCTGGTGTTCCTATCAGAAACTGATGAGTGAATTAGAAAAAAATGTTCATTCCCATCCCTTTGCTCTTTTCCACTTTCTGTGTTTGGCTCAATGCTTGGATCGTAACTGTTTCTGCAGAGAGGTGGTCTTTTTCTTCTATATGTTTATGGCATTTATTTTAATATTTATATTAATTAGCATAAACATAGGCATTATCTCACTGTTGACAGTCATTCTTCTCCAGATGGGAAAATTCACGTCTGACTGCACAACTTTTTTTATATTGGGGATTTATTTTGGGTAGGTAATTTAATTTCTTTTCTACAGTTTTGAAATGCTGCAGAGATAACTAGCAGTCTGTCCCATTTCAGATCTGGCATGAAGTGCTGCAGAATTTCCATGCTGATTCAAGTAGCACAGACATTCATTTGTCATACGGCCAGTCGGAGAAGTTGTTTATAACTCAGCAAATACAGTTGGTTTCCATCTTATACTATTTTCCAAAATATTTCACACCTGATTTTAATTTCTTTTTAAAATTCTCTTTTTGCAATATCTCATACTTTTTGAAGTGACCTTTGCTTGCAAAGAGGAGAGCAATTATTTCTGAGAAACAAGTAAATCTCTGGACTGTCTTCATCCTTCTTTTTTTGCTTCTATTGCTGACACTCTCCAATTTTTTTCTTTTGGCCACTTTTTAGAAGTTGTCAGTAATGTTCAAGAAATGCAAAACTCATACTGCAAACAGTAACTGTTACATTTTTGATGATTTAGGTTGTAGCTAATAGCTTCCTAATAACTATCAAGAAACAAATTTTTCAGAAGCTCTAGCTTAAACAACACATATTAACCTCTGCAATTTCACCTAAACTGCTGAACTGGTTTACTAAAAAATTCCTCCACTTCCATCAGAAAGAAAAAATCACCCCTTATCTACTTTGTACATTCTTAGATGTTTTATTGTAACAGGTTTAGCTGTATAAAGTTTGAACAGTAAAAAGCAATGAGTTTCAGAACTCTCTCTGTATATTACATCTTGAAAATTGAAGTAATCACAGATGATTGTTTAAAAATGAATGGAAAACAGCTATGCAAGATTTTTAAGAAATGCTCTTTCCTCAGCAACGCTTGGTCATAGGGCTTAATAGTGACTTACAATGGCGTTAGCTATTTAGAAAAGCAGTTTTTCAGAAAATGTTAGTAATTATTAGTCTCCTATTTATTTTTTCCTGGACAGTGCTAGTCCAAGTCAAGTTACCGTTCTGCTTTCTGCCATTTTTAGATAGACTTCTGAAATACTCTTGGGTTACAGAAGTAAAGACAAAAAATACTGTAAATTCTCTGAGGAAGTATCTTCAGCTGCAGACACCTCAGACCAGCAGTGCGGGAGGCATTCCTGCCTCCTGTGAGGTGTCTGCACTGGGGACTGACTGCAAAATAAGCACCTGCTCCCTACACCAGCACCAGCTCTGACTCCATGTTAGGCTGGATGTCAGTCGCCATTCTCACTGAAGCCAGTACACACTCTCCAAAGCAATTGTCATTGACACAAATAAAATTGCATTCTTGAAGTAATTCTCTGAGCTGTCACCAATGCAGCATCATGCAAAGCACAAAGCATAATAGTGCATCTTAAAATACAATGATGATACAGTAACCTTACATCTGTTGTGCTGTTTCTTAGGGGGGGTTTGATCATGTATAATTTGACATGATAGATTTTAATGTATTGCAAGTCACTTAACTTTCACTGAAAATTAACTTTGAAATCACTGTTTTCCCAATTTGTTGCTGATGTTAAGGCTTTTATATGTTCCACACCTTGTGCAAGCTCTCAATCAGAAGAGAAGGCACCACCCCGTTTGGATAAGTGTCTATTACATTTTTTAACCAGGAGGGTGGATGAAGATGCCCAAAGCCAAGAATATCAGTGTTCACCTTTCACTCAGAGTAAAACTGAAAAGCAGCCGAGTGCCTCCAAGAAATGAGAGCAGCCTTTGCCCAAAAAGCACATTGGACATTGATGTGGTTAGAAACTGAGCTGCATGAAAGGCAGAGTAACCTGGGAGGGGGTGCTGCTCCAAGGCTGATCGACAGCTGAGTACCAAGGGACAGCGTGTGATTTTGGAGTGGGGAGTGGTAGATGGGGAATGGGAAATACTCAGAGGGAACTCCCACAAATTGCTTGTCCCCTGAGGAAACGTAACTTCGAGCATCTCTTTGGAAAACTAATCCAGTTGTATGAAAAAACTCATTCAGCCTCAAATAACAATAAATCTGGCCAAATAATTAGCCTTCTTTCACTACCTATGAGGAAAGCAGGCAGCAAATTACAGCCACTCTTCTCGTGTTGGACACCACAAATTACAGCATTTAAAACCCAACTCAGCACTTAGGCCCCCCAGTGCTGGGCACCAACAGACCCCATTTAATGTGTGTGCTTCCCCAAAGACTCAAAGACAATGTGCTCAGCATCACTGAATGTAAAGGCATGTCACTGACATTTCAAACACATCATCAAAACTTTCCTCCTCTCTGGGGTCGGTGCCCCAGCACCAAGAAAAGCCAAATCCACTGCTAGAAAAGTACCTAGTAAAAGGTGAAGCATGGGTGTAATCCCTGAGCTTCAGTCATAGCTGGTTGTTTCTCACAAGTCACAGAGCAGGCTGAGGGCACCGCAGTCAGCAGCCACTCCTGGGCTGAGCAGGTACACGGACTCTGCTCCCAGTAAGGAGCATCCTCAGCTCTGGAATTCAAGTGATGTTTCTGTCATCCATGTAGAGAGCAAGACATCAGCTCCAGCCCACCATTAACTGCATGGCTTCAACATGAACCCTGGTCTCCACCAGTATTCCTTTTGCAACATGAAAAGATGTAAGTGGTGAGGTAAGAGGCAGGGATATCTCACCACTGTTTCGTGCTGAAATAAATGCTGGGCTTTAAAAATGTGCCTTTTTGTCATATGGAAGCCTGCACAAGAAGCAGTTAGAGGCTGTGACTGAGGCTGTTCCACATGCTGTGGACGTGCAGTCCTAAGAATTTTCTCCTTCTCACGAACTCTGTAAGAAAACAAGATAAACTGGGACATTTTAGTCTCTTTCTAATCTTATGTTTTGCTAACTGAAGCTGTAAGGCTTCAGCCAATTCCCCTGAGGGGTGGGATGACACTGTCCAATCACTATTATGTAGATATCTCTGTATAAAAGTTAGAATCAAAATAAAGTCTGTCACACTTCTGCTTTCTACGGCTTGGTGTGGTTCTGCTCTCCTTACTGCCACTCACAGCGACAACATGCCCTGTCCTCTGCCACTCAACCTCCTGCCCTGGGTACCAGCACTGAAGCCATGGTGGGCAGGTCAGTGAAGGAAACTGAGCTAGCTGAAAGCTGAGTCCTCAAAAGTCCACAGGTTTCACTAGAGGAGATCCACACAACACATGCGTTGTGTTTGACTTCATCTTCTGTTGCCAAGCAGTGCCTTTTAGAGGTAGCATCTCATTGCACTTCTGTTCTTCAGCATTATGACAAATATAACCTTTTGCTTGACAAATTGCAGTAGTGAAAAGGGGACAGTAGCGTAAGCATATGAATCATGAACAGGACGAAGGAGGTCTTTTACAGCAAAGAGAGGCAAACTGGATGAACATCTATTGATTTAGCTTTATTTATTATTTTGCAGTATACCAAGGTACAGGACCTGTTTTAAAAAGCTGATACAGAAAACATTTACTGAAAACTTCAGCAGGTTTTTCAAACAAAGAGTTTTAATTTAAAAAACCTCCACATCTGTTTCTCGCACCGATGGAAGTTTTATTTTAGAAAGTTGTAAGTATTCTTTTCAGAAAGTTTATCAAAACTCTTTTCCTGACAAGCTAAGTGAAACAAAATGACAAACATAGATATGAACAGAAATGTTCTCATTTGCATTTAGATAAACATTATAAGCACAGCTTAAGTAGTAGCGATTCTGAGAATACTTAAATGGTTTCTAGTTGTAAATGCTATGCTCCACTTAGCTTAAATAGTTACTTTCTATGCATCATTAGATTTGCATTAGACACCCTGTACTTCCACACTCAAATCAAGGCCAGCCTTGAAAACATCAGGCAGGGTGTGAATTTTGAATGGGATCATTATTTCCAGAATATTGGGCCAAACTATAATCTGGTGGAAATAGGCAGGAGGATTTTGAAACAATTGTACAAAAGATCTGGCTTGAAAATAAATTTGAAACAAAACGTTAAATACAGCACACACCTATCCAGAGGTCCCAAGAGTGAGTGGATACAGCCCCTGCTCTTCCTAGGCACAGCTCCAGATCCTTTGGAGATTTGAACCTGGTATTCCCATCGGGAGCCTTTGAGCCTGACACACCTCAGTGGCAGAGTGGTCTGTCCATACATCTGCCTTTGTTGATTCAGGGTAAATCCATCCTCATTCACATGCATCAAAATCTGCAAGCTATCTGGCAATAGCACCAGAAATGTGTTCCCCTGCAAGAATTTATATAAGAACTACATTATAGAAATAATTTAAGGGTATAATTATATTGGCATCTAGGATAATTTTAAAGGCCGTTCAGCCAAGGCTGATTTATAGGAACAGTTCTTATTCCTTTATCATATGCTGTAAGTTGTTTCAAATTCAAGAATAAAACATTCGATATTGAAGTAAGGAAAGCTAGAGAAGAGACTTGATCTGTTTAAAGTTAAAGGACACAATTTTCATAACCAAAAATCATGGATAAAAAAAAATTTAAAAGTAACCAGAAGCCTAGTATATGGAATAGAGAAGAGAAACTGGGAAAGGCTTTCATCCAGAAAGCGTTCCCAAACACTATTTGAACTTCTCTACATTCTTATGATTATATCTGACATGAGGGAAAGGATAAGCCTGTGAGTCCAAACCAAAAACTAGAGCAGAAGCCTAAGTACAATTTTTAAATCGTTTCTTCTTTTTGCAACTGCTGAGACAAGTCACTGAGAGGATAAAGAAAGAAGCTGATGAGTGATCGGAGTGCTTTCTGATTCTTTGTGGAGATTTCCTGCGCCTGGAATCAAGGAGGAGAAAGTGTCATTTGCTCCTATATGGCACTGCAGCTCACACACAAGGGTCTGACTCTCCCCTGGCCCATCTGTCAGTCAGTGCCTACAGGACAATTACCTGTAGGCACCAACTGCAAACACTTCTTGCTTCACATTGCTCTGCTGGCTCCAGTTCTCTCCTTTGCTGCATCCAGGTAGGACTAACCATAGGCTAAGCCAGATGCTGATCCTGTAAATGTAGAAAAGGTCAGCATCAACAGCCAACACAAGCTGTTGATCCCATGTGCATATTAAGTTTTCCTGGCCGCAGCACTGCCCAGCGGTCACACAAATCCCTGCCGCCTTCAGGCACAGGCAGGTAATTCAGCTGCCATTGCCAACAAGGAGGCAGGGGTAGACACCACCTCTGCGTGACTCCACCTAAGGACCTCCCCAGTCCCAGCGACAGCTGGGCCACCCTGCTGCATATCCAGCTCAGTCCCCGCCCAGTGACTGCCCATGTGCTGCCCCTGAAATAGAAGGGAGAAGGTCTGAGTAGAGGAATGTCTTTACATTACACATATAGCGGAATAAAGGGAGGGAAGCACAGGGTAACCATATGCCCTTCATCTCGCCTTCTCTGCATGGCAATGATATATTTTCTAGCACAGCCAGTGCATTTTCATTATTTTGTTTTCATCCTCTTTGTGGCAAAATTCAGTTTTGCCTCCATTGCTGTACAGGGCTGTACCTTGCAAGGAGTCTGAGGTCTGTTTCTCACGAGCTACCACTGCATGGCATGGTCTGTGCATAACACACTGCCCAGCTCTTACCAGAGTGCAGTAAGGCAGAGCTTATTAAATCTTCTTTCCCTAGTCAGACATAACATTTAGAATTTAAAAATTGACATAATACTAAATTAACATAATATGGAATTTCAAACCCATCATCCTGTAAGCTGTAACAGTTTATGAGATTCAGTGTGTGCCCATCAGGGCATGGGATGTTCTGTCTTGCCTCTACTGCTCTTATTTCTCAAATGGTTGTGGGCATAACAGGTCTGGGGTCTCTGTGTCTTGGGCTTTGTCACCTACAACGATGGAATTCCCGCTCATACATTGTCCTGTTGCCCATCCTCCAGGAATGAGAAGATATTGCTTCTTCTTTCACAGTTTATATACCTCTGGCCCAAAATCTCTTCCACTGAGAATGCTATTTAAAGGCTTCTGGGTTGCAGATTCCCTTCACAGGCTCATACATCCACCTTTCGAACATGGCCGCTCCTGAGATCTTTTTGAAGCTGCCCCAAGGTGTTTAAAACCTATCAAAATGGCTGGTACTTTGAAAACCTCAAAGGTATTTTTTCTAGATTGCTTCATGCTATTCCCACAATGACAATCTTCTTCATTTCTTATGACTTACACATCCAGTGAAAGAGAAGCAGCAAACTGGTTATATGTCAAATTTAAACGCTACTTTGATTATAGCTTTGTTGATTGTTCAGTACAACTCAGCAGCCAGAAAGTAAATGTCCAGATACACAATTCTCTATCACAGATGACATAATGAGTGATTTGGACCTCATAATTCTGTTGGACAAAGATTGAAGAGAAGCAAAGGCTCAGTTTCTCTTTATTGGATAATATATTCAAATATACTGAAATATTTATATTTCTCTTATGGGGAAATAATAGAAAACTTATTATGTACTGCAGAAAATAATAAAATCATAAGCATTTTGCTTTTTATGCATAATTAAGCTAGTCACTGTTTCTGTCCCTGTGGTGTGCAACATAAATCATTGATAAGCAATTAAAATACAAAACAAGCTTTTGAAAGCATTAAGCCAACATAAAATTATTCACTTGTCACATTAAACGAACATTTATCCAATTCCTACAGCTTAGCAGCGTGACCTCCAGCTATCTACTACGTTTTGATACCTCTGAGAAATAAGTTTATCCTTATAAACTTCTAAATACCTTAAGACTAAAAATGAAACTTTATATGCCCTTTATGCAAATGATCTCATCAAAAGTTCCAGTTGCACTCAGACTGTTCACACAAACCTTGGGAAACCAGTGCTCTTTTTTACTTGCCACACTGTTGGGGTACCTCTTTTTTGAAGTCTTTTGGTGGGGTTGTCTGCTTTTTGCAGCCTTTTGGCTAGTATCAACCACCTCAGTGGGGAGGCTTAACTATCTGGTGTGTGATTCCATCCTTCCCATCAAACTGATAATTTGAACATTTTTGTTTCAATTGACTCGATGCCAGACTGGACCAGCCTGGAAGGTCCAAAGAAGCAGCAGAGGCTCAGTGGATCCCAGAGGGCTCACAGTGCATTCCAGAGGGCTCACGGTGGCTGTGTAGCTGGCTTTTTGGCTCTACCTGCACTGCTAGAGGTAAGGAAAGCAGTAGGCTGCCACCTAAATCCATTCAGGCATAGTCTATAGCTAAACTCTATTCTGCTTAGTGTGTGTGGATGCACTCAGGAACCTTCACAGTGGATTATGCTGATTTCTACTTGAACACTAAGCTACTAAAGCCTCAAAAATCCATTGATGTCTTTCCAAAATCCATAGACCCAACCAGAATAACAATTTTTCAGTACATTTTCATCTCTTTAAAGGTTGAATTCAAGGGCTCTGAGGCACTAAACAAATCAAACCACTGGATAATAGAAATATATCAGCCCATTTAACACGTGAGGAAGCAAATACACTGATAACTTGATGCAGGTCCCATCAAGAAAGAGGGAACAATGCCATCAGGACCCAAGTGGCACAAAACCATACACCTTCCTTGCCTCATTATAAATTCAGGTCCTGCCCCAAAAAGATAAAATGAAGATGTTTATTAAACCAACCTATCCCTAGCCTGATTGCTGTTGAAAAAGAGTGAACAGCCATTGCATCATCTATGCCAGAACCTGGAAGACTGTACTCCTGCCTGAAAACAGTGTCACAGGGCAGCTTGAGCCAGTCCAACTGGATGCACCTTCCCCACCTCTGTAGCCAGCACATAGCAATGTGGGATCTTCAGGCTGTGAAGGGGGAGCAAACTGGGAAGTAAAATGTGGATTTGTTTTATGGGAAAAAACAGAAGAGGCTTTAGATTGAAGAAGAGGAAAACATATCAAGCCAAGAAAAAGGAACTGAGAAAGAAAAAAGGGAAATAATAAAAATGGGAGGGAAAATATTCAGACTCACACTGCAGGTATTCAATTACACTTGTACAAAATGTGAGTCCATTGCTCAGAATGCCTTTGCAGACAAGGGAATGTACATCTCCACTGCAAGAGGGACTCAGACTCAGTCCCCCATAGAGGGAAACTGAACTGAAATGGGTAAAAGAATGTGAACAAGAGGAAGAGAGTGCTGGAAGTGCGCTGTAATTACAAAGTCTTTGGAACTGGCTTGGGATGTAATCAGCATCACAAAAAAGATCTTGGCCTTAAGAAGATAAAAATATTCTGTCCAAGAAGTTGTAGGTTAAGCAGGAAAGCCTGGCAAGCAGAGGTCATATACCCTAAGCACAACTGAATTATCTTTTCTTTCATACATACGCTCACATTTAATTAAGTTATGATATTGTCAAGCCTTTGGCATACTGCCTGCTGTATAAACATTACTGGCACAGATATTCTGTAATTCCATTACAGATTTACTAATTCAAATGGAGTGGCAGGCAGGCAGGCATGAAACCAGCTGGAAATTTCATCTGAAACCCACCTCTGGTTCAGACAGAGAAATGCAATGTGCCAGGGTGGCAGCGATGTCTTCACTCCCAGGAGCCACCCAAGGTCTCTGCTCATCTCTTTAGTGTATCAGCAGACAAACATCCAAGTCGTTCTCATATCAGCACAGCAGCTCAGGATGATCTCCATGCACAACATCATCATCTGAGCTCGAAGGAGCTGCTGTTGGATTATTAGGTTTGCCATTGGTGGGATTCAATTATTCCTGCAGTATTTATGTAAGAGTAATGCAAAGGGACTCCAGCTGGGACCAAGCCTCCATTTTACTGGGAGACAGTTTCTTTCTCAAAAGGGGCTTGCAGTTTCAGCTGATGATACAGACAGAGAGGAAGCAGAGGCATCAAGAATAGATTTTGTTATGGTTGCACAGAAATACAGCCAGCAGGCAGACACTAATGCTAAAATGACCCTTTTATATTAGCAGACATCCAGCTAAAACATAACCACATGCCCTTCCATAGTTAAAATAGAAGAAGGGCAATTTTAGACCAAGAAAATAAACAAAAGTCATATATAATAATGACAAGAAAATGTATGTTAGACATACAGAAATGTTACACTTTGGAAGCTAAAGGAATGAAGAAAAATATTTTACCACCAGAATTGGAAGACTCCTTAAAAATATTTTATCACCAGAATTGGAAGCTCCTTAATTCTTACCTCCCCACTGTGCCATTGTCCTGTACTATTTGTAATTGAAAGTACATGCTTTGACGTGCATAAATGAAAAACAGACAGACTGGGGCTCTTATCTTAGATCCTATAAATCCTAGAACAGTATTTTTCACCACAAATAGCACACTAGAGAATCCGGTTTTAGCTGCCCTCATACTTACCTTAAGAATTAAAGCTTCTTCTTCCAAACACTCGTTTGATGTAGGCTCAGGTGCTAGACTGGTTTGCAGTGCTTGGCTTGATTCACTTTTCTTACCAAATTTCCCCAACTTACGTGAGTTCTCAGAGACCCTCCTGAAGCCCAGGAGGGAAACCCTGCATGCTGTAATGGACAAATATCTGACTCAGTGTCCTGTGGTGGAAATGGGATACCTTAGAGCTGGGGAATCATCACGAATAAAAGGTAACAGCTGTCCATTCTCAGAAGCTCAGGATGGAAGAATTCACAAGAGTTGAGATTCAGAATTACATTAACATTTAAGCTCTTGATTATTGTTTTACCAGTAATGTTATTTTACAGACACCAAGAGCAGGTTTGTCTAAAGTCCTACAGGACCTGGACTGCATGAAGAAGATGTAGGCAGCATTTCTGATACTCTGTCTTACACCAACACCATGAAACCACCTCTTCAAAGCAGGACACCGTAGTTATTCAGCTCTGATGTGCCCACCAGCTTTTCTAACTTAACAGGTGTTTTTCCACCTGCCAACCCACAATGTCAGGAGCTTCTCCTTCTCAGAAGCATTTGTTTTCTGAAACAGTTGCATCTGGTCTCTTCTTTTCAAAAATATTTCAAGCATATACAGTAAAGATACCATGGATTTTCCCGTGTCCCACTGAATGTTGAACTAGAAAAGCCCTTAAAACCTAAGCTAAACCCTTAGCCCTAAGGCTAAGCAAAATAAATTCAATGGAGTCTTGTTTCCTCGGTTTCTGTTGACTTCCCCTGTACAAAGTACCAATAAATCACAAAGTAAATAAATATTTACCTATATTCACTCTTTTTCACAGTAGTTTAACTAATGTATTTTCAATAAAAGCTTCCAACAGATTAACAAATTTATATCTTAATTTGCTCCTTCTCCTGTTTGTTCAAGGCACTGTTTTTTATTTCTCAGCTGCCGGACCTTAAATTTTCTCTTGCACCAGCCCAAGGTATTGTACCATTTGTATTACTCACTCTCAAAATGCTTCTCTGATACTTCCTGGTTACAGAGTTAATAAAGATGGGGTTGGTTTCTAGTTCTTTTAAGGATGATTATGTGTATATCATATATATATATATAATGTACATGTAAACGCATATGTGTGTGTATGCTACATATCTGTATCAACGTAGCAAACAGATACTTGCATCAACACATTTAAATTTTAATGCAATTGAATTTTCATTTGCCTTTTTAAAGCCTGTTTATACAAACTCAACAACTTAATCCAATCAACGCTGCACTCAAACTGCTGTAACTCCTAAAAAAACCAAACCCAAACCTAAACCCATAATCAACCTACAACATGGCTTCTGAAGTCCCCAAATTGACTTCTATAAGTAAATCAGATGTGTTTTAGAATTCTTAGTACATTCAGGGGGTCTTCACTCTTTCAGCAGTCCTTTAGGAGAAATTATGGCCTTCATCTGACATTACTTTCGTCTTTCCTTTAAGTGAAGACTCGCCTCAGAGAATAAACTTATTTTGTGATTTCTTCAAGGCATTTACACAACCAGTGCTACATAACCCTATGGCCAGCACATCTGACTTTATCCAATCCAACTGAAACCAATGTGCTTCCACTGCAATCAGCAATTTGCTATTTTCTGGTTTTATCCCAAAACGTGACCAAGAGATAACAATGATTTCTGCAAGCAGGAGTTGCCTGACTGCTCCAGTTGAAATACAAATAAATATCCTACTGCACTCTAGGGAAAACATTCTAAACTAACAAAGCAAATAATCTAAAGACCCTAACAAGCAATTAGGCAGAAACAATGATATCAGAAAGATCAGTCTCTTTGTAATACACTGTTCTCACTCACATGAGAATAGTAATTGTGGTATGTGGAAGTACAAAACTGGAGTACAAACTCTACCCACACAGTTTTACTATACAAAATTAATCTAATACATTTTCCTAATGTTGTACAGGCATCTAATTAATTGTAGACCAGGTAACCATCATCATATTAACAAAATGCTTTTATGCAGGTAGTAAGCACTGCTTGCTGAGAATATTGTTCTATTCAGTAAACAGTGTTTGAACTTAATAACTGCAGGAAAATTCCATTTCTCATACAAAGAGACCGGTGACCTCATTGAATAAGCAGTTCACTGTGCCTTTCACAAAAGCTCTCAATTAGGATGAGGAGCACATCGTACAATCAACAGATACAAGGACTGAGAATACACTCATCTGATGGCATTTGTGATAAATTACTGAAAACTTTGCTGCTGAAGCTGAGAAAAAATAGGATATTAATTTTAAAGAGAAAATATTTTCTAGGCAGTATTTTCAAATTTTTGACTAAGTGCTGTTCTAAATGCAAACCCCAAGTAATTTTAATAGGGAATCATTTAAATATATCAAAACCAACCTATGCTGAAAAATAACAAATGAATATTTTACATATAGGTAATTGCATACCTACTTAATTGTAGAGGAAAACACAGAGCTATAGTTAAATGAAATATAAGACACTGTAAAGCAATGCGTGCATATATATACAGAAGTCCACATATATAAATATATAATACATTATTAAATATTGTTAAAATATTACATACACAGCTTACTATATATAACGTGCAATGATACATATAAAATCTGTAATAATGTTTATAAAGATTATTTGTATTTTTGCTAGCCTTACTTCATTTCCCTTCTGCACTAGTTATTAAGATTGCTATCAATGATGCCTTAAAGCCCAAACCAGCAGTATATGGATATAAAGGCAGAAACTGCAAACATTGGTGAAAACAGCCGGTAGTGAATTCACGGGGCAGAATGTTTAGCTCCAGCAGTGTGAAACAAAAAATCAGAACAGTCACGCAATCAAGAGTCTGATATTCAGTGACATCAAGCAGCAATATCACTCAGCTGAGCGAGGTAATTCCAGGAATCGGGAGGCAGCTTTAGGGCCACTGCAGCAGGAGCACGTCCTCCCCTCCCCTCCCCTGAGCAAACCAGTGTCACACCAAACAGCTGAGAAACCACTGCCTGCTCAAGGAGCACCAGGCTGGTGAAGCAGGGCACGCCAAGCTCCTGACTTCTGTCTCTGGTCAAAGATTCCCATGGATTAAGTGGATGTGACTGGCTACTTGGGTGAACTTCAGCCTATTTCACGATTAAAGGAAAGCAATTTTTTACAACACTGAATGAAGGCTGGAAACATTAAGCTACAGGGACAAGAAAAACTCACAACTGGGAAATCTTAACTGGGACTTCGAAGTTGTAATACAGATGCTACTATTTAACCTTGAGGGGAAAAAACCCCAGAAACCCAAATTATAGGATTGAAGTCAGTTCAGCTGCTTTGAGATCTTAAAATAAAGCAAAACTAAGAACTTAAGGGAGTTAAAAGCTAGCATTAGTATACCTTTTCTTTTACATTTACTTCTCATTATTTGCATTACAGCATGAAAGTCTTTACATGCAATTTCTTTACTCATCTTTTCCATTAACTTACTAGAGTTTGGTAATGGTAGCAATAGATTTTCTTCTCAGCTCAAAGACAACCTGCCAGCAGTAATTGTCAGCATGCTGGGACTAGCCCCACTGAAATTAGTTGCAGCAAAAGTACTTCATGTGGATGTGTTAGAGGAACTGTGGTACCAAGGGCACAGCACGAGGCACAACACCACACACAGAAACAAGACAGAAATGATGCACCAGCCCATTCAGGTGTTTCAACAAAAAAAAAAGGGCAAGTTTGCAATGAAAATCTCAGTGCTCTTGTGGAATATCTGACAAGACTTAAATGCCTATATAAGTTTATGAGGTAATTACCAAATCCAAAGTGAGACATTTATACAACTTTAAAACATAAAAGTATGAACCTGAAGCAAACTCTCACACAACCCCTTCAGAGCTCTGCCATTCATAAGTATAGCATTACCATTTACCAAAGCTCTGTAAGTCCTTCCAAGTTCAGGCATTGCCTATAGGTCTGGCATTGCATCTTGGTTATGCTGGGAACCTTGGTATTCCTGCCCCAAGCCCGCTCCAGATGTCAAAAGGCATCACTAAATCCCTAGGACAGGACATACCTGACAATCATCCTGGGAGACCACTGAAGTACTCCAGGTGTTGGAAAACAGAAGATGTATTTCAATTGAAATACCCATTTTCTTACTGTTTAAAGCACTTATAAATACAAAACAGGTTTTCAAATGTTTTAAAGAAAAGTCTTGTGCAAGTAAAAGAGCTTTCTTCTTCGTGCAGAAGCTCCTACTACAACCTAAATCTTTGTGTTCTATGTCCTAATTAAAAAACAAATCTTCGGAAATTTCCTTGCATGTGTAAGCAACACTGGGCATCACTGTAGTCTTGTATTTGAAAATGTGTATCTTCCTAAGAGCATTAAACTTCACACTATGCCAATTTTGACGACAAGATGAGACACTCACTCCAGCACAGAATACACCAACGGTATGTCATACTTGCCAGAAACTGGGTTTCAGGTTATAAAATCAAAATTGTGGAAGAAACTAAGTAGTGGAGAGCTGGTCCAGACCTTTGTTTCATGATTCATCCAAAGGATGTCATTAAGAGTGTACAGTTTCATGGTCCCATAAATTGTTTCCAAAATAGCAAAGGAGACAAGTGTTTCAGTAATCTCACCTATGTCTGGATCTAAATAATAGCATGACAAAATAATAAGCACAAACAGATGACACAAACACAAAATAGTCCACATTTTATTGCAGTAAAGAAATTACACCCAAACTTAAGAAGAAATAGGATTCATATATGGTGTCTGGCCATAAAAAAATGCATGTACAGCATTAAGAAAGTAACATATTACAAAAAGTGACCTTTTGAAAAAACCAAAACATTTTTCAAATGTTGTCTCTCTTGAAAACTCAGAATTTATTTTCATGCTTACGTTTTCTACGAAGAGTGAAGTAATCAAAACTAATTATTCTGGAGGACAATGAAGCACGTATTCAGAAGTTCGGACACCTGCAGAATTAGGCAGCAGTTAAGGCTGGCAAGCTCAATTACTGTTTTAGACGCGGCTGTATCAATTCTGCCAAGAACCACTTATCTTCTTTGTAGAATGTAGCACTATAATCCTGTAAAGCTCCAACAAAGGGCACTCAATGCTGACTTGCATAACCATCTTTTCAACTTTTGCACAAATCATCGCCTTTATTGCAGTGTCTTGGGTAAAGATGTCTGTTTAAAGTTGAGCTGTCGCCTGGATGTTTCCAAGAGCACACATACAACCACATACACACTACTTCTGTCGATGCATTTCTGATTTCTTGTCTAAGATGAGCATATGTGATTAACATCAGTGGACTTGATCCTGCAAGACAGTAACAATCTACATCTTGTGTAAGTTTACAGACTCTGTAAAAGGCTGAGTGAACTCGCACGATCCACTTTTCAAAGTTAAAGCATCAAATGGCACCCGTCTCTTGTCACGCAGTTGCAAATTGCCTTGAACACAGTTTTACCCCCTGAAGTTCCTAATCTGCTCGAGCATTTTTGATGTAAGATACAAAAAGTTTTGAACAAGTCCAAACTAAAACACGTCTATTCACTTTTGACAGTCTTTTCACTGAAGACTAAAACTTTTAAAATTTAATTTTTGGTCAGATACTGTTAATAAATACTTCTCAGAAACACTGTGTTGATATGCCACCTAGGACAGCAGATCCGATCTAAGACCTAAATCTGAGAATTTGAGAAACAGGAGGGCTGGTCAATGCTGTTCCGTAAGGAAAATGTCTACCCGGCTGCAGCCACTGCTGGGAAAGGCTCATGTGGAGCAGAGCTTGTGTTTTTGCAGCTTCTTACCCTCTCAGGCACGTGGTACAGTTATGTCAAGGACAGTATCTAGAAAACAAAACAGATGAAGAGCTCTGGAGAAGGAAACTGAAGGACCCGAGGCTTCTAGATGTAACCGGGACATTTCTTGCAGACAGAAGAATGATGGGAGACAGCGAAGGTCAGCTCACCTGCCCTGCACCGGGCCGACAACTTGACCTAGTGAGGGAGGGAAGCTGGAGCTGTTCTAAAATGGCAGAGGAACTCTGTGGGCATTAGGACTGTGTTCTGTGGAAATGCAAGTAAGTCAGTGTTATGGCCACGTGTGGACACAGGGCTCAATTATCTTTTTTTCAGCAAAAAGTGTGATGAATTAAAAAATAAATTAATCTTAGAACTGCGAAATTACATTAATTTATTTGTACACACTAGCAACACTTATTTCAGTATGTGCCTCCACACCACAGATACCCAGAAAAACTTTTTTCTGACTTTAAGAAGGATCATTCACATTCATAAGGAGTCAGAATGTCCTGCTGGTGTTTTAGCAGCACGCTTTTAGCCAAAAATTCCATAACCATCCAGCTGCTCTCTCCCACTGAGGTAAAAGCTAGTGTAACAATTGTGTCCATTTTAACTGAGATGAAATAACCTGACTCAAGTGGCTCTTCACAAGGCATTACCATCACCTAACCTTATTGCTATTAAGATTAAAAAGGAAATTAATCTTATTTTTCAAACAGTTCAGTGTAAATGAAAAGACATGGAAAAAATCACAACGTGAGAAACTGCAGTCTTCTAGACAATTCTGTATGAACCACTCTAAACTATGATTTTACTTCATGGAAAACTAAACAAGGCAAACCCTTTTAGGTCTTTATAATTAGATATAGTCTTGAAAACTATCATATTCCTCGCAAGAAAACCAAGCACAATTTTCTAATTTGACAAAATTGGCTTTTCCTCTACTTGCACACAAGCACAATATTATAAATAATTTCATTAATACTTTTAAAACTCTTTCCAATAAAAGAAAATTTCTGGTTTGAGACACTGCTTCCATGCAAAAATAACTAAGCTAGAATATGAAATTAATTCTCTTATCCCCAGAAATGTAGATCTGAAATTTCTCTATTCAGCTCACCCCGTACTTGCAGTTTGATTCATTGTCCTAGCAAAAAAGTTGGCAACTTCAAACTGTCTGGCAATGCTGCAATTGATGGGTTCGGTGACTGATTGGCATATACTGGACCTCTGTGGATTGCAAATTATTTATTGCAAGTTGAATTTCATTTTTATAAAAGACAAACAATCTGGAATACATGACTTAGAATTCGTATATAAAATATTCTGTATTTTTTAAACTTCAGATTTGAAGTTACTGAACATGTAATTTAGCCCCTGTGGAGTCTGGAGGGAAGAGTCATTGCTTCACTGATTTGTAGTTTTGGAGGGGAAAAAAAAGCAAAACACCAGAAACTATGATTAGCATGGAGGATGAGAGAGTCATGGAAATGGAAACAAAAATATTAATCAGCATTGGAAGTAGGAGAGTTTAACAGCATGTTTGAATTCAGAATTATCTACAGCAGAACTCCAAAAGCTTGTACAATAATTGTAAAATTCATCCTCTCTCTCAAACTTTTCTTCACCTTTGTAAGAAGGCATAGATTCGGTAGTTACACTATAAGTAGATTCTCCTTTTCATGGTGTACACGGGAACACAGGGTGCAGCCTAGTTGTACACAACCCCAAATTCAGTGAAGATCTATGTTTAACTGTAAGACAGAAATTAACTCTTTTTGTGAAAAATCATTCTGTTCAGTACGTTTTTTTAAATTTAGATGGACCACATTGTATCTATGATTTCTAGAAAGAAGAGTGAGAGCTAATGGCACAAAACAGGATTTGTTTTGAAAAAGAAGACAAAATATTCTAGATGTGCACTCAAGATCTACAGATCTTCAGAAACCTTAATTTGCTGTTAGGACAGTAAAATATTCTGTCATCAGATGTTACAACACTATTTAGAAAAAAGTAAACAGCTTTCTTTTTTTCTTTGGGTTTCCCCCCATGACTGATGCAAATGCAAGCCTAGGAAAATTGAACTGCTGCTTGGCTTGTATCTATTGCTGAGGGAAAAAATACAAAAAAGAACTGTTAAAAAACAAATACTAAGTTGCGTACAGGAAGCTTTAATTAACAAAGATAAGAAGTGAAAAGACTGTGAAATACTTGTAAGTTAATTCCCTGTCTCAAACTATTTTTGCACACATGTAGCTCCAAGACTACTAAGACTCAGACCTTTTCAGCCTGGCACTACACAAACATCAAGTGTTGTACAAACACTTGCACCACACAGTAGAAGCAGACAAACTTGTACCAATTTTCCTGGCTTTATTCGTCTATCTGACAATAAACAAATCATTTTTGTAAGAGAAAATGCAGTATCGTAATTTAAGCTTCAGCATAAATAAGTATGAAAACACATTTTTATGTACAAAACACTTGTTCACTAATAAACAACATTATTGTGCAACTGCTTTCTGCTCCTAGCATGGATAATTACTTAAGTGTAAGAACCATAGGCAAGGAGATGCAAAAAGGCATGTTGGCTCAGGCTTTTCATTCAAAATTCCTTCAGTAAGGAAATACGTTTTCCTCATAATTCCTATGAAGCAGCAATTTTGAAAATGTGAAAATCAGGTTGTCAGCTTCAATAAGGAAAAACACGTTTCATTTACATATGTGCGCTTATTCCTGTACTTCAAATTACATAGAATAACAGCATAAAAACTTTGTCAACTTTCTTTGTCTTATACACAGTCTTATCTTGAATGTGAACTCTGTTTCACTGGACTCTCCTGCTTTGAACAAAAATTGTCCCAATATGCAGAATCCTCAGGCGTGACTGGAATACCAGATGCAACTAAATCTTCAAAAGTCAATAATGTAAACTGCGGTTGGTTAGGCTCCATGGAATGCACCTAAAGAAAACACGTAATAGCATAACATGAATCAATACATTTCAATTTTCTTCCTGTCAAATTCCCTGACCTGTTTAATCTACACATTTCTTACTGAAGAAGAAAAAAAACATTCTACATTTGAGACTAATGCCATTTCCCCTAATTTACGCTATGCAGTAACTATCAGAAGCACGTAACAGGCCACACAGAAAAGCAGAGTTTTTTGTTGAAACACAGTTCACAAAACTGATGGAACGGGGACTATAGAATGCTGCAAGTATGACAGAATGACTGTTTAAGTCCAGTAAAAAAGAAAAAGACCACCATCAAACAAACTGTACTCCATTCTCCAGAAGATATGATTATTTGAGACAATTGTGTGAGGATTTATTCCACTAGAGGTGTGCCTATTTGTACTCTTTTTAATACCAGTAGTCACTGAGGTTTTGCATGCTTCTCTCAGACTCAAATGCTACTTAAAAACTGAAGTGGTCACAATCAACCTGCAATTTCCCATGTTAAATCCAATTAAATGCAGACTGAGATATTAGAGATGACAGTGTCATGGTCTCCATGTTAGTTTCATGGCTCCAAGAAAAAAAAAAATCACATTTCAAAGAAAAAAAATATTTGGTTGGGTTTTTTTTGAGCACACTACTGCGCAGCCTACTGTATGCCATCTCCAAATGTAATTGTTTCCAGACAGCAGGGCAAATAGTACAGCTTGCATGAATCAAACATAAATATAGCTGATTCTTCTAAATGGGCATTTGCTTGAGCGACATCTTAACACTTAATATTTCATAAAATTCAGTAGGGCTCCTCTGCAGTGGTGTTACTCGGTACATCAGACAAACACTCATTTCTGATGAGCCTGTCAGGGTCTCTCTGTGTGGCAGTACAGCCCGCTGCTGTATCAGCCACTCCTCCCAGTTTGGTGTCTCTGCACCATCACCCAGTTCATTAATGAAGATGTTACCCAGGACTGGAGCCAGTACTGACCCCTGGGGCACAGCACTGGTGACTGGCCTCCAACCAGACTTTGTACCTCTATCACCACACCCTGGGCCCAGACGTTAAGCCAGTTTCCAATACACCTCACTGTCTGCTTACCCAGTACTCAGCATTTTTCTAGGAGGATCTTATAAGAGATAGTGCCAGAGACAGCAGGTACTGAAATACAGGCAGACAATTACCCTCTGCTCTAACCTCATCCACCAGGCCAGTCATTTCATTGCAGAAGTTTACCAAGTTGGTCGAGCACGACTTTCTCTTGGTGAAGCTATGCTGACTAGTCCTGATGATTTCTTTGTCCTTGCTGCGCCTGGAAATGGTGTTCAGAGCTGCCACCCTTCCAGCAATCAAGGTGAAGCTGTCAGACCTGTAATTGCCTGGGTCCTCCTTCTTGAAGTTAAGATGGCATTGGTTTCCTTACAGTCTTTGGGCACTTCTCCCAGTCCCTGTGATCAACCAAAGATTATTGAGAGGGGCCTTGCAATGCCAGCTGTATCCCATAAATATTCAACTTACGCCCATTCAGTTTGCTTAAGCATTCCCTAACCTAATCCTCTTCCTCCAAGGGTACATCTTCCTTGCTCCTTTCTTTTTTCATCCCTGCAACCTCGGATTCCTGATGGCCAGCCTTGCTAATAAGGACTGATGCAAAGGTGGCATTCAGCACCTCAGCCTCTTTCAATATTTATCTTGTTGAGCAAAACCCTTCCCTTTGGCTTCTTAGCACTTACAGAAGTGCTTCACATTGCCTTGGACATCCCTGGTCAGATTAAATTCTATTTGGGCTTTAGCTTTGCTAACTTCATCCCTGGATGCCCAGATAATATTTCTGTATTCTTCTCATGTTACCCATTCTTGCTCCCACCCTCTGTGTGCTTCCCTTTTTCTGTCCAAGTTTGGCTGGAGCTCCCTGCTCATGCATGCAGACCTTCTGCCCTTTTTGCCTGACTTCATACGCAGTGAGATGCAACTCTCTTGAGAGATGAGGAGATGATCCTTGAATGTTAAGCAGCTTTCTTGGGCTCAGCTTTCCTCTGAGGCCTTATCCCACAGGACCCCTCTTTGTCCTTTGAGGAGGAGAAAGTCTGCTCATGTCAAGGGCTGTGAGCCCTCCTCACTGCCTCAGGATCCTGAACTCCACCTCTCATGCTCTCGGAGCCCTGCAGCCACAGACAGATCTCTGACTCATCGTGTTTATTCCTCATCCTGAGTGCACTGGTGTACAGGCACTTCAGAGGCACTCCAGCACATTGAGCTCCAGAAGATTTGGGGAATTTGCTCATAATTGTGCCTTGTAGACCCTTCCTTGCTTACATCCAAGTGCTGCAGGTGACTCAGTCCAAGGTCAATTTTGAGGATTGTGTTATCCCTTCCTGTCACATCGGTGAAGGTAGGTCAGTAAATATGCAAAAAGCAAAAATGCCTATTCTCCACTTCAGTATTTGAGCAGTAAGCCACCATTAGGAATAAGTGCAGAGACAACAAAATGGTTTGTGCTTGTTTAACAACACAGAAAAACTCTTAGCTGTCAACACAGACTGACAGCAAAAGAGATTGAAATGACTCTCACTTTACGTCCTTACACAAGTGACATGGTGTTGAGACATTTCTGTTTGAGCAACATTTTGGAGAAGCGCAGGAATGGTGCCTAGAGCCACGCAAGTGACATCACAGATGTGTACCAAGTATGAGCTAAGCCTCCAAGCTAAGTAGCTGTTAACAGATGTAGTTTGAACTTCAGCACGTGCTTGTCTGAGGGAAGTGTGTCCTGACTGAATTCATCACAACTCTTGTGAAATTTAGCGAGTGATAGACACAAGATACTTTATATCCTACACAGGATTTATAAAGAAATTTAAACTCAGCCATCTTTTATTGAGACTTGTCTCAGATAAATGTCTAGATCTAGGTTAAAAGCACAGATAAATGTTCTGTTTCTTCAAGCACACAGCAGTCACTAGCATTTTGGTAAGACTCTTGACACTAGAGATTTTTAATTACAGTACATTGACATAACAATTGGTCTTTCCTGGGAATTGTAGGTACATGCTATCATTTTGTGAAGAAAGCTGAAAATAGATGTTCTGTAAGCAGGCCATAATGAATTACTCCTGTGATTGCAGAGAGGGAACAGACACAAACACTGACATCCTGAAACAACTGGGTAATATTTACACACACGTTAAGCTAGAATGAACAACTTTTTCTTTTGACACATCTAGCAATAAATAGAATCCTTTTTATGGTTCTTTTACAAAGAGAGAAAGCAACTTTCATTTCCTCTGTGTTCCTGTTAGAAGGAGGCCTAAAAAGTCACAATGCAATAGTACATAAATTTTCACTTAATTTCCTTACTGGGGAGTCTCAGAATGCTCACTTGTTCAGCTTAAAATGACCTTTCTTCATTGAATTGAGATAATGAAATTTAGGTCACCACAAATTTGGTCGGTGGACAAGTAAGTCTTTGAGACTCCTCTTGATTCAAAGACTTTTCATCACAACCTTTGATATCATGACTATTCTTTCTATGGTAAGTTTAGGGTACGTGACCATGATGGTGAAGGTCAATCCTTAAAAATCCTGGATTTCTGTAGAATACTTAGGTAATTGTCTTTCAAAATAATGGCCATCTTCTTTGCACCTCAGACTTAAGAGTTATCAGTATTTCTGTCAGAAGGATAATATGCAACCCCACCAGGAACTTAAGTATGTCCTGTCAAACGGAATGCATATAATTTCTTAAAAGATATTTGGCCACTGATTTTTCACAGTAAATCCTCAAAGGAAGGAAAAATCCTCTTTTTTCAAACCAACCAATACTAGTTAAAAGGTCTGCCTCCCTTTGTTATCCATGAACACAGACTTTGTTAACACGATAGATAGTGTGCATTACCACTTTCATGCTTTTATCCATTCCTACATTCTAGTTCCTGGTAGAATCTTTGTATCTAAGTAACAGAAAACAACTAACCAAGTTTCTTGAGAGCAACTAGAACACCAGAGAAAAATCTGGCCATTTGTCACACTCTCATTTGCCGACTGTCTGACTGTTTTGGCTACAACTTGCCAGTCTGCCTCTCCCTTAAATATGACTTTTATTGCTATTTTCACAACTGAGGTATTTTTTAAATTACACAGAAAATCCTGAAAAGCTTTTAAGTAGCTTTGCTCTTTCTTTCAATAGAGACACCACATGGAATGAAGACTAACACTGCTGTTCTTCCCATCTGTTGGCTGTTGTTGCTTGTCTCAAGGGTTATCTTGTCATAATGGTGTTTGAGCGATGGATCTGCTCTGGGAAACATGCACTGACAGTCCCGCATTAAAATCAACTTGGTGAGGTGTCATACAAGTTTAGCAGTCCAGATTGGTTCACTGTTTCCATCTCCCTCTGTGAAAACCATCTTTCCCACATGAGTACTAGCAGGCTGTGACAAAAATCACTTAATCTTCTCTTGAATGAACACATTGAATACATGCATTACAGACTTGACATTATCTGTTGCTGTCCTCTGAAACTATTTCTCCTTCACAGACTTTTCCCAAAATAGGCGCAACAGAACTAGAGGAAACAGTTCAGTAATACTGCTTGGTCTGGTTAATACTGTGCCTAAGATTAGCCTCCTTCTTGGCCCTGTATATGAGATAACACACTTTTAGCTACAGCATAAGTTTATATTCAAGTGATCACCAAGACATGAAACTATTTCACAATTTCTTACCTCAGAATCCTTCTGTATAAATCCCTCCTGTTTCCCAAGCGCCACTGCAACATGATGATGGTCATCCAAGCGGGTTTCCTAGTAAAGATGAAAAATGGCAAGCTAAATGCATTTTCTTTACCCTGTCTCCAGAGTATAGACTATATAAGTGTTTAGAATATGGTTCACAACAACAGCAGAAATCATTTAAAATACTTTAAAATAATGACATTCAAAAAAGCAATAGTGCTTTTCAGCAGTTATGTTGAAGAGCTCAACGATGCAGATACATTAAAACGTTCACAGGGCTGAGGACTGGTTACTATAGATTACCTTATCCATTTGTAGATAATTTATATTCAAGTTTGTGACCTGAGCATTCCTTTACCAGTCACTTCTAAGACCCAAACCATAGAACCCATCTTAGCTATCCTCTTCCAGTGAGATGAACTGTGAACCTCTGTAAAGTATTCTCAAAAACAATTATATCAGTGTAAACATAAACCAATGACTCTCTCCCTCATTGCTTCAGGCAGCACGTAAGAGAACAAATTTAAATTCCTGACATAGTCTGACATAGTCATTTACACGTAGCTATGTGTAAATATCAATCTACATTTTTAGATGTATAACTATATATTTAGTAATATAGTTTTAACCTATTTAATAGTTTTGTTTGAAAATGTTTTCTTCTAGAAAGGCTAAGAATTCATCCTAAACAATTTCAGGAAAAAGAACCCCAAAGACTTTTATATACTGTTTCTGAATAATTCTTATTCGACAGCCAAGCCATAATTCAACTTTTAAAAAAATATATATATAATGGGAGGAAATAAAATTTTCCCTGCTTATTTATGCAAAAGTTTTCACATAATTTCTGCCCACTTTCTAAAGTAGAAATCAAGAATAACAAGAATTTTACATAGGAAAGTGATCAATTTCAATATTGCAATGAATCTGAAAATTACGAAGTCATTGGGATATTCTCCTGGGATGTAAGACCGAATCTCCAATTTTGGCTTCCTCGGGAAATATTCTAACTGCACTATATTATAATAGAAAGAAAGCACCATGATCTCCTATTTCCTCTGACAGGTTGTTGGTTGCATCATTTTTCTCCCCTTTTAATCTGAGCAAAATGTCTTTTAAAACAATGATGTCAGTCTGCATCAGGCTTTTCTACAGTTCATCTACTATACAGAATTTTCAAAGACTTCAGTTGCCAGGATACCATTTCTGTGATTCCCAAACAGCTCTGTGTGTATATATATATATATATATATATGTATATGTATATATATGTGTATATATATACATATATATATACACATACATAAAAGGTGCCAAGCTGCTCAGCTCAAATCTACCCAGCCCAGCTCCGCCAAGGCAGCAGCTGCTCCAGTCATGTGTAGCACCAGTACAACTGTAAAGCTGGGGGACTTCTCTGGCAAACGTGGGTGCCTTGGCGGAGAGGTGTTGGTGAGGAAACAGAACTGTGTTTTTGCTTTGATCTCTTCAGCACCAAAACTGTGCCTATTTGCCAGCTTTAGCAGTGAACTTCATAACCCTCATCTACTTCAAAAACGCCCCATCAAGCTCCTGTTGTCATACCTTTCTGCAAAGTGCTAGTAAGAAAATGAATATTTCAACTTTGTCTAGATTAAGAAAAATATTTAATGTAAGAAACACTAACAAACCTACAGCATAAGCAGTACTTCACATGACTGCAAGAGCTATAAATGTATTTACTATGAAGTATTTTACTGGGTTTTCCACTCCTTTACTAGGGTACAAAACTGAAAATAAGTCAAGCATAAAGAATGCTACCTCAGAGGTAAGCATTTGTACTGTGTGCACATTTCTATAACTTCCTCGAAAATAAGAAAGACTATGAATTTTAGATGCTTGATCAGGTGTTGCTAAACGATTTCTATAATTCTGGGGTGGCAGTGTTTTGTGTTTTTCTAGATGGAAAAATTACTATATGCCGTTTTTAATCACTCCATTTTCTGCCCTTCTTTCATTTTTTTTGCATGTCCAAGAGGTCGAAGACAGATCAGAACACAGGGTACAGTACAGCACATTCAGCATTGGGTTACACCTGTAATCAGCTGTAAGCAAAGAGCTTTCAGCACAGAATTTTCTTTTTGTGAAGTCAACTTATATTACTCCTTGTTTGTGCAACTAAAAACCATATAGATAGTATTTCACATATTGTTAGCAAAATGAAGTTTTTTCAGTTCAAAGCTGCATTTAACAGGCAGTGACTGTTTAGATAGACCTTCCCTGCAGAGACCCTGCACAATGAACAGTGAACGAAAAAGGTTCCATTTCATTTACTTCATGTATCCTCTGCGGTCACAAGAGAGTTTTCAGCATCTTACAATAAAAACATAACAAACTATGCCCTTCATCTATCTTTGCTGTTTCAGAGCAATGTGAATCCAAATGAAATACAGAAAGGAACATCCTTCCTGGCCTTTACTAGTAGCCAGCAAAACCCTCATGCTATGGAATTAATGAAACGTACTGAAACTATAAAAAACAGCAATCAGCTTGCTTCCCTGGAGATATTGCTATACCAGTTTATAAAATTAGTACCTTAAATGGAAAGAGATGATTAAATAAAAAGAGGACAATCATATAGAATTCCTTCAAGGTAGAGAGTTTGTTTTGTTAAGATTCTTCTCTAGAAACCAGAAAACATATAATCGACCAAAATTTGTTTTTGTCTGCACAGAATAAAATGTCACTAGAGCACACAGAGATTTACAATGATCTCATTTCAAAGACTCGGCAGAATGATGTGTCTGGAATTCAAATCATTATGACTTCACTCAACAACAGACAGCTTATGAGGAAACTGTACCTTCCCAGCCAGCAGAATCGATTGATGAGTGAATCCAGTTGGATTAGCTAGCCTTAGAAATAAAAGTTTCTATTCTCATTTATTCCTGACAATGCAACAGGATTAACTTCTCTCACTGAGGGTGAAAGATGCCAACTACAGTTGCACACCAGCAATTACTAAATATGTTTCAAATTGACCCAGGTAATCTCTCTTTGAAATTCATGTTCCAAAAGTAATCTATTTGCATATAAACAAACCAAGCTAATACCTGTTGCGAAAAAATGCAAAAAATTATTTGTGCAACAGCAGTCCTGCCAGGTGATTCTCAATCCCAGGGTGACGTTTAGGATAAATCATGTGCTTCCTATATAAAATAACTGTATCCAAAGTTGAAGTAGGTACCAAACCAGAAATGTCTTATGTCTCATTTAAGATTCTTCTTTAATATTGATTCCAGTAAGTGCTATCCAGTTATTCTTCCTGATCAATTGTACACAACTGGGACCAAAAAGGAAAGGGTCATGAACACATTTAACATTTTGCAAATCACTTAATAGGAATTTTTTTTCATAGAGTCATAGAACGGCTTACATTGGAAGGGACCTCAAAGATCATCTCATTCCAAGTCCCCTGCCTTGGACAGGGACCCCTTCCACTAGACCGTGTTGCTCAGGGCCCCATCCAATCTGGCCTTACACACTTCCAGGGATGGGACATCCACAAGTTCTCTGGGAAACCTGCTCCTGTGCCAATATAGTTCCAGTGCCAATATATTTTTCCATATATAAGATCTGCTACAAATCCATCTATCTTATAAATTTACGTTGATCTCTTCAAATGATAGAACTAGTCATAACTCTTTTCAATCAACTTCCTTCATTTTTACTAACATTAACTACTACTTCATTCTTGTCATAGTTGAACATAGTAGGCAGCTCATACCACACAGCTTCCTCACTGGCAGGGCACTATGAAAAACTGGAGTCCTTGACTTTGTTTCGGTGTGTTATCAGCACTATTCTCATCCTAAATTCAAAACATAGCACTATGCCAGCTACTAAGAAGAAAATTAACTGTACCGGAGATGAAACTAGGACAATTGTCCAAGTTTATTTTCTTCAAAGGAAGTAAATGGAGCATATAGAATTACCCATATTAATAATCATCATCATCATCATCATAATGACTCCATCCTAAATCAACACCCTGACAAAATAGTGTTATCACTCTTCACTGGGCTGGCTGTCTTTTAGTTATTACTAAACAAAGTCACCTTTTTAAAATGAGGGAAGTGTGCACTGTCTATATGAATAGAGCATATTCAACACATACAGCAGACATATCTGAAAATTAAATTGATGCTTTTAAACGAAGCTTTTTTCCCTCCAACTCCTTCCAAAACAGCTGAAGGGAATCTGCGTAGCCATCTCTAGAGTAATATATGAAAACAAGACCCTAAAGCTAAATCCTCCCATCAAGATCAAACAAGAAGAGGCTGTTTCTGAGCAACTGCCTTCCATTCAAGCCAAAAAATATGGGTAGTGAATGAGGGCAAAGATACTTCAAGCAAAACTAAACCCTTGGTAAAAGGACCACAAACAGTCAACTGTGTGACAAAGTAGTTAATTTGGTATTTACAATGAAATAAGAGAAACGTTTTTTGCACTGTTCACAGAAAATTCCATCTCCTATTTGAATTGGCTTTGCTCTGACTGTGAACAGTTACAGGGTGTCTGAATAGTGTCAACTTTGATTTGTTCTGATTCATTAGTATTTCTCTTGACCTTTTAGTCATGACAAGTATAAGGCAGTGGATCTTTTCCTGGTCTTTATGAACTTAAAGTTATCTTTTTTTATATTACATGGTACTTTCTGAAGGAGATTTCAGAATATTTTGTGTAATTTAAATGGATAAAATCCCCTTTATTTCTCCCTTCCATTTTTAGTAAATTAGGTTCTCTTTAAAACTGAAATGAATCAATCAAAAATATGTGATAATTGAATTTTAAACAGTCTTGCTCTCTTTGATCATTTCCTTTCACTAAGATATAGGCAGTTCTGAAAAGTAGAAGTGAGGTCATTATATTTTTTTATTTGATATAAAAAGCTTCCTCAAGCAAACTTAGCACAATAGGGAACCTAAGGAAAAGACTACATCAGTAATATGTACTCTTACAGGTGACTTAATGTCTGCTCTTGGGTGACTCTTTCGGATTTCTCAAAATTAGTGTTTTCAACTAAAAAGTTATTTCAAAAATCTGATGAGACAAGAAAAGACTTTCCTAAGCAAGAAAATGGACAGAAAATTAGAAGAAACTTGGAAAGAGACAAAAAAGTAAAATAATGCTTAATTTTAGGCTGTCCGGAGATGGGCAACTGAAAAACATTTTATTTATTTAATTTTAATGAATGTTGATATTTAAATGAAATTATATCCCAACTGAGCTTGTATTTAAAGGAAACTTGTATTAAATCCTTTCTTTGAAATACGAGAATCTGCCTCATTATAATGCTGCACTCTTGGGAAGCAGGAGGGCAAGCGTGGAAGTGGAGACATCCCTCAGACAAAAATTGCACGAACCTTCTGGCAGTAATAACTAAGCAATAAGGAAAATTCAAGCAATTAGAAAGCATTTAAGTATTACAGGGAGTTATCTACATCATCATCTTCCGGCTATTTCTGTCAATCAACCACAGGCACATCAAAGACCAAAATCAGGAGTTCCAGAATTCAATGCAGAGAAGCAGATGTTCCCTTGGCCATGGTACACTGCAGTAATACAGAAAGCATTCTGGTACAGGATTTGCCTCTGAGTTTCCTAATAACTTCTTTTGCCAGTGTAATTCCAACTAGTGAGTTTCATGACATACTGATATTGCCATACTATACAGGAATTGAGTAAGAGGACTGATTGAGTATGCATAGACTTGCAAAATAACACAAAACCAAAAGTGGATAGGAATGCTGAATGAAGGAATGAACTGTGAAGAAAGAAACCTATTCTCTGAAGTTAAACATTACTGGAACATTCATTCTTTCATACCACATGCACAGGGTACATGTAGTTTGTACACTAAAGAAAATAACATACAGCAGAAATTTGTCATTTAGACGTCTCTAGTGGAACAGCTGTCTCCAACAACATAGGTATTTTCAAAATGCAAATATGTATTCGAAACTGAATAATCTTACTGAAAAGTGCACGTGACAGTTCCATTTTTTGTTTTGTTTAAAGTAGTTGAACAAACATGCCTCTGGGGTGTAGAGAAATGGGACTATGATTTAATTTGTTTTTAAAGCTTGTTTTTTTGGTAATTAAATAATTTGAGATCATTATGAATCAGAATCATCTAGGCTGGAAAACACCTTTAACACCAGCAAGTCCAACTGTTAACCCAGTACTGCCAGGTCCACTAGTAAACCATGTCCCTATCAGTTCTTCCCCTACATATCCTTTAAATTACATGAGATGATACTGAATTTCTTACCAAACCTGAAAGGTTAGATGTTTTAGTGATAAGCCCCAATAACTTTGAAGAAGGAAAACAAAAGCCCAAACCCCAGGACTCAGTTAGACTATTGAGACCAACAATTCTAGACCAGCTGATGAACTTTAAAATCTTAGACCTGTTCAAGAAATCAGGTCTGAATATATTTCTGTGAACTTCCTGCATACCTTAGGATGACTTTCCCAGAGTGCAGGAAATGTATTCCAGGCACAGGAAAAATAAAAAGACATTATGAAGAATCTGTCTATGCGGTGTCCTTGCAACCATAAAAAAATACTTTAAAATGCTGCAGATTTATATCCTGAGTTTTAATTAATATAGGCTCAATGGGGTTATAAAGAATAATGGTGTGAAGTTGCAATTAAAAAAAATCAAATATGCAATGCAACCATAAGGAGTTGAGACTGCTTGTCACTAGTGAAAAGATGTTCTTTACCTCAAATGTCCACTCCTCTTCTTTTTCGCCATCCAGAAGCATTTTTGTCTCCTTATACACCTTCCCTATTTCCAGTTGCAATGGAGACACATTAAATTCAATTCTTTGCAAGTTAAAGCCAATTCCAACTCCAATGGCCTTTAAGAAGCTTTCTTTTAAGGCCTAAAAGACACAACAAATGTATTTTATTTATACTGGATGTTTTCAAACTGTTCTATAAACATTACTTCTGAGCACTCATTGTAGACAAAATAAATTTAAGACTTATACTACTGTAAATGTGAGGGTAGACTGATGCAATTATCAAGAGAAAAAGTTACCAGCATTGTATTTACCTAGCCTAACTTGCTGCATTAAAATAAACATGCAACTGAAATTACTGAGTGGCACATACAGATATGAACCTTTTACCTTGTTCTGGCTATGTGTTTAAAACTACTAATAAATCCTACTGGAAATGTCAGCTGTACTGTGGTTGTCAAAGTTATTCTGATATTAAAATAATCACTGAAATATAAAGTTCAAGAATATCTTCACATGAAACAGTATCAGGTAGCATCAGAGGAGTGTAGGCTGGATAATGGGAAAAACTTCTTCATCAAATGGCTTTTCAACCATTGGAAGAAGCTGTCCAGGGAAGTGGTTGAATCACCAACCCTGAAATTCTATAAAATATGGGTAGAGGTGGTGCTTAGGGTTTGATGATCTGTCTTTTCCAACCTAAACCATTCTATGATTCTATGCAACTACAAAAAGATTACATTTTTACTATAATGAAAATAATAAATTATATCATGAAAGAATGTGCACATTTGCAGACTTTAAACAAGAAAAGAAGTATTACCCAGTGCCGATAAAACATATCCAGCTGCATCCATTCATTACTCATAGACTTGATTACATCCCACTCCGTTTCAGTAAACTGTCGCTTCATTATGTGAAAGAAATTTGGAATTGAGCTACTACCTATAAATCAGACAGAGATATTTACAGAAATTTTAACAGAGCAGTAATAATAAGGAAATGAATTACCTCCCATTATTGCTCTAGAAAAAATTCATAAGAAAAAAAATTTATGAACCAAGTCTGCTCCACAGTTTGAATTTATACAGCCTCAAAGCAGTGAGCTGATAATTGCTCAGGACACAGTATTTCCAGCATTCTCTAAAAGGCAAAGTATTTAACCAATGCTGATTTTATATAAAAATTAAAAAATTATATTCAACTACAAAAGTAGCACATACAGTCTCTGGCATCTGACAGCTTGATCTAGTAACATTTTATAAAACAGCATACTGTTTGTCAAAATTTATCAAGCTATCCTGCCTCCTGCCCTTGGATGCTAGGATACAAAAGAAACACTTTTTAAAGCACTTGCAGAAGCGCAGTCTTCCAAATTTATCACATGCATGTTAAGCTATTTGGATTGTATTTACGCTGGAAGAAAAATGGGGGTAGAGAGGTGCCCATAATAACAGTAAGAAATATATCAAGGGAAAAAAACTCCAAAAAACCCAGCCTCAAACTACTGAACCTTCAAATCCTCAGATTAAATTTAAGCTTCCTCTAAAAATAAGGACAGCTGAGTGGCACTGCAGCAGCTCTTTGGGGACTACACCACTTTTCCCCACGAGTCTACATTTACTTTGTAGAAGACACTACAGAGTGTGTAGTTATATTGATCAACGGCATTTCCACAGAACACTGAAATCTGTGGACCTCATTACAAGCTTGGCTACCCAGAGCCTGTATTAATCAGCATCCCATACAAGCATCCACGTCCCATTGGGCTTACAGGTGGCTAAAGAGACAATGGCAGGAAACAACCTATTTTCTCTAGTAGGGATAGCAAGAATTGGGATAGAGACAATTCCACATATTGAGACAATTTCTTTGATAGGTTACTCAATGTTCTTACTAAAAATAAAACAGTCGTATTTAATCCAAAACATTTGCCCCCTCTCAATGCCACGCTACTTCGAAGAACCCATTCACTAAATAATTGTAATTGTAATAATTGAGAAGCAGATTCTAACTGTAGCTGTGCCAGTAATTCTTAGAGTTGACTGGGCAAGGAATTTTCCTTTTCTACACTCATGTTCCCCATCTTAAACCAGGGGTAAAGGCATTAAGCCTTCTCTGTAAAGTGGTTGCCTTCCACAGATATCGAAGCACTAAATAAAAACAGGTATTGGCAGCAGTAATGACTGATCAGAACAAACTAGTGTTATACTAAAGCACACATTCAGGTTTTCTCACAATTTCCAAACCCTACTGCAAAGTGTTATCTGACATACACATCCCATAAGACATGGCAGTGACATTTCAGAGATGCCCTCAATTGCATTTTAAAGTGAAGATAACCACTTAAGACAGAAATTTTGTTGACAGTTCGCAGCACTAAGCTAATGGAGTGATCCAGAAGAATCTAAGGACAGGACTAACTTCCTTCTGGAGAAATAACAGTAAAAGAAAAAAGGAACCACAATGTTAAGTATGCTTTGATGAATTACTGAGGCAAATGTCATATCCATCTATTTATGCAATCAAACTTCCCTGAAACAATGAACAATAACAATGAAAAACTGAACTTGGAGACAGGTATTTTCTTTCACCTCTGTGTTTATATGGACCATTTTACAATAAAATAACTACATTAATACCTGCTCTAAACAATCCACTTTTTTTCCCTTTCTCTGTTTTCTCGAATATTTAAGATGACAGTGGTGAGGCTCCAGCCTGTTCTTGTGATTCAAACTACAAAACATTCCAGAATGTCCTGGTGTACCCTTTCTCCTCTACTACTTTTAGAGAGTTCTCCTCCTTTCAATAACCCAGGACTACCAGAGAAAACCACTCACAACTATTCACACTACGCTACCTTCAGCACGTAGAAGCATATAAAAGCTCCTGCATTGTTCACATGAGGTGAATACACTCGATACTTAAACCATTTAGTACACCAAGTGCCTACCAAACCCATATGCTACTGCTTTCTCCCTCATTGTTCACTCCTTTTCTTGTCCTAGGTTTGTTCAATTGTTCAGCTACCCTTCTCAACACTCATGTTCAAAGGCACACCGTCCTATCCCCTCCACTCCCGCCTCTGTCACATTCCTTCTCTGAAAAGCTCAGGCACCACTTTGTCCTTAAGTGCACTCACTCCCTGTTTCCTTAAGGCAATACAGTTGCTTTGCTCTGAAGAAATGGATCAGAGGACTTAGGACTACTGTTCTCCACAAGTTACTTGCAGTACCACAGCCTGCCTAGTCCATCTCCCAATATTTGCTTCGGTATCAGAGAAAGACAGATTAAAAGAACCATGGAGAAAATGTAGGCTAAAAAGGACCTTTGGAGACCACCTGGTCCAACCTTCTGTTGAAAAACAGAGCCTTATGTAGGGTTACCCAGGGCCCTGTCAGGCAGAGTATTTCACCTCTTCTCTGGGGAACTCAGCCCAGTGCTCTACTGTTCTCGTGGTGAAGACTTGTTCTACAGAGACAGAATTCCCCCGAAGCAACCTGAGCCTGCTGCCTTTTGCCCCGTTCCCGTGCACGCTGATGAAGACAACTACGTACATCCTCTCTGCAGTAACATTTCAGGGAGGCTGTGATAAGCTTCCCCTCCTCAGAACGTTCCCCTCTTCAGGGTCAACAAACCCAGCTCCATCAGCATTTCTACGTAAGCCAAGTTTCCCAACCCTCTAATGACCTTGGTGGCCCCTTGCTAAATCCCCTTCAATTTTCCCATGTCTCCCATGACATAGGAGATACGAAGAGGCCAAAGCTAGAAGTAGTAGAAAGTTTCTGTTTAAATGCTATGTGTTTTGCTTTTAGTTTGATTAAAAAAAAAAAGCCTCAAATGTACTTGCCAAAATTTATGAAAAACTTCCTTTGAAAGAATGGGAATAAGTCCATACAGCAATTAATTATTTGGTTTTAAATCTGCATTTCTAAAGCAGCTCCCACTCGTCAACTTGCTTCAGAAATAGTTACTTCTTAAGTACTTCTTACTTGCCTATGCCAGGAAATAGAGCTCTTCAAAATAACAAACTAACTCCTTTTAATGCTGAGCATAAATTATATTGCCCTCTCTGATTTTAAAATGCATTCCTTGTTAATAAACTTTTAAGCACATTAGATCCCTAGGAATATAAATTGAGTAATCTTTCAAAAATTACATTCTATTCATTAAAAATAAAATCTAAACCCAAAGTTAAGTTTCTTCATTAAATTAAAGGCATACAATACCCTGGAAATTTCTGGAAGAGTGAGGAGAGGAAATAGTGATACTGGTAAAAAGAGTCCAATATTAAGCCTGGAAAGTAAACATGCTATATGCAGGTAAGTGTGCATGTTCATATGTGTGTATATGTGTCTGCATTTTGGATTTTTTCATGAGCTATTTACATTAATATATAATGCCATGTTTTCCACTGCAATGAAAACTGGTTTTTTGTTAAATTTTTTTAAAGACTAGGCAAAAAATCTGCTTTGAATTTTCCCTGTAGAACAGTAATGCCATAGACCAGATATAAAAGACTGATTTTAAAAAGAGGCAAGAGTGAAAAATAAGAAAAAGACTATATTCTCTAGTCCTGTTCGCAAATACACTGTAAAAATAGTACATAAATACCATGTAATTTCCCCCATTTTTCTACCTGCTAAAGAATCCAAACAAGCTGCACTTGTAGGAAGATAAAAGACAATCAGAATTAAGATCCATGTAAACTATGATGCTATTAATAGTGAAAATTACTGTCTATAAGGTTAATACAGAAATCTTCATACAATTTTTTACATTTTTACAAACATCAGGTTAATCATAACTCAGCTTTGGTAATACAGTGTACACTTCACAAAGGCAGGGTACAAACTGGTACCCAAAATTATGAAAACCATGACATGCCTTCTCAAAAATGGTGAGAAGAGTGGATGACTGACCATCTTCACTTCAAGTTTTATGAGTTTACAGTCTTCAACTTGTTTTGTTCAGATATAAACTAACTAGCTAATAAAGCTACTACTGCCAGCTCATTTATCAACTTATCTGCTGAAAAAACACCAGAAACGTATAAAACCAAACCGAAACAAACCCTCAAAATAAAAATACAACACAAACCCCAGAATGCAAACAGCCTCCTCACCAACTTTAGCTGCATAGAAGAAACAAGTCGGTGATCAAGAACTAATACCTAACCAATACGACCAGTTTACTTTCAAATGGAAAACAGGTCAAGTGGCAGCGTGACACATCATACATAGCAAAATGAACACCTGAAGCATCAGCAGCTCTATCTACCTAATGATGTGAAACACAAGATAGCTATGAAGCTTATAAACTAACCAACTGTATTGGATCAATGTTTCAAGTCCTGGACTCTTGCGCTGACAATCCTTATGGTGTAGGACACAAGCCACATTTAATCACACTTTACTGTCTCTAAAGGAAACCAAAGTAACCTGATAAAGAGAAAACATTTCTTCTGCAACAGATGCCCAAGCCCTAATTGTTTATTAATACCAACCAACCCTTGTACAGATGTTTAGAAACAACACAAGGCAAATAATTAGTGAGATAAATGACTAACTTACAAGAACCAGATAGAACATTAACAATGCATGTTTTTTCAATCTACTAGCTCACACAGCTTTAGTGTGAATTGGAAATTGGATTTACATTCTCTGACCTCTACACTTCCGGTCAGTATCCTGCAATTCTCCCCATTACATGTATGTTAAACATCCATTCTCATCATGTTAACATTGATGTGTTTTATCTTGGCACACCCCAGAGAAGCACTAACTCTAAAATGCCTGAAAAACTGACATTGCCTCTTATGAATTACTCAACATTTTCCAGACTGCAAAAATGGAAAAGTCATAAAGAGACTGAAATAATTTGCTAATGTTTGATATCTTCTCTGCAGATAGCATCATTATGTCTTTGCAATATTAGAGAAACTGCTAAAGTTTCAATTGCATTAGTGTGGTTGGGTCTAACAGCAGTGATGAACATTAAAGCAAGCTGCCTTGATAGTCACTGTAAAACAAAAGGAAGTAAAGAACCAGAATGGCTTATATAGCTCTACCTCTAAAACTTGACTGAAAAAACAGCAGCTTTGACATAGCTATGAGTTGGTTAAAAACAGAAATAAAATTAAAAGCTGCCAACTGGATACCTCATATCTCATCGATTTAAAGATAGGTAGCATACTGTCTGGAAAAGGTTCATGCTTCTTGTCATTTATTCTGAAAATTAAAATAAATGCCAGATCCTCTCGAATTTTGTTCAGACTTCAGAATATTTTTACGTGTTCTTTCCATGCCAAACATTCAACTGGAATACATACATGCTATTGAAGAGCTTGCAGTCAAACATACTTGGGTGCAAGCTCATGGTTTTAGCTGGCTTCTGAGTGGAGAAAATAAAAGCATTTAAAATACAAAGGGTCTTAATCACTAAGATGATTCAGAGACCTCAAATCCTTTGAGCAAAATGTACTTACAACTAAACAGTGATAGCAAGTAAGGAAACGAGCAGTAATAAACCCTTTCTTAACTTGTGTTTGTCAACGCTTACACCTTTTACTTGCTTAAGCTCTTTCCAAGAAGTTGTATGACCACAGCTAGCAGAGCTCTAGGTAGCCATAATATTTCAGCAAAAACAAAGATTACCCCACAAAAATGATATTTTAATCAGTTTTTCATTACAGAACATATATCAAACAGTTACAACAATCATTACATTGCCAAAACAGCAGGAACTCTACTTCCTTTCAACACTTAGGAAGTTATGCTGCATCACACTAAAACACAACCCCCAAAATCTAAATAAACATAAAAATACACTTTCCTTTAAAAAACAAGTCATGAGGACACAACTACAGACGTAAAAAAAAAGTCCAGATGGTGTCTGACCATCTATAGCCTTACACTGCATAGTACTACCAAGCCACCAGATCTCTGAAAAGTTTTATTGCATTTTATGAAGTAATATACCAGAAGGTCTTTCTATACATTCAGAGATATTGACTGAAATTTTTGGCAATTAATCCTTTGCTTTAAAATTAACATTTTAAAGAAAACCCGTAACTTAATATCATTTACTAGTCCAAGAAAACAAACAAGCAAAACCCCACACTTACTAGTCCAAGAAAACGGACAAGCAAAACCAAGGAGATTTAATCAGAATAGCAGTTTTCCTTTCACAGTTTACCAAGCAGGAAAACTTCGGTATTTAGTGACAGTGTAACTCTAGGGAAACTAGGCCCATCTTTAAAAAGCTAACACCACTGCAGAACCTGGGGTTGCATTGGAATCCAGTTGGTACTTGGTATATAAAATGCTATATTGGATAAAAGGGGTGGGGGGGAAGCCAGTTCTCAGTACCTAAGTCATCCTCATCTTCCACATGAATTGCACTACATGATTCACACTTTCTAACACCTCCTTGATCTGACTAATGCAGTTTTTTCCTGGGAAGCTCTGCGACCTTAGAAAGCACAAGCTGATTCAAACTGAGCTGGTTTCCCTGAAAGAGTCTGATGAGAGATGTCTCCTCTAAATTTGGTGTGGAAATGGTCCTCAATATTGAGACACACACTCTGGGAGTATGTCCCTCAACCGCACAATATCCTATGCAGTAATGAATCCAATGAACAACAGAATTGCTTTGTAATGGCAGAAGTCAGGCCACTGTACAGAAGCCTCTCCCAGAACACGAATTGCACAGCCAAGTGCAGTAAAAATGTCCCTTATCTTCACACTTAAAATTTTCCCTCCTCTGTCGGTACACCATGCTTGCTTCTTTTTCCCCTTCACAATGAAGTCCAAAAAACTCCACACGATGACAGAAGCAGTATTAGTGTTTTAAATTTGGGAATCAATCTCTCCTACATAAGGACATTCTTTAAAAACAAATGAACAAAAATCAAAAAAACCAAAACCTTATAAAGCCATTTGTTTGGCTTGCCAGCAGCTGAAAGACCGTTTGTCCCACTTGACAGCTAAAATTCAGCATGTTTTGCTTTGTTTGGTCTTCCCACAGAGAAGAGACAGCAGTCAGCTTGTCACTGGCATGTTGTCCCCCCATATCCTTCCCCCGACATCACACAAATCAACTTCTGCCACTGCAGGAGCTGTCTTTTATCCAGCCAAAATATACAAGAAAAGATGCAAGAGGAAGATAAATGTGCTGCAACACGGCAAAAGCAGATGAAAAAGCAGAGGCCCGCAGATGAAAAAAACTGATGAACTTCAATGGTCTATTCACCTGTATCAGCTGTTATCTACTCTTGTAGATATCTCCAAGTCTTTGCTTTGCTTTTATTAAATTGGTTTTTACTAGGAAAAAAAAAAGGAAGATATACAGGCTTAATACAGAACCCAACAAGTCTGATGAACAAAGAGGAAAACCATACAGGACAAGTAATAATTTTTTAATGCACTACAAAATTGGATTTTCCATCAAAATGCAACACAGTGCACAATAGCTATGAATGCTTAAGAATTCCCAGCACCAACCCAATAAATGGCAAGAAAACAGCTACCTACGGAAGCAGCAAATGTCTCCTGATCCTAAACTTTCCTGAAAACCTGACATAACATAAGCAAGCTGTCACCTTTATCAAGGAAATATAAAAATATTTGCCTTGTTGAAAATCAGAATGTCTCTTAGAAAAGAAATACATCAGCGAAATGCAGCTGAGGCATTTTTTTTTACATTTACCGAGGAGAGTTGTGAGATATTTAAGATAAGTTTCTACCATTTCATCAGTCAGTCTAAAAAAATCTGCAAGTCTGTCCCTAAAAGATTGTTTCACAACCTTGAAACCAGTAAGGGCTCCAAACTCTAAAACCTGCACAGTTAATATCCAAATAAGGTTCTGAAAATGCAAAATGAAGTCAGCTTCTCTGTTTCAGCTCTTGCAATAAATATATATATCTTTAGAGCTGAAGCTATTGGAAATGGGCAGTGTTAGCACAAAACTCCTCAAAAGGCAATTCTGTAATACCTACATAGTAATTACTTAACCTTAGTCCTCGGATCAGATTTTTCTGCTACACTCTCCTAATTTGGGAGGCCAAAGCTAGCCGCCATTAGTGCGGGCTGAGAAGCACTTTTAGTTCCATTAAAAAAAAAAAAATCAGTTCTATTTAGCTGCTCATTGTGACTGTGTAACTTAATTTCCCAAAACATCAATTAAGTAATAAATTGTGATTATTGTAAATTCAGTGTGCAGAATGAAAAAAAACCAACACAACACCAAAACAATCTGACAAGCATTCTTATAGTCACTCTTTTTTCCAACTCTTATTTTTAATAAAAGCTCCTAGTTTAGGATTTTTCTTTTCTTTATTGCTGGTTTATCCCTCATTTTAAACACATATTCTCCACATCTTAATTTTATAGTTCTGCATTTTGCTACCAGTTTATATTTTAGTCCAAATGGTTTTACATTTTTGTATTAAAGAAATAGTCATAAAGGATTAAGAGTGTTTCTTCAGAAAATAAAGAAATTTTCCTTTAAAGAGGAAATTTAATCACATCAACTTTCTTTCACAGTTTATCAAGCATTGGTGCTTTATCAATTACAGAATTGTGTAATTCCAGGCTAAACCTATGTTTGAAACTTGAATAAAGCACGGCAATGAAACTGCTATATATTACATATTCTTTAACAATACATTTAAGATGGCTGTTTCTTCCCAGTTGCAAACAGAACAAGAACAAAGAAATGCCTCCCTGTTTACTCACTGTAAGTGCATAGCATCACTACGATTCTCTAGCTCAACAAGGATATCAGCTGTTTCAACATCCTTCACATCTAAAAATGATGTGATTACATACGTATTTATAAATTATAACTTCTTTGATCTGTTTGAAGTAACATTTAAATCAAATCCTTTGTTAATTTCTTCATTCCAAGCAGTGCATCTGCACACCTAAAGCTGTAACATTAGCTAACAATTTGGTGATTATCTCTAGCAGTGAAAGATTAGATGCTGATTGCTGCTATGAGATTTACTGAAATACAACAATAAAACCAAAACCAGTTAAAACTTCGTTTAAAGTAAAGTTAAATCACCTTAAGGACAAAAGCACTCTAAAGAACAATCTGCTTTGGAGTTTCTTTCAAGGTCAGGAAATTCTTAGTGAAAAGCTGAAATGTAGCAATTAAATAAGCATTGCAAGTTCAAAAAACTGAACACGGCTGCTAGCTAAAAGACATGCCGAATATCTTAACTATGACGTAGGTGTGCCTAACTCAATTAGGCTTATGAATACACCAAAATTAACAGCACAAAGTTTAAAACTGTCTGGAGAGAGAGCTTTCCTCCCCTTGCTAGACTGAAGTACGGTATTTAGCTTCTTCAAGTGGGACTTATACACGTGTGACTTGACTCTGATTTGAAGATCTCTATCATCTCTTGCATTACCTCACCTCAATGACATACTAATGAGAATAAAAAGAGAAAAAATGAGTCAAGTTCTTTTTCTATTTCTTTGCCTCAGAGAAAACCAATTTCAAATAATCAGGTGTTTGCACATAGTAGCCTACTTTCTTAAAAAAGCATTTAATTGAGTATTTTTAGATCAAATTAGTTTTTCTGTGAAATTCGCAGGCAGAAAATTTACCCTTTTGTGTCTTTTAATAAGCAAACCTAGCATAAAACCAAAATATTAATGAGAAAAGCTAATTTTACTGCATGTCAAATATTTAATTCTGGAATAAAATTGAGACTGAAGATGTCTGGATCAAAGTAAATATAGTGTGATAGGTTAGAAAGACTGCAGGCTGATTTTCAAAGATATGGAATGAACTGTTAATTTATTTACCTTTGCAAACCCATCTAAGTTAAAAAATTGCATAAGTGAAAAGAAATTCACTTGCACAGCAGGAATGCTCTTGAGCTGAATATCTAAACATTTTTCAAATGCTCAAGGCAATCTTTATTAAGCTACAGTTATTTTCTAAGTCTCTGAAAACATTCTGCTTTACAGAGTTTAAGTGGTCAATCAACATCCCACCATTCAAACTAAGTTGACACTTGTTGCAGAAATTGTTTTCCATAAGCTAAAAATTGAACACAAGCTCAGTTTATTCCACAGGAGTTAACAGTACCATGAGAATCCTTCCCATTTCTTTTTTGAAAGGCTCAAAATAATTTCATATGCATTAGATCTCTGGCCAAATAACACCCACAGACACTTCTACTAACAAATTCACAGGACAGTGTGCATTTTTCCAAACGACTCAAGAGCTCATCATAAACTGATCTAAAGAGAAGAAAATAATCATTGATCTCAGTAATTCTTCAAAAACAGTTAAACTGAAAGACTGATTTAAATCTACTGATCTACAATAACCTGCCAGATAACCAAAAGTCAGCAACACCCAATACCTAAAGAGGATGTCCTCCTTTTCTACCATCACTACAGTATTTACCTCAATATCCGAATAGAGGAAAAAAGGTGATAAACTGTTGCGTACCTGTGGAACTTTTGTAGAACTGCTGCTATTTGCAGTGGTAAGAATAGCTTCTAGTGTGGCCTGCCTTCACCTTTGAAGAAGGCTATGTCTTGTAGGAGTTTCACTTCTCAGATTTTAATAATGAAGCACAAGTAATATGGAAAGAGGCGGCTTCTTACGAACAGTAAGTAAAGCAAAAATACATAGCAGGGATTAAGAAGTGACACAAAATGTTTATTTGCACCAGGACTCCTTGTTACATATTAGCACACAAACAGCAGATTTCTCAAAACTTTCAGCTGCATGATACTCTTGTATATCTGCACTGCAGACTGTGCATGCTTGCTGGGTGACCAGTAAAGGAATATAAGAGTTACAATACTGGAGGCCTCAATCAAGAAGCTGTTGGATAACATCACAAGATGAAGTAGTTCGTATTTAAACAAGCGTTTGAAGAAAACAAACAAAACCTGCTGAAATGTACTTTGTTCATATGGAACTCTTTGTCCTTGTAGCTGTTCCAAGGAAAGAGATTTATAGTGGATCCACCTTCAGAAATATAATGTACTTAGCAACAGCAGAACAAGAGCACCACTCAGTGGAACTACCATAGAAAATAATATTGGAAAAGTCAATGTTACCTATTCATAACCCAGCAACAACAAAAAAAAGTTTCAGGTATTTGACTAAGACAAAAATCTTCCTCAGAAAAATTTTAGGTGAAAACATGGCCAGCTTTAAATTATAGTCTCTCTAATATGAACTGAAGTTCTATCCTTACTATTACTTATTTTCTGGCTCTCTTTCCCACATACAATCATTACATTTTCATTAGTATCTTGTTTCTTTTTCAAACATACAAATTATAACTACAAAAAGGAAGACATATCAGCCATCTTTCACTGTTCAGTTTTTGGAATCACCAGCATCTCCAGAATAACCACAATTTTTCTCTCTCTGGGTAAAAACACTGAAGCCTGTCTGTATCAAATCTCAGTGGAACTTTGCTCCCCAGCAAACAGGCTGAGGGTGTGCAAGACACCGTCAGGAGACAAAGCTGCAACATCACCTTGCTTGCTTTGCTTGAGAGGACTATGATAGAAGTACCAGCTCCAAGCTTAATCTGGTTATTTGGGCCCTGTGTTACTGCAGTCCCGTCAGGTGTGCCCCTGCACCAAAGCAGCCTTACCCACTGGACACAATTCCTGTCACAAAACACGCAACAGTTCGGTGAGGGATCCTCCAAAAGCTACCTTGTGGCCTCACATGCTGACCACCGTCTTCAGAGCGAGGGTCTACAGCAGATGGGAGTCACAGGAAAGAACTTCAGATTGCAGCAAAGTTTCTGTGCATCCTAGCTAAATGTGACAATCTGAAAATGTACACTTGTAGTTATCACTAAAAAGGTGTAAAGTGATCAGGCAGAAAGTTATCCAGCCAGGGTTTATCCAAATCTCTACCTTACAACACAATGTATTCTGCAGTATAAAATGCCAGGCAACTCCAAAAACTGTGAAGAAAGATTCTCCAAGAACACAACTACTACTGTCATATTTGGTTAAAGATTCTAAAAACCTAGAATTCCAGTGAATCATAAATTCCAGTATGTTTCTCCTTTAACCCAGTCATGCACCAATGAACATTTGCAAACTACATGATCTCCACAAAACTGTACTTAAAAATACACTTTGCTACAACCCTAATTTATAATTTTGGTCCTGAAGTTCACTAATCTATACCGTCATTTGATGCAAATAAATAGGCCAATAACTAAATTTTGTAAAGTTTAGTCTTTTCTCAGGAGCACCTCGCATGTTCCCTCCTCAAGATCCCCCCTCACCGAGGATTACTGCACATCCACAGAGAATCCATGTTGCCAGTTGGCTGACACATAAAATGTCCATACTTAGGGGACAAGTGAGTAAAACAGTCTACACTTTTCATGGAGACGGATCCCATTATCTCTATTTAGAAAGACGTCCCTGCTTCTACCTCACAGACAGCAAATCCATAATTAAAGTATCTGCAGATGCTGGTACTGCCTGTATCATAGAAGGATTCATGACCTTATTTTCCCTGCCTTCCTAAATGAGAAATATATCCATATCTGTCCTAAAAGGCACCCCAAAATAAACAACAAGGAGAGCATTTAACAGTTAGAAATCCCAAAAACACAATACATTCATAAACTCTCTTCAAATTACACTAAGTTTCTAGGACACAGATTGGTTCTTTGGGAAATGTGAAAATGTTCAGTACTCAAACACTGCATAAACTGCTTTAGTCACTGTAATGCATTACCTGGTAAATCAGTCTTCATAATATCAATGCCAACTTGAAGCTCAGGCTCAGCTGCAAGGACTGCATAATCTCCTTGATGAGAGATATTGAAGTTGTAATTTGAATTGATACCGAGTAAGTTATTGGCCAGGAAAGGTTTTCCTTTTGATGTCCTTTGCAAGTGTACTTCATTCCAAGGTATGCACAGCTCCTCTGCAATTAATTTCCGCATCAGCAAGCGACCAGCCTATGAAATAAAATGAAAGCAACTCATGCAGAACTGTTGTGCTATGTGGTTGCTAGAAAACCACCTGCGTAAAAAATGTTGGTTTATTACTGTTGATATCAAGTCGTGTATTTAAGCCAAATAATTTATATTTCTCCCTTTTATAAAAGCCGTGTCAAGTAAGTTTAAGCAAGAGTCCATCAGAGTATCAAATACTTTATCACTATTAGCACAGTCCACACAAGACGAAAAGCAGTCCCAGCCTAGACAAACTACAGTAGCTCCTTTCTCTACCTTATTTATTTATTTATGATGCTTTATGACACAAATAAATACTTTTTACACCACCCTGAGCAGTCAAATTATCTCAACAGCCTTCCTTTAAGTACATCCATTCACTACTCGGGTGCTAAATGAAATACCCAACAGTTACAAGTGATAAGTAACTCCTTACAGACTAATTAGCAGGTGTATATTACTATATCATTAGGTGAGATTTAAAACGTGAATCGTGTAAAAGAGCTTTATTCCCCTACTCGTTGCACTGATGTCCTATGCATAGTCTCCCAGGGTACGCTGATTTTGTCTCCTGACTCGGTATCACGACTGAGGAGTTGTGAAGTATTTCAGGGTAACAACTGACAAGCAGGCTGCTTTGCTCCTCAGTGAGGCAGAGCTCCATACTTTTATACAAGCCTTATCCTTTAGCTTTACATCCCTGAAATGCCCTTGCAGGGCATGTTTTCCTACGACAGATCAGGAACTTGGGCAATGCTGACCGCGCAGAGAGACAACCGCGTCCCCGCTCCCCATGTACCAAGGCGGCTTTGGCATCGCGGGCAAAGGCAAACTGGCCGATGCGGTCCTTCTCCTCGGGCTGCACCAGCTGCGCGGCCAGCAGCCACTCGCGGCGGCGGGGCCGCCAGGCGCCGCACGGGAAGGCCCAGCGCACGCTGCCCATCGCCCGGCCCGGCCGCGCTCCCTGCGCCCTCCCGCGGGCC
>VZTG01001723.1:360327-380983 GCA_013397845.1 Melanocharis versteri
GGGCGGCCTGGGCATGCGCAGTAGGGGCGCTGACGCTGCCGCCCTCCCCCGGCGGGCGGGGCGGGAGCGATGGCGGCCGCTGCTGCGGGGCTGGAGCTGATGCTGATGAGGCTGGGGGCCGCCGATAACTCCGGCCGTGGCACAAAGAACGTAGCTGCCCGCTAAATTCTGCCTCCCTCGGCCCTGGGCGACACAGGGAGGTGGTTATGCCCTCGGTGGGGGGGAGGTGGTACTTGGTGGCAACGCGCCCCGGTGAGGGACAGGTGATGCCCGGCCCGGCTCTGCCATCAGCACATCCCGCTGAGGTGGTGCCATCAGCGCATCCATCCTGCTGGAGAGCTGTCCGGGCCCCTGGCAGGGCTGTCGTACCGGGCTGGGCTCTGTTTGTCTTTTATGGACTGTAAAGAGGAGCTGATTGTCCCCAGAACAGATGCAACGCGCTGCATCACCCTAGCAGGGTTCTGGCTCCTAAGGATCTGTCCGAACAAAAGCCTCTTGTATCCCGTGCTCATTGTTCTCTTAAGAACTCTCATGGTTGTCAGAACTGGATTTCCATGTGTCCTCAACTATAGGCCATCTGTAAATCCTCAAAAGGTAATAAATTTGCTTGCCCCTTGATTCTGGAGTTGAGCCATAGCTAAAAAAAATAGGGCCTATTTGAAAATTTACAACCCATCTTTCTGTTGCTTGCCTTTAGAAATACTTACACTTCATCCATCCTGTACTGACCATGTACAAATGATGCAAAAATGCTGAAAATTGTATTATTGCAGCTATTTATTAAAATCTTCCTTTGTTGTTGTTGTTGTTGTTTAGCATTGCCAGCTCACTGTTAATACGGAAAGCTACCAGAAGGTCTTTCTGTCTAAAATAAGTCTCAGCTGTAGCTGAGTATAGATTGGTCTTCACAAAATATTTTAAACATGGAACTAACATTGGATAAAAAAAATGTTTCATCAAGGAATCAGTTGGGTATTTGACTTATTTCAAAATAGTATTCATATTTTTCTTCATGATTTAGCAAAGCAAGGAATGGCGTAATCTTATGCATTATCCAAACCCGTCGACAAAGTTTACTGACAGCAGAGGAGGATTTAACACAGTCAAGAAAAAGTCCCAGGAAAATGCTCTTCGCCAATATCAAACTGTAGCTGAGGCTTACATTTCAAACTTTGTATTCTGTGCACTTTGAAGCAGAAATTGTGGCCTTATTTATATTTAGTTACTGATAGATAATAATACTAATAGATTGTGGATCTTACCTAATTCCAAAAAAACCCCTCAGGTTTGATTGATGTGTTTGGCTTGTCCATGCTTTCTACTTAAAAAGATTTTAACATGTAGCAGTTTTTTTTCCACTAGAGGATTAATGTTTTTTTTTTTTTTTAAATAAGCTTCGTGTGTAAATGGAAACTGAAGATGCATTGTAAAATATGTAGTATAATTATGGACATACTCATAATAAACCCACATCTTTACTGTAAGTAAAACATGCTGTGATAGTAAGCTGTGCTAAATTATTGTCTAAAGATGCTCAATATTGCTTGCATGTTTTGAAAAAAACACGTTTTAATCACATGCAAAAGTGACAGACTACAGAAGCCATTAAAAACTGTGATTTTCTTTTACAGAATTCGAAGGTATTATTTTTGCCAGAATTAGAAGTACAGTATGTCATTTTAATTCCATTTTTTTCTGAAAATTAAAATTACAGTTCTTGATCTTTTTGGCTAAGAAAATAATTTGCAAAGGAACTTGATGAGTTGAAGAAATTTAAGATAAAATCCAGCCAGTTTTACTTCTTCTAAGTGATAACTGCTTTATCTTAACGGGTTCATGTGTTTGTCAGGGAACATGCATTTAATCATCACTGCTTGCAGAATGGGAATCTTCCACTATTGGAATGCTTCCAGGAATTAGTGCAATTTCCTTACTTCCTGCTGGTACCATGCTGGGGTTTTTTCCATGTTGATTTTTTTTTTGTCACTTCTAAAGAACGCAAAGCTTTAAAGTCTCTGTGTCACCTTTCAATCTGAGAATCCTTTCTCAACATTTATTATTGATAAATGTCATTTTTGTGGATTAAATGTCTCAAAATGTCCTGTGCGGTTTTTTTGCTTGTCATAAAATGATTGACTGAATATTATTTTTCTTTGAAGTTCAGTTATTTATGAAAAACCTGTGAGACTCAGTTGCATTGAAATTTCCAGGCAGGCACTAGGAATTCTCTTAGTGTTTTCAATCTTAGGTAATCAGTGACAATCAACACACTAATGGAATATAAAACCACAGAACTTGTACTCAGTATTTATAGTTTAATTACATTTTAAACCACTCTTGTCTTTTTAGTCAGCAGTTAGAAGTGTCACCAAACCCTACAGATATCTGTTCCACTCATACTCATCTTAGTGAATGTTAAATTAGATGTGTAGTGCAGAGTGATGTCTTTAAAACTTGTTAACAAGTCATTAGTTTCTCTCCTTTTGAATGGACAAGGAATGAAAATAGCAAATCATCTCGATGGGTATACAGTAGACTCAATAATATAGTACTTTTAATATTAGATCTTAGAATGCTGATCTTGACCTTTTCAAAATGTATATTAAGGTACTGTTAAATTTTGTGTGAAAAAAATAACCAAAAGTTCTCGAAAGAAATCTATACAATTTCTTCATCTTCGCTTAATTCTTTCATCCTAGGTATACAAAGTGTTCTATAAAATACCAGCTCTTAGATTTCCCTTTTTTAGAATCCTGCTCCCTAGTAAGCCATACTATCCAAGCTGGGAGAAGGCCACATGATAAACGTAATGTTCCATTGAAGAACAATTTATTTCTCATAAGATACCTCCTATGAAGTACTAAGATTTAATTTTTTTTTAATTGGTGAGTGCTGTAGCACAGTTGTATTGTGCTTTCAGATAAAAGCAGCTAGATTGTTTTACAATTGTTTGTAAGTAATGAAGTACCAAATCAGGCTTGTGTTTAGACTGGTTTTGCCAGCTGTGTTGGAAGAGGGGAGAACGTCTACCTGCACGGTGTTATTTGTAATTTCTGAATGGCCACTCCCTTGTGCTGGCAACAGTCTCAAGCTTCAGTCCCCTTACAAGGGTTTGGTCCTGTTTATTGTCAGGCAGGAACAGCCCTAACGGGCTTTTCCTGGCAAAGTATGAACTGAGCTGTGTGTGATACTTACCTGTGCTCAGTACTTCCACAAAACAGCATTCCCTAGGCTATTTCAAAGTCACACATACGTGTATGTATACCTTACTATTATATGTGTATCTTACTATTAGAAAGTGATCGGACAGTTTGGTGTAAGTTTTTGGCACTGTCTTTCTGGGCCCTCATCTAGGTGTTCATGCTTCACTCTTATTACATATCCTCTCTCTAGTTTGGTATCTTTTCCTTGATTATTCTCTAAGAAATAATTGCACATCTTCCACCATTCTCAACTTCATTGGCATATTTAAATTTCTGTAACCATTTTATTTATCAGTTGTAGCAGCTAAGGCTATTTGGACTGTTGGTATAGCAAAATCTTTCCAGCAAAATTGTTTATTAATATACGTACATTATATGAGTGTGTTCTGATCAGTGCTTTGGTGGAAACTACAACAGGCTGCACGAACAAAAGTTCATCTCTGCTCAACGGTCACTTCACAGTTCTGTTTGCTTTGCTCTTTCAAATCTGGTGGGATGGATGTGAAAATCATTTCTAGGAGGTGTATTGCAGTGGTTATGATTTTAGTGTATGCCTGTATGTTCTGAAAATGTCTGTCCTGGATGTTTTTGGTCACTTTTATGAGTTTAACAGTGTGCTGTGTTTACAGTTTCTTAGTATAATATCTAGGATTCAGCATATATACAGGTTATTAAATTCATAGTTTAAAGGTCATTTGCACTTTCCAAAGGAAAAGTATAAGAAAATAAATTACACATTTTAGTACCTTCTACGTACAGAATTAAAGAACACTTAAGAAAGATTGTTGATGGTGCAGACTAAAAGACAATCATAAATATGTTACGTCCTCTGTATATCTTTGGAAAGGGAGCATTAGTATTGGTGAAGTGAAAATTTCCACTAGAAATTCAGTGAGGTTTTGGCAGCTGTTTGCATGGAATTAAGGTCAGTTAAACACTTTCTTGTAGCTTTTTACCAGTAGCTTAGATACTAAGAGGAATGTGTGTATATCTCATACTTTGACTGTGGTTTTGTCAGAGTTCTCAGTGTGGTTACCTGGCATCTGGGTCAATGAGCTCGTTGTGTTCTAGACTGCTCTGTCCCTTACTGTCTTGGGAATAGGACAGTGCTATAACTGGCAAAGGGATGAAACTAGGTGATCCCTAATGACCCTTCCAACCCAAACCACTCTATGATTCTACGGCAGAGGGGTCTTACAAACAACACAACTAATGAGGTCTGGGCCCTGATGACTGGGTTTTGTGACAGATCATAAGAATGCTCTCACCCTCAGAGCTCCCAGGTGGTCCCTTACTTCATCTACCGTAATGACGAAAATCAGCTTACTCTCTACCTTATTAGCTTACCCTAGCCTTCTGTTCAAGTGCTGGCTGCCCTGTGGCCCCATGCAGACTGGCCATGGCTTGCCACTTCACTGTCATGAAGGCATGCAGAATGCCTGGCGCCTCAACTGGAGACCTGTACAGATAGTTTTGAGAGGTACGTATATGTCCCCCACACATGTATTATGTGGGATTGACCTTAATTATGAAGCTTGTATCAATTTTCACTGTAGCGGCCAACTGGCCTCTTGTTTGAGGTGACTTACAAGAAAAATAAGCCAGGGCAAATGTTTAACTTTTTAACTTTAGGGAAGTTTAGTTTTGGAATTGTTTTCAGTTGTCTTTGTCAACCAATTGTTGGTTTGTTGTTTTTTTGATTTTTTTCAGAAAAGCAGGCTAATAGCTAATGGGGCATTTGTCAGTGTAAGACTGTAAAGGTTCAGTAAGTGAGCAGGGAGATTTTGTCAAGTGGTGAGAGATTGGATCACGTACAGCAGTACTTGTGTCGTGTTCCAGGGGATGCTGCAAGGCTGGTTGCTGAACAGCACACAGATGTGTCTTAAAAAGCAAAAGTAAGAGATCCCAACTCCAATGAACCATTTACGGGAGCTTGGTTCTTGGTAATCCACATGAAGACAGGCTTTGTAATTGGAATCCTGGGGGAGTTCATGGAGCAAATCAAAGGAGGGGTGTTCCCCAGCATTGCTGAGCTGCAGACTTCTTCAACATATGTCTGCACCCCCTACGTTTCTTAACCTTTTGTCAGAGTTAATCAAATATTTATAAAAAACCCTATTGATTAATTCATATGGCTTTGCAGAAGAATACATGAAATAATTATAAATGCTAGTTGGCCTTGCTTAACATGCCAAGTTTTAGCTGAATTGTTAAGATAGTTTGGAGGGCTCAAAAATCATCAATGGATTCAGTAAAGTGGTACATTAATACCAAAACTATGAAATAAGTCAGGAATTGAATTTTTTAAATTTTTTTTTTTTAACAGAGAGGAGGGTGAATTAGATTAAGTCATTACACAGTAGTCATTACTACATTCCTTAATCGTGGACAAAAACATTAAAGATACACTGCTGAATTTTGCTTTTAAGAAAATGATGAGATACTGCTATTAGAGATTAGGATTAGGATGCACTAGATGATTTGCAAATCGGACTAGTGAGACAGTGATGAGATCTGAACCATAATGTTGTGCAACAAATCTTGTATCAGTGAAAGAAGCTTAGGATCAAACTGGAGTAAAGAGAAAACTGCAAGAAATAATAGGGAAAAACAGAAACTCAGTCTAATAAGTGGACCTTGGAAAGTTTGACAAGTATTCATTCTAATGAAAGTTGAGAGAGGATATCAACACTCTTGATAATTGTAAGAGTGAATAAATATACAAAGGAAAATTAAGTCAAATCACAATTTTAACAAAAGAACAAATATATGTAAGCATTAATAAATTGATTGTGTTTACAGTCTTGACACCAATGTACTGGAATAGAGTTTTGGTGGTAGTAGTGTGGTAAAAGAAAACTTTCTGAAACATCGATTGCTTGTATGAAAGTGATCATATGATGTTTTGCCTAAAATAGCGTAGTTGGACTTGATTACAGTAGATGTTTCCATGTTCATTATACAAATACCAATATTACTGGAATTGATAATTTTACCTACAGAAAGCAGGTAGGAGCTTAGCAGGTAGGTTGGAGCTTGCTATAGAAATTACATATAAGAGGAGACAGATGTCTAGTATCTATTGTCAGTTCCAGAATTTTGTGGGAAGGTTTACGTTTCTTTTAGAAGAAGTGTGATTTTACATGATGCCAAATAAACTTTGAAATTCACTTACTTTTTATAAAAAACTTTCATTCAAATGTGGGAAACTAGTGTTATTGAAGCAACTCTGCTTTTGAAGATTCAGTCTTTTGAGGAGCAGGCTTTTAAATCCATAAGAAAAGGGTATTCTAGAGAATTCTGACATACGAAAAGGTTTTATGGTTTATGGAAGTTGGGGTTTATGAGGCCATACATTATCAGAATAAATGGTGGTCTTGTTCTTCTGTATTTTCCTAGTTCCTCAGGCTTAGAATGGAAAGAGTGAATACGTTGAGATTGTCTGGCCATGGGAAGGAGAAGATGCCTGCTCCAAGGGTGCCAGTGCTGGCAGCAAGATCACTGGATCTCTTCTGTTCCAGGAGACATGGAGGTCTATTTGTGGTTGGAGCTACCTGACTAGATAAAGTATAGATCAGTCTGCTGTGAAAGTACCTCCCATGAAGAAGACTGCCTGATGGTTTAGTTTGCTCTGAATGTTTCGTGTCATCAGATAAGCCTTTTCACAAAATTAAAAACCAAAACCAGTATTTTCTTGTTTCTGGGTTTTGTTTGGAATTTTTTGTCCCCTGTCAATTCAGGTGGGCTATTATCTGTTGCTGATTTTAATTGGAACTGTGGAAACAAAATCCTGGAATAAAAAAAAAATTGGAATGTTTCTTTAAGCTTTAAAACAGGCAGTCTTGACTCGTATTTGCAGTAAGGGCAGTTTATGCATCTGCAATGTATAAATAGCTCTTTAAATAGGTGTAAATAAAATATACTCATGTTTAAAGTTTCTTTTTGTTGACAAAGCGGAGTATAATATTTTCATTGTAAAAAAAGTTAAAACCAATTTACTATAGAAAAAAACACTCTTCACTGTAGGGATTTTCACGGGAAAAAAAACTTGGCTGCTGAAAGGGAGATGGTCTTAAATTTAAATGTGTTCTAAAGCCAGTTAATTTACGCCACTGTAAATGAAACTCAGAGTGGGCAATCATAAAGCATCCTAACAAGACTAGAGGTACATGACAAAATCAGTTTGAATTGATTAAACACTCAAAGGTGTACTGTCACCAAACTGTCTCTAAATGTCCCTATTTGGTAAGCCCCAGCAATCCTGGTATTCAGCCAGGCTGTTGGTGTTGTTCGTATTCCATTATTGCAGTCCAGAATGCCTCATGGGAATCCACTTAGGAAGCAGTCTAGTAGCCTGTGTCTCCATTCCACTACAAGATGTAGAGTGATCAGCCTTTTGGAATGTAAAATATGTAACAAAGTTTTATTTTTCCATCTTAATTTTACATAAAATTGTAAGAATTTGGGGGTTTTTGAGGTTAAGCCTAGGACTAGTCTTTCTCTTAAATGACAATTAAACACACTCCTTTATGTGCTTCCTGTGCACTTCACTGAAAAAATTCCTACAGGTGGGTATTGTCTGTAGAATTGTTCTCTGATATATGGCAGATAATTTACTTTTCAAAATATGCTGTGTGTATATATTTTACAAAGTAGTAGTGTTATCAAATTCAGTGCAAAAGTCACTTATAACACAAATTTCTAACTGTGCATAGGATTTACAAACTAAATTCAATGCTGGGAACTTCTTTGTTTGTTTTATGGTGTATTGATGTTGTTTGGGTTTTTTTAATAATAAGACTGTAGAATCAATTACTTATTTTTCCATTTCAGGAATAGATTGAAGAAAACATGGCCAATCAACGGGATTACATTAGCAGACCTATTTGCAATGGAATTTCTGTTCCTGAAAATAAAATCAATTCCTTAGTGGCTGAAGGTCACGGACAACAGATTCTAAAAGTGCTACAAAAGTTCAGAGAACAAAATATATTTTTTGATTTTAAAATTCTTGTGAAAGATGAAATAATTCCCTGTCATCGTTGTGTACTGGCAGCATGCAGTGATTTTTTCAGGTAAACCTAATTTTGGCATGAGTTTGCAGGAAATAGGTTCTGAGTTCTCTGGGAGGGAGGGAAGGAATAGGATTAAAAAACACAAGTTAAAAAAATTACCACAGTTTACATATATCTGCAGAATTTTGAGCAAAAAATTCAAACATTGTTTTGAGGGTGTGCCAGATACAGCTCTTTGTATTTTCAAAAAGCCATGAGGACGCTATGAATCAGATTCCAACAGCAGTCCAAACTCTGAAATACAAGTTTCAAATCATAAGTGCGTGGTTCTGCTGCTAGGTGGAACTGACACGAGTTACGTATATTTAAGAGTACTTGAAGGTCTGCAAGGATATTGTTTGACTTTTTATATGATAATCTATTTACTTTGACACATTTATATTGTGAAACATAACAGATTGATTGTAAATACATCTTGCACTGAGCAATTGTGGATAAATTGTACATAACTTTGGAATGGAACTGGTTTTTGTTTGTTCAAGATGAGTGGTTGGTATAGTAGAGATTGTCTTCAGAGGTATTTAAACAGATATGCATACTTTTCCTAAACTACAGATTTCAGCCATTCAGCATGAAATGGATCTTCCTTCTGGTGCCTAAAGCTATGTATTTGTAAGGGACAGCTAGATCATTCACATACAGAATATTAATTTATAAAAAAACCTTGCTAACCTTTTTATTAGAAAGATTCAGACTTGCAGTTCCACACTGAAAGTGTTTCTGAATACAGTTTACTAAAAACAAAGCTAAGACTCTAACAATGAAAAAATGGACTCCTGGGAATGAGCTAATGGCCTCAATTCGGTTGCCCATACGTAGGTGAGTGTTATTTTCAAATGTCCTGGAACATCCCATGGTCTGAGTGTGCCATATATGAGAGACTAGAGCTAGATGTGTTCTAAGAGTTACTGAAAAAAAGAAGAAATGCAGATGAAAGGAGCACCTTCTCCCCTGTAGCAGCAGATTTTTTTTTTCTCTGACACACAGACCTACTTTCATTTGTCTTTAACTGCTTGACAGCACCGAGATGATCTGGTAGAAAGAAATACTAGGATGAAATAGCTTCCAGTGGTAATTTTTAGAGCTGAAGTTAAGCACATGGAAGCGCACGTGTCCTTTTCATTACCTACAGACTCTTCAGATTAAAATCTGCCAGGAGAGATCTCTCCCTGCTCCTAACAGTTGATACGGCAGATAATAGCAGCCATCAGATTCATAAGTTGTCCTGGAAAGCAAGGCCCATTTCTTACCTTCAAGGAATAAAAAGTAACTCAGTCCACTAGGTACATTTTAAAATGGAACACCTTTTGCCTTTGGACTTCTCGTAGTTTTGGCTTCATTGTGTAAACCCAAGATTCAGCAGCATTTTGATCCTTACTTGTTAGCTTTCAGAGTCAAAGCCTTTGCCTACATTGCTCTCCTTCTACTGGTATTGTTCAGTTGCGATTTTGTTCCCTAATTAGAGATTTCATAGCTCTTGGGTTAATGAGGAAAGGATTGTAAGGGTCATCACTTAGGATGCAAAGAGGTCTTTGGGACACAGGTGTCTTGTTGTAATTTTATGTGCCTGTTTGGGAAGTCAGGTAAGTTCCTGCTTTATCAGATGTTCGTGTCCCAAAGAATATGTGCTATGCACAGTGATGTTTTTTCCTCTTTGGCTTCAGAAAAGGATGGGATTTTAAAAATCCCATACAATAGAGATACTAAGTCTATAACTGAACTATGATATAATGCTTTTTAAAATATGAATTAACTATGATATATTAATAATCCAGATTCTCTACTTTGCATTTGATGGTTTATCCAATTCTTCCTCCAGTATAATCTTGTGTCATATTCAGAAGCTACTGCTATCTCAGCCTGATGCTTAGGCTCTGAGAGGGTAGGGCAGGGGATATTGCAGCACTGTTCTGTTGCCAGCACTTACCCGCTTGTAAAACTTCAATTATTTTATCTTCCCATGTTAGATTGTGTGAAATAGTTAAAAGTTATTACATACTTAGAATAAAGCAGTCAAATTTGTAATAAAATTTCCACAAATCTACTGATCAATAGTTCATTCCACAATTTCAACCATCATCTTTGTATTCAGTCACAATCTACCTTCTGCACAATTTCATTGAGTCATGCAATCATATGTCAAAACCTCATTTTTTCTCTGACATTGGCCTGTGCTCATACATCTCTCTGTCAACTCTAAAGCAAGATTTAGGTTTCCTGGTGATTTTTCTCCTTATTTACCCTTCACCTACTTTTATTTCTGAGGACTACACCCATCATCTGTCCGGCCATTTGCTCAGCCTGCAATTTGGAAGGCACTTTTTTTTCACATGATTTTATGTACTCATTGACAGAGCATGACCTAACTCATGTCGCTTTTTTACTATATATTTTTAAAATCAGCCGTTCTTTCCTAAGCTGTTGAAACTGATGTTGTCCTGAACAATTCACATTTTCTCTCACATTGAGAGCTGCAGACTTCATCAATGTTTGTGAAAATCCCTACAAAACACAGGTGCTGCTATCATTTTGTTAAGCCGTCACTTTGAATATGTTCTTATCACCAATAATTTTTTTCTTCAAACATACGAAGTAAATTCATTGCTCATGTAAGAAGTTCCATATTTTAGACCTATTTTAGACCAGCTCACATTATTACATGCCCCTGATTGTCTCCTTCCACATCAGTGTTCTCTTCTGTTTGCTAAATCTTTAATTTGTGTGTATATCTTCTGTATTCTATTCACAGAGCCATGTTTGAAGTTAATATGAAAGAACGAGATGATGGCAATGTTACTATTAGTAACCTATCACCCAAGGCAGTGAAAGCTTTTCTTGATTATGCTTACACAGGAAAAACAGAGATAACCAATGATAATGTGGAAATGCTCTTCCAACTGTCGTCATTTCTTCAAGTTTCACTACTTTCCAAAGCTTGCAGTGACTTCCTAATAAAAAGTATTGATCTTGTGAATTGCTTACAGTTGCTTTCTCTATCAGAAAGTTATGGCTCTGTCCGCTTGTTTGATCATGCACTAGATTTTGTACAACACCACTTTTCATTGCTGCTCAGATCAAGTGATTTTTTGGAGATGAATTTTGAGATACTACAAAAATGTCTCGAGGCTGATGAACTAAATGTCCCTGAGGAAGAATCAGTGTTGAAAGCTGTCCTCCAGTGGACCAAACACAACTTAGAAACACGGCAGAAATACCTGCCTAATTTGATTAAAAAAGTGAGATTACACCAGTTACCTGAAAAGACTTTGCAGGACTTTCTACATTCTGAAGAACACTTACTTAAGAGTGCTAATTGCTCAGTAATAATCAATGATGCAGTTAAAAGTGTGCAGAACTTCAGTGGATTGTTTCCAGATGCACGCCCTTCAACAACAGAAAAATACATATTTGTTCATAAAACTGATGAAGATGGAGAAAACAGACATACATTCTGCTACAACATCAAAACAGATAAATGGAAAGAATTACCACATACGCACATGATTGATCTGCCAGGGTCAAGTTTGTCTAGCTATGGAGAAAAAATATTTATGACTGGAGGATGCAAGGGGAATTGTTATAGGACTGTCAGGCTTCATATTGCTGAACCATTTCATGATGCCACTGACCAAACCTGGTGCTACTGTCCAGTCAGCAATGAATTCTCCATAGTGTCAGCTATGAAAAAACCAAGGACGATGCACACATCTGTTGTAACCTTAAATCAGCTCTTTGTAATAGGTGGAAAGACCAGAGGAGCTCAGGAAACTCGGAGTCTTTTGGATGTAGAATCCTATAATCCTCTTTCTAAAGACTGGAAATCTGTAAGCCAATTACCAAGAGGTATCTACTATCCAGAAGCAAGTGCATGCCAGAATATAATTTACGTCCTTGGCTCAGAAGTAGAGATTACTGATGCCTTTAATCCATCTCTTGACTGTTTCTTTAAGTATAACGCTATGACTGATCAGTGGTCTGAGCTTGTAGCAGAATTTGGGCAGTTTTTCCATGCAACTCTAATCAAAGCTGTTCCAGTGAACTGTACATTGTACATATGTGATCTCTCCACTTACAAGGTCTACAGTTTCTGCCCAGAAACCTGTGTTTGGAAAGGGGAAGGATCTTTCGAATGCGCTGGCTTTAATGCAGGGGCAGTTGGGACAGAAGACAAAATTTATATACTAGGTGGTGATTATGCTCCAGAAGAAATCACAGATGAAGTTCAAGTCTACCACAGTAGTAGGTCTGAGTGGGAAGAAGTTTCACCAATGCCAAGAGCCTTAACTGAGTTTTACTGTCAGGTCATTCAGTTTAATAAATATAGGGACCCCTGGTCACCTGTACTGACAATTTGCTCTGGAGAATTTTGAAACTCCCGAGTCAGAAGAGTCTATTTAAATGCACAAGTTTTAGAACAGTTTTTAAGTATTAGTTTACAGATGGAGAAATATGTACTCATTTGTTTAAATTTTCAGTTTAAATTATATGCTGTAGGATTGCTTTTGGAAGAGTCCATTAAAATGTCAGTCATGCTAGTCGTTATAAAGACAGTATTACTTAATTTTATATACAACTCTTCTCTGTAATTATCAGAATAATTTTCAAAATGATACTACTTTTCAAAAAATATTCATGAGGAATTTGTTGTGTAATATGTGCCATTATTTCTGTAATATTCACAGTTGTCCCAATACACAAATTGCTAAATGAGAAAACTGACTGTGATACTGTTTTCCCTATGTAACTGAAGTTTAAAAGAAATTTTCATTAGTGTTATTTAGATTTTCAATGTTCATAAACCTGTAAGAGGAATTCTTTGTCATCTTTATCTTGTCAGAATGACCTTAGCAAGGACAAGAGCCAAAGTGACCTTCACAGTATTAAAACCAGGTATCTAACTTGAAGAGACTGATAATTCCTGTCATCTTACTTCAGCTCTTCAGTTTTACCAGTTTTTCTCCATCCTTGTGCCTTAGTAGTAGCTTTATTTTCTGTTTCCATCCCATTAACTGTGGCAAGGTAAACTTCAATAACATGCTGCAGGGTAGGTAAGATTTCTACAGGATGGATGATTCATGTGATATCTTTGCTTCAGTCACGTTGTTAACTAAAGAAAAAACTCTTCAGGATGTTTTCTAACAAAAGTCTTCCATCTCTGAAGTCTTCAGTGCTACCTACTAAGCAGTCACTAGGCTGCTTAGAGTAGCAAGCTGTAAAATGAGCTGTAGCTGTTGCTTCGGTCAACTATGGGAAAAGTTTGTATCTTGTCATACATCAAATACAAAGTTACACAACTACACCCCCATATTAAAACAGTAAATAGTATTTCTGAGGTGAGAAATCATCTCTTGTGTTTTAAATTAATTAAAGCACTTTATCTTGAACTTCATGGTAATTTTAAACGTTAAAATATTACACAGTAAACACTACACAATATATTGCTTGATAAACTTTAAGTAGTCAGCTATTATAATGCTAAAATTGTAATGAACTTTTAGTGCTAATATTAGTGTAGCCATATGTTGTGAAGTAAATTTGATCTCATGCTTACAAAGTCAGTCCTCTCTCTGACTGGAATACACTGAAATTAGCTAAGTTTCATAAATGAATTTGTAATCTTCCACAGCCTGAGAATTTCCTTTCTTACCAGGTATCCAGGTAAGACGTTAAGAACCCTTATGTTCCATATAAGTATTGTGAAAGCAGTAAGGTTGTCTTCTGCCAGACAGAATAATGGTTCTCAACATCTAATCACATCTTTTCAAGCAGTTTAAAACATGAATAAAGTTTAGTGAGGCATCAGAGACATCTTTCTTATGTCTTGAGACAACTGTGGTAAGTTCATTATCACATCACTACTGCACGTACTTTTTGCTAAACCCAAGCTGAATATTAATGCTTAAAGCTTAATATTAATGCTTAAAGCTTAATATTGCCTAGAACATGCTTCTGTTTTAAGCAGTAAACAATGGAAAGTTTTGATTCTGTGATTGGCTCTGTAATTTGTTATCAGATATCTTTATAAATTTAGATAACATTCATCATAACAATTTTCATAAATATGTAAAATAAAATTGTGCACATTTGGAGAACATATTTATAGAGCAGAACCCTTCCACTCAGTAATTTCTGTATATTAATATATGTATCAGTTCTGTAGAAGTTAAGTAGCTTGTTACAGTATTTCAGGCAACTTCCACATTTATTTTTGGTTTTTTTTTCATAAGTATCCAAATCATATTTTAACTAAATGTAGCTAGGTAACCTTTACAATCACCTTACAGAAATGCCAGTATTTTTATATTGGGACACAACTACTTTTTGTTAGTGCAAAGCAAATGTATTGAGTAGAGAGAGGAAGAATACTATTCCTGCTTACTGAAACAACAGGAAAAAACCAGATACCTAGGAAAATGGTAGTTTTAATTTTAATAAAGCTACTCAGGGTAGCATAGAGACTTCATTAACCATTAATTATCGCAACTTGTCATGTCATTGGAATACAAGGCCCAATTCACCTTCGCTTGTGTATTTGTGTTGTTTTTATACCTGAATAATACGAGTATGCAATTTATGCATAGAGAAAAGTAACATATTATGCCCATAGAACATGGGTATAAATAGCTATGCAAATTGGACGAGACTAGAGAATTGCAAGGGTGTTTTAATTGCTGCTGTCATGACCAAATTGCTGGATCACATAAACAGCAAGCGAGTGAGTCATTCAGGTGATGCTCTTTCCCCTAAGTTTTTCCCTACAGCAGATCTTTTTGGCAGTCTTCCACCCAGCTACTTGCTGTAAGACTCTGGCATCTGACGTCAGACAGAGCAATGACGTATGTGAGAAATTCCTCAGTACAGACAGTGAAAACTGACTGAAGCTGAACTGGGAAAATAGACATGCGTCTTTAATATTCTACTCTACTCTTGTGCAGGAACTAATGTCAGTTCCCAGTTTGACAAATCATTCTTGGATTTCACAGGGAGTTGAGCTGTCTTGGTGATCAGGAAATAATGCAGTAATGTCAGCCACCTTCTAGCATTGCTTACAGAGAAGTTACTGTGAAATGGTACTGATTTTCTGCAGTTAGGCAGGTAAGCCTTTACTACAGCTGTCACAGAAGGAAAAAGGATCATTTGCCACATTTCCACATACAAAGTGTTAAATCTGGTAGCAGAATTGAATGCAGAAGAAGCAGAAGTGTTAGAAAGTCACGGTTAAAAACAAGGCTTTACAATAGAAGTAAGGACCTATGTTCCAAACCCTGTGATTAATTGCTGAGGAGGTAAGAAATGTCAGTGATTGACACAAATGAATATGAATTACTTGCATGAGTAACTGTTGTAGGTCTGGATCAAACAGATTTTTCAGTCTACACAGCAGTTAGGCAATTAAAAAAAGAGTCACAAAATTAATGCAAAGTGAGTTTTTTAATATCTTTTCTGACTTTTCAAAGCTCTTTGAATCAAAGCTTTATGAAAAAGTACCTTCCTCTAAAAATAGTTGGTAACTAGATTAATGATTATCTATGTTCTCACTGAAATAGTGATGTTTAAACATACAAAATGCATGTAAAATTATAATTACTATTTGCACTTAAATGATGTAACCAAAACATTTCTAATAGTATTCTATTTTATGTCACAAAATACATTATAAGCATGACCAGTATAATATACACAAAGATAATATATATTGTATGTGGGATTTTAATATCCAGTGATGATTATATTGGATAATCTTAATTTTTAAAGAATGCTATCAAAACATTATGGCACTTTGGTAATGTTATCATACTGGTTTAGTTGTTATAATAAATATCAATTATCCAGGTGTTTTATTGATTATGTTTGCACAGACCTGATTATTATTTAAGGACTAATTAATTTGTTTTCTATATTCTAAACACATTTGTAGTAAGTCAGTTTACTGCTGTTAAAAATACATTCACAAAATGGAGTAGATTTTCCGGGTCAGATTTATTTATGGTATTACTCTGTGAAGAAAACTGTTTACCTCCTCTGGTTAGTATAGGGTAGTAGGTAAAGTATAGGCTACAGAATGTGCTGACTGCAGTTCCTGATGCGGAGATTAATTTTAGATGTTTCTGTTTGTAGGTGACCAACAGGAGGCAGCATAAGATCTATTTTAATTAAAACGGACTGAAAACAGGGATGTATTTGACAATATTCATAGCTGAACATTATGCTCAATTTACTTTTTTTCTTCTAACACCCAATAAAGCATAGAGAACAGTAACATTTTGCTGCTGCCTGGGCTCTGCTGATATGCGGAAAGTACGATACTACACGTTTGCCGAGATGTTCATTCTTCTGTGAAATAAAGCACTGAGCAACTGAATCCTTCTCGGGTCTCTTTTTTTTTTTCCAGTGAGTTTCAAACTACAGAGAATCTACAGTGTTTCTAATGCGGGTAATCTCTTCTGGTGTTTTTTTATTTCAATTGGAGAACATTTTGAACGCTATAACTAAGAATGCACTTAGCATGGATGCAAACTGCAGTGAGTGGGGTTTATAATTATCCTTGGACCTCGTATTTGTATATCCTTTGCCTATTGAGTTACTGTTCCCATGCTAATTTTAATTGTCTGCTGAAAAGTTCTTAAGTTTACCATTGTAAGGTACTAATTTAAATTGGTATCTTGTTTTTAATTACATCAAATTGATACACAGGTTTTTTTAACAGTTTAAATATTGCAAATGATTGGGTGTTTATTTTTACTGAAATGGACCTTCCATACTAATAGAAGTAGCTTTAAATAAAAGAAGATAAAAGCTACTTAATCTAAAATTTGCATCCCAAGGAGTGCAGAAATGGCATCAATACAAAGTGACAGAGCCCAGCGTTGTCTTGTATTCTTCCAAAACGTAAAATTCTGCAACCCCGAGACTCCTCTGTAGATAAATTAGAGTTACAGCAATACAAATTAACCTCCCAACACTCCAAGGCCTTTGCCCCAAAAGCCTTTCAGCAAGCAAAAGCCTTTTGGTGACATGTACAAAGCATTCCAACAGCATTCACAATACTAAAAGCTTATATTGAACAATGAAGGGATTCACAGACCAAATCTGAGAGCTCAAGTTGCATAACCCTGTGTACAATCAGAAGGAAATTGTATGTGTATGTTCTGCAGATCCAGGGAATTCACTATGGACTTGAACAGTTTGCATCTGAAGCAGACCATATGGTAGGGATTTTCTTACTGTCATCAAAAGCAAGGAAAAAAGAATCCGGATTTAATTATTAAAATACACATAAATTACATGTAAATTCAAGACAGTTCACATAAATGAAGGAGGTCCAAGGAGTTTTGTTGAAGGAAGCTGGCATACACCAAGATTTTTCACCAGTGATCAATAGCCTCCATGAAAGTGGAGTAACAGTTTTGGGAGAAAGTGGAGCTATATAGGTTTATGTTGCATGGCAACTCTAGGAAGTCATATGCTTCCTAGTTAAAATTATTCTAATGGATACTAATCATATTTAGTGGGTTTGTCCTTCACAATAAAAGAAGGATATTCAATGAGGTATAATTAGGACTAATTATTTTTGCAGACTGGCAGAGGTTCAGACAGTTGATGACTTCCACTTTCCATCATTTGTCCACCTACTCGCACCTGAATCTAGTTTGAACTAGCTTGCAAGACCTTTAGGGTGCGCTTGAGTCTTATTTCTGAGCACTGTTAAAATACTGGTGGTAATGTAAAGGGAAGCCAAGTTCATGCACGGGTCTCAGTAAGAAATATCCCTGTATAATATATGCCAGCAAGGTGGCATGGTCTTGCTACACTATTCCTCTCCATTTTCCTTTTTAACTTGATTTTCAGTACACCGTGGGCAAGTATGGCAGCAAAACTATCTCTACGTGTAAGCAAACTGGTAAATTAATAGTTGGCTGAAACTGGAAAATACCATTTTACGGAGATTTGTAGTTTCATCACAGTTATGATCACTTAAAAGCTGTATTAACCAAGTAACTACCTGTCCAGTGAAAGAACTTGGAACGAAAGGACTGAGCGAGTAATTGTTATCGAATATGAAAAGTAATAAATGCACGCATCAGGTTAGGCAGAATAGCGGTCCCAAACTTGAAAAAGTAGGGTTACGTGATCAAGGCAACAGGAGGTGACACAGAAGGCAAGGACCAGACACATCTTGTGTGGCGGAGGGGACGAGAAGCCCCAGGCCCGAAAGCTCCAGGAAAGCGTTTTGTGTGAATATTCACCCACGTCAACGGCGTGGTGGCTCACACAATGCAGCGCTTCCCGAAAAACACTTTCATTTCTTTATTTACAGTATCTGATAAACGTCATTCCTCCACTGTAATCACGAAGCGCGCAGTTCAGGAGGAGCAGCCGGCTGCCGGGCGCGCTCTAGGTAGCAGCATCACGAACCTGCCGGCCACACCGCTGGCCTATGCACGGTTATCCCGCACGGACAAACGCGGGTTGCCCCTCCCTGGCAGGCGGCGCCGAGGGGCGCCGGGACCCTCCCTGTGCCAGGCCCCTCCCTGGGCCTCGCCCTCCGCCGAGCGGCAGCACCACACCCACCCCGCGGAGGGTCCCCCGCTGAGGGGGGCGGGCCGCGACGCCCAGCAGCCAATCACCGGCACGCCTGNTATCTTGTTTTTAATTACATCAAATTGATACACAGGTTTTTTTAACAGTTTAAATATTGCAAATGATTGGGTGTTTATTTTTACTGAAATGGACCTTCCATACTAATAGAAGTAGCTTTAAATAAAAGAAGATAAAAGCTACTTAATCTAAAATTTGCATCCCAAGGAGTGCAGAAATGGCATCAATACAAAGTGACAGAGCCCAGCGTTGTCTTGTATTCTTCCAAAATGTAAAATTCTGCAACCCCGAGACTCCTCTGTAGATAAATTAGAGTTACAGCAATACAAATTAACCTCCCAACACTCCAAGGCCTTTGCCCCAAAAGCCTTTCAGCAAGCAAAAGCCTTTTGGTGACATGTACAAAGCATTCCAACAGCATTCACAATACTAAAAGCTTATATTGAACAATGAAGGGATTCACAGACCAAATCTGAGAGCTCAAGTTGCATAACCCTGTGTACAATCAGAAGGAAATTGTATGTGTATGTTCTGCAGATCCAGGGAATTCACTATGGACTTGAACAGTTTGCATCTGAAGCAGACCATATGGTAGGGATTTTCTTACTGTCATCAAAAGCAAGGAAAAAAGAATCCGGATTTAATTATTAAAATACACATAAATTACATGTAAATTCAAGACAGTTCACATAAATGAAGGAGGTCCAAGGAGTTTTGTTGAAGGAAGCTGGCATACACCAAGATTTTTCACCAGTGATCAATAGCCTCCATGAAAGTGGAGTAACAGTTTTGGGAGAAAGTGGAGCTATATAGGTTTATGTTGCATGGCAACTCTAGGAAGTCATATGCTTCCTAGTTAAAATTATTCTAATGGATACTAATCATATTTAGTGGGTTTGTCCTTCACAATAAAAGAAGGATATTCAATGAGGTATAATTAGAACTAATTATTTTTGCAGACTGGCAGAGGTTCAGACAGTTGATGACTTCCACTTTCCATCATTTGTCCACCTACTCGCACCTGAATCTAGTTTGAACTAGCTTGCAAGACCTTTAGGGTGCGCTTGAGTCTTATTTCTGAGCACTGTTAAAATACTGGTGGTAATGTAAAGGGAAGCCAAGTTCATGCACGGGTCTCAGTAAGAAATATCCCTGTATAATATATGCCAGCAAGGTGGCATGGTCTTGCTACACTATTCCTCTTCATTTTCCTTTTTAACTTGATTTTCAGTACACCGTGGGCAAGTATGGCAGCAAAACTATCTCTACGTGTAAGCAAACTGGTAAATTAATAGTTGGCTGAAACTGGAAAATACCATTTTACGGAGATTTGTAGTTTCATCACAGTTATGATCACTTAAAAGCTGTATTAACCAAGTAACTACCTGTCCAGTGAAAGAACTTGGAACGAAAGGACTGAGCGAGTAATTGTTATCGAATAGGAAAAGTAATAAATGCACGCATCAGGTTAGGCAGAATAGCGGTCCCAAACTTGAAAAAGTAGGGTTACGTGATCAAGGCAACAGGAGGTGACACAGAAGGCAAGGACCAGACACACCTTGTGTGGCGGAGGGGACGAGAAGCCCCAGGCCCGAAAGCTCCAGGAAAGCGTTTTGTGTGAATATTCACCCACGTCAACGGCGTGGTGGCTCACACAATGCAGCGCTTCCCGAAAAACACTTTCATTTCTTTATTTACAGTATCTGATAAACGTCATTCCTCCACTGTAATCACGAAGCGCGCAGTTCAGGAGGAGCAGCCGGCTGCCGGGCGCGCTCT
>VZTG01001723.1:381386-428886 GCA_013397845.1 Melanocharis versteri
GGCGGGGGCAGCCGGCCGTGCCCCAGCCTCCCTTTGTTGCCGGCTTGCTTTCCGTGCGGCGCTCCGGGTGGGACCGCGCTGGCCCCGGGCCCGCGGCTGTGCCCCCCCTCACGGCTCCAGGCGCGCTGCCCGCGCGGGGACGGGGCTTTCTGTTCCCCTTGCGTGGCCGTGCCTGGGTCAGGGCAGGGGAACTTCGGCCTGATAAGTCTGTGCCTTCAATAGTCTGAATCCACAGCTTTTTCCCCTCTCTCCCTGCTTCGTTAAATTATCCACTTAGGTGTTGTTGGTTCCCTTCTGTGCCTGCTTTTTCGTTTGTGTAAACCGCAGGCTGCTTGCAGGGCTGTGTTGGGTGATGTGTTGTGCAGCACCCAGATTCTCCTATCCCAAAACCTTTGTACAGAAGCGTAAGTTGCTCCAAGCCAATCTAGCCATCTGCTAGGAATCACACACAAAGTTTTCTAGAAAGCCTTAGGCAAAAGATACTCAGACTCTCTAATTTTGTTTTAAAAAACTTAGAGATAGCAGATCTTCGTAGTTTGAATGTTTTTTTATTCAAGCATACGCCCTGAAAGTTTTTTTAAAAAAACGCATGAAGACATCATCTTTTGTAAAAAGTCATGATTTTCATAAAATTCAGGTTTGATGTTAGCAACAGTCCTCCAGTCCTGGTGAATGCATGGATCTTTTTGTTTGCTTCATTGCTTTTTTGTTAATATTTTTTTTGTTTGGTCCAACACGCGGTTAGACAGTAAGGTGTGAACAAAGGAGACGGAAAAGATAGAGGCAGAATGAGGATGCTTCTGTCTTTAACTGTGCCAAAGGTATTCAGTGTATGTATATTCTGCCCGTTTGTGGAGTTTCCGGCTTTGTTTTACAGTACTTGTTTCTTTTCAACCCTAACGGTTTGTGTTTCTTTGGTGCAGTGATGAGAGCCTTTTGGTCATGGGTTGCTTTTGGCCTGACAGGCCCAAACTCAGAGTTCCATGTTGCCATCTTTTCTGGAGGACCCTAGAAGTCTTTATGATGTCATCAGAGTTGGGGTTTTTCTTTTTAGCCAGCGCTTCACATTTCTGTCCAAACTGTAAAAGTAAATGTTTTGCACTGCAGTTCGCCCCAGCTTCTTGTGCACCTCCTCACTGGCAGAGCACGGGAAACTGAAAAGTCCTCACTTAGAGTAAGCAGTACTTAACCACAACCAACATGCTGCTGTGTTGCCAACATTATTGTCACACTAATCCCAAACACAGCGTTGTCCCAGCTACTAGGATGAGCATTAATGCTATCCCAGCTGCTGAGGTTTGGGATATTAGTTTTTTTCCTGTAGCTATCTAGAATGTGTACAAATCCTGGCTCATTTACATTCTCATCTCTTAGGTACTTTGAGTGTTTAACAGCTCATTTTTCTTCATTAAAGAGTGATATCCTGGAGACCATCTGGCAGTGGCAAAGAACCAAATATCCCAAATCTCAGCTTTTGTTAGATAATAATGTTTTTTAGTTAATATATCAGAAAGGTACACAGAGCTATCTCTGGGAGTAAATATACTGTTAAGACAATTCACTAACCCCATTTATATTAATTAGAAAGGAATTGTCCTTAACAAGGCAATGTGCTTTCAAAAAGGAAAGAGTTAAAGAGGCAGGATGTCCTTACCAGTTGGAAGTTAGTAGTCATGAGTTTTAAAATAAATATGTTTTGCTGATGTTTCACTGGGAAATTCAGGGGCTTGTGTCAGATGTGTTCTAGCAAAAGTTTAAAAAAGTCTAAAAGAAAACTTTACCTGATATAGGAATTGGATGCAAGTCGTTTCCAAGTTAGTGTTGTAGTTCTTAAAGGTTATGTCTTTGGCTTATGGCATAAAATCCAAAATCGAGATTAGGCACTTCACAAAGTGTGGCTGGGGAGATCAGTCAGGTGATGCAGAGCACTGGTGCGAGGAGCAGTGGGCTGGCCCACATGGTGGCCTGACAGTTGCATGTCTCAGCCCTCTCTGGAGCTAAGGAGAAGGAGCGGGAAGCATTTTATATGTTGATTTTACCTGCCAGCATTTTCTGTGTTGATGCAGAACTGTATTTGGAAGATGATGAAAATTTGATTTAGAAACGCAGTTTATTTTTGTTTTTTTTTTCCTGTGTTTATGCCCACATTATCCTGCTGTGCTAGCCCTGAGAGATTTAGAACAAGCCAGAGGTAGCTAGAGATACCAAATGAGTCTGTAAATTCCTGTGGTTCCTTGGTGTTGGGAATGACCAGAAGAACCTTGTTCACCTAGGTGGGGCTTAGTAAAGGACTTAACCAGTGTGTACCTTGAGATGAAAATGGCTGTCATTCAGCAGAAGTCTGCTAAGGAGTGTGCTTAAAGATCAGATAAAAGGTCTCAGAAAAATTTGGTGTAATTCTAGCAGATACAGTTTGTCTTCTAGTGTAAATCTGACTTTCTACACTACAGCTTTTTTTTTTTTTGTACTATTGGTCATGTCAGGTTAAGGGTCTGCGTTAAAGAAGTAGGTTATATTATGTTTTAAATAATTCCCTTTTCTCAAAAGCAATTGGGATTTTATTTTCAGAAGGGCAGAAAATTTCATGCATCCTGAATAGCAGCATGCAGCTTCCTACTTGAGTCTGAGAGGTCCAAAGTGCTGGGTATCTACATGGGAGCACTGGAGACTGGTGTGTGCTGATACAGGCTTGTGCTTTATGCCGTTTATTTCTTCTTGGGACTTGGTTTTGCGTATTTGCTACCTAGGAGTCATTGGAAGGAAGTGGCTTTACAGTGAGAGTAGTATTTTGGTGAGGAAAAGTAGTAAAGCAGTTTTTTTAATGCAGTGTTTGAAAAAATACTTGATGGCAGCATGCTTGCCTGTTGGTTATCAAAGAATGTTGCTTGGCATGGAAAACTGCAAGCAAGCCACTTACTTACAGTCAGTAGTGTACAGGAGATAAAGAACAATGTCTAAACTACTAGACGTGGTTCCCCAAGTGGGGAGTTGTAGTGTAATGTGCTGATGTGTATGCTTTAACCAAGTTTAGAGAGAGCGATAGGAGGAAAATACTTAGTAATTTTAAAATCCGGTATAGCTGGGAGGGAGTTATTTAAGAAATAAGTCCATTAGTTAGTAACAATTGAATATATAATCTGGAAGCCATTTGCCTTCAGGTGACCAAGTGTCTCTACTGCACGAACAGCGAACAAACAGCATCTTGAAACTGCCTGTAGTGTATAGTGGATCCCTGGCCTACTTGACCTAAAGCCTTTTAAACCTGCCTACAGTGGGATAACGTGGTACAAAAGAAAGTTCAAAATAATCCTAAATTGGACCTATTGCCAAGCAGTCTGTGACCAAGAACCATTTTTGATTCTTAGTCTTTGCTTCCAGGTTTTGGTGGGTGGTTTTGAGGTTTTTCTGGTAATACGATCTATGTTATTAATGTAGTAATAATATTCATTACTGTGTTAATAGTCACCTGTTCCTCCCACTCACTCTCCACAGAGCTGCACACAGTCTGTCAGGTGAATTATGGGGGTTCATGTTCTCTTCAGCATTAGGCACAGCAGCAGTTGGTGCTGAGGGTAGAGGACTGGATGAACTTTAAAGCTGCCATTGTATCTGACATGAGATGTTTAGCATTGTGAGAAGGACACGGGAGGGTTTTACCACGGGCATATAGTGACTTAAATCTATTTCCTGTTAAAATGTCTCTAATGAATGACATTTGTTCAAATTAGCAGTTATTTTATGACATTCAACAGGATTCCTCCAGTTCTTTTATTTATGATTATGATAAGTTAAAAGAGCCTCGAAAACGTCAACTTTTCATATAAATTTACTTTCTTTTTTCAATGGAAATGATATCTCATTTAAAATGTGTCTCGGAAATTTCAGTCCCCTAAATGTTTCGTGTTTTTGAAGTAATAATATAACAATTTCAGTTTCTTTTGGAAGTAATTTAGCATTCAAACTGAAATGTGTTTGTCAAATATCAGTCTTAAGGAAATCCCAACTGGCAAAACTCTTAAGAGCTGAAAGAAAATAGCTGTACTTTTGTAATGGAAATACCAAATCAACCTTAACAGTTCGTGACATGGATGTATTAATGGTTTTATAATTCACAGGCGATTAGAGCAAGTATCTGTGACTACTTTATATTCAAAGTTTAACGAAATGGTTTTCCTTTATCAAATAAACAGTTCAAAATGTGCATTCCTTAAATGATGACTTAGGAGTCGAGTTGTTAAATGAAAATCTATGGTATATACCTTGGAGATTTATCTTGTTTGCTCTTTTTCTCTTAGGAAGCCTGACAAATAGAAAAATACTACAAAGTGAAGAGAAAATTTACTTCATGAGAACTGAGCTCTGCTTTAATTTGCTTTTAAATTTATTTATATTAGTAGCTGATTAGTGTCAGATCATCTCTGTAGTCCGCTGTGGTGAAATTAGTAGGTTAAGCCTGGAAAAAATGAAACAATTAAAAAGAAAAAGAAAAAGCAATTTTAGTGTTCAGGAAACTCAAACTCTCCTTAAGGAAATCAGAAAAAGGAGAGAAGTACTCTTTTCGAAGCAACTTAATACAACAATTAATGAGATGAAACGGAAAGCTTGGGAGGAAATAGCAGAGTGTGTCAATGCTGTAGGTGAAGGAGAGCAGAGAACAGGGACAGAAGTGAAAAGGCGATACCTTGACTGGAGAGCACTCATGAAGAGAAAACGGCTGAATGCAAACATCAAAGTTGTAGGTGCTGGGTTTCACCTTCCTTCATCCAATTTAGATGACTCTCTCAATGAAGACATGGATGAGAAAATGGGATTTGCAATTGAATCTAGTTTTGAATGGCAAAATATCACTGACTTCAGAGAAGCTGGTGGATCTTTAACAGAAATCAAAGTAGAAGAGGAAGAGGAGGATCCGCAGAATTTCGAAGTGAGTGACTGACATACATGAGCTATATGCAATATGGCCTTTGCTTCATTGCAGCATAAGGCTTTATACTGTGTTTCTTCATAGCATCTGTTTCTGGTTTTTCTGAATGTGTGAATTAAACTGTAGAAATAAATATAATTCAGAGACATGGTATTCAAATCTAGCAACTTGCAATTGTGTGTAAGGTCTTGGATGTTGATTATTGATTTGATATCCCTAAACTTTGAATATGTCTTTGCACATGTATTTTCCATTTGTATGTGCCACAGATAAGAATTAGTTGAGTCAATGCAATGAAAATACGCTGTTGAAGGAAACTGGTCATTTTAATATTCAGACTGCCTTGGTGGATGAACGGAGAAGAGAAGTGCTCATCTTTCACAAATGAAAGTGTATGTTACCTGCAGGTACAGAAAGAAATAGAATACAGAAAGAAATACGATACTGTTTGCATTTCTTAAAATGAACCTACAAGAGATGAAAATATTACTTGAATTAGTCAGTCAGCCCTTCCTCTCTTTCAAAATTTTAGTGTGAATTTGACAAGCAGTAGTGGATTCTATAGACAAGTTGATACTCCTGGTAGTACTGTGATTGTCCTGGGATAGGCAACCAGCTGGAGTGCAGTCAAGTATTGGGATAGTTTTGCTGTTCCTCTTTAAATACGTAGTTCTCTTTTTAAAAAGGCGTATTCAGACAATTTTGCTTGAGGTATTTTATTGCTTTGGGTTGTTTGGGGGGAAGGTTTTTTGTTGGATTTCTTTTGAGTGGGAGGAGTGGGGAAGCAACTCCTGTCTTAACTCCGTTGGTATGTGTGCTGGGAAAAAATGAGTATAAGCTGTTAAATGGTAGTGAGAACTACTGTCAGACAGTGCTGAAGAACAGTGTCTGTCTTCTCTAATGCTAGAGGACTGGCAGTGGCTCTCCTAGTCCTAAGGTTTTTCTGAACGCTTAGCTTCTCAGTTTGCCTTTCTCTTGCAGCGTACATATTGGGAGACAATTTATCTCTTCTGTGCTATGAATTTGTAGCACATAAGGGCTGTGATTCTACACAAAGTGTTACAATCTGCTTAGAGCAGTGGTCCTAACCACCTCGTCATCTATGTCACAAATAGCTTAACAGCAAATGTGATGATACAAAACGGTTAAACGAGTCCTGCTTTTTGATCTACTTAATAGAATTGGACGGGTTAGGAGCATGTGAAAAATGTCAGTGTTAAATGTTTTTTAGGAATGGAATAGCCTAAGTTAGTGAAGGTTAGGCTAGCTTACATAACACATAGCCTATGGATCCATCTGCTCTGATAAATAATTAGTCACAACAAATGCCTAGTGGCTTACATAAATGTCACTCAGCTCTATGAAAGGTAAGAACAACATATGGTCTTCTAGATCCAGTTTTTCTATCAGTTGTTCTGAATGATCTGTAATCACAACTCTGCTGTATTTTCAGTATGTTCTTGCATGTTCACTGCCAATATTTTCCATTTTTCATTACCAGATATTAACTTGCAGATAAAGCCTGTTTCTCTTCCTGTGTGGTGATAGAAAAATCTTCTGACCTAGCGTGGTTATTTCACAACATACAAGTTAAACACTTCTGAAAAGCTTTAAAGATGAAAAAATGCAGTATGTTCTTTTCAGTCGAGTTGTATGAAACAAATTTATTCTGGCATAAAGACTGGAATGTAATTCTTGTCTGTTGCATTGCTCTCTGCAGTTTCCTATAGAGGAAGAAGAAGAAATATTGTCATCAGTTCTGCCAGATTCGAAAAAAGAAAATGACCTACCAGACTTCCCCCACATTGAAGAGTTTGGAAATCTGAGCTCTGCTCAAGCTAGGCTAGCCTATGAAGATTCTCACTTGCTTATAAATCTGGAGAAGCAAAAGGTGGAGCTGGAGAAACAGCGACTGGACATCGAAGCTGAAAGGTTGCAAGTGGAGAAGGAGCGCCTGCAGATTGAGAAGGAGCGGTTGCGGCACGTTGACTTGGAGCGTGAGAGGCTGCAGATTGAGAAGGAGCGACTTCAGATCGAGTGGGAGAAACTCAGGCTAGAGACTCTGCACACTGAAAAACCTGCCCTGGAAAATGACCTCACCCAAACTGAAAAACCCATCATGCAGCCTCTGGATCTAGAAACTGAAAAGTTAAAACTTGAAAAGGAACGTTTGCAGTTAGAGAAAGAGAGGCTGCAGTTCCTAAAGTTTGAGTCAGAGAAGCTGCAGATTGAGAAGGAACGCTTGCAAGTGGAGAAGGAGCGTCTTCGAATTCAGAGGGAGGGTCACTTGCAGTGAACGTCTCAGCTAAGGTGTCAACATTAGTGTTTTGATGTTTCTAAATTAGAAGTAGTTCTTTTCCTAATACTGAAACTGTCGTAGAGGCTTAACATTCTTCTGTTCAGAGTTGAATGTTGGTGTTAAACTGAAAAAAAATGGTGCTCAATATGTCAGTGTGCCTACATAAATGAGCTTACACGTGAAATTGCTTTTCAGTGTATCAGAACCTAAGTGTTAACGTTCTCTTGTCTTCAGTATTGTGCTGTATTAGTTCAGTGTCCTCCTCTCTTAGATGCCTTGAGAAGAATCAAGGTTGAACCTTGTACTTTTTGTCACTGTACTAACAGTAAGGAAGGACCAGAATAAATCAGCATTTGTCGTGAGGACATGGTGCTGATGATAGCCTATATGGTAAAGAAGTATAATTTAGGCAGAACGCAGGAATGCAGAGTCATTATGAGAGCAATTCATTAAATTTTATCCCCCCCCCCCCCACTTTTTTCTCCACCCCCACAATTAGGAAAAACAGTTGAAGAGTTATCTAGAAGTTAAAGTGCAAGTTAAATTCTTTGCAGTTGTGTTTACTGTTGTTCCATAGCTTGAACTGAATGGGAGTGCAGAAAATAGGTTTGGTTTTTATTTGTTGCTTTTTTTTTTTTTTTTGCATGAAGTATTCATATCAGGTAAAGTTACACATCAGCCGTGCCTACTATAAGTTGGACTGTTGGTTTCACCAGGCCATTAATAATGCTGTATGGAGTAGAGCACCTGTGTTAGTATAGCACAGAGATTTACTGGTTGATCAGGCATGCTGTCTAATGAGTCTGTGATGACCCCCTGAAGGAAATTGCTAGACCTTGTTTATTCCTTGAAAGGCAGTAGCTGTTGATGGCAGTCTCAGGAATGGAGACATGGAGACTGAGCACAGCCTGAAAAGTTCTGAGCTTGAACACTTCTACACTCATTGCTGGTTCTGCCTGGCCAGCACCAAGGTCATGTCTGCAAGGCAGCCAGAAGAGGCTTCTGTGGCTCTCTGTGTAATACATATTTAATTATACAAACAGAAATGGTCAAGGCTGAAGGCTGTTGGTATTTTTCATAGGCAATGTATTCATATAACAAAAAAAACTCAAAAAAACCCCCAACAACAACAACAACAAAACAACCAAGGAAGGAAGCTTACTATTATTTCATGTATGTTTAAATCCCACCTAAGCCAGACTTCACCTTTTTCATCTTTCTGCAAATAACTATCTTGTTAACTCCATTGGAAATTTAGGACTGTGAGAATACTAAGTCTAAACATATGTTGAGTGACTTAGGTGAATTCTTGTGCAAGTAAATATATTTATACCACTACAGGTTTACTTTTATTCTGCAAAGATTATTTTTTTATTACTGAAACAAGTGTGCTTCTACAGTGGAAATAAATTTGACTACTACACTCCAAAATGGCTCTTGAGGCTTTCTTCACAGAGAAACAAGGCTACATCTAAAGAGAAACCTGGATATAGAATACTGCAGCACCCCGAAGTTGCTGATGCCTGTATTCCCTGTGTAGTCAATCAGAAAGATGAGGGACCTCAGAGTTGGACTTAAATCAACTGGGGCTTACTTGAGAAAGGAAAAAGGCAGGAGACACTAGCCAGTTAGACAGAAATGCCCTGGGGAAAGTTCCTCTGAGTTTCTTCTTCCTGAATGTGGTGGGCTGACCTCAGATGGATGCCAGGTGCCCACCAGAATTGCTCTATCACTCCTCACCTGTACAGGGGAGAGGAGAGATAACAAAAGGCTCATGGATGGAGATAAGAGCAGGGAGAGATCACTCAGCAATTACAGTCATGGGCAAAACTGGCTTGACTCGGCGAAATTAGTTTACTACCAATCAGTTAAGAGTAGAGTCACAAGAAATAAAACCGAATCTTTAACCACCTTTCCCACAGCATTGCCTTCTTCCCAGCTTAACTTCACTTCTGATTTTCTCTACCTCTCCCTGCAAGTGGTGCAGGAGGATGGGGAATGGGGACTGCGGTCACTTCATCACGCACTGTCTCTTCCTTTCCTTCTTCAAGGGGAGGACTCCTCACACTCTTCCCCTGCTCCAGCATGGGGTCCTTCCCACGGGAGACAGTCCTCCATGAATTTTTGTAACAGGAGTCCTTCCCACAGGCAGCAGTTTTGCTGAAGTGCTCCGGTGTGGCTCCCATAGGGTGCAGTCTTTCAGGAATAAGCTGGTCCAACGTGGATCCCCTGTGGGGTCCCAAGTCCTGCCAGTAAACGTGCTCCAGTGTGAGCTCCTCTCTCCACAGGTCCTGCCGGGAGCCTGCTCCAGTGCAGGCTTCCCCTGGGAGCACAGCCTCCTGCAGGTGTTTTCATGTGCTCCAACGTGGGCTCCTCCAGGGGCTGCAGAGGCACAGCTGCCTTGCCATGAGTCCACACCAGGGGCTGCAGAGGAACTTTAGTTCCAGCTCCTGGGGCACCTCCTGTGCCTCCTTCTGCTCTGACCTTGGTGTCTGGGGCTTTTTGCTTGGATATTGTCATTCCTCTCTGGCTGCATTTGCTTCTTTGCATTTCCCCCTTGTTAAATAAATTACTCAGTGTCATTAGCACCATCACTGATGGACTTGGCCTTGGCTACGGGCAGCTCCATGTTGGAGCAGCCAGGGATTGGCTCTGTTGGACATAGGGACAGCTTCTGGCAGCTTCTCTCAGAAACCACCGCTGTAGCCCTTCCTGCTACTAAGACATTACCTCACAAATCCAATACACCGAAATAGAGGGACAAATTGTCAGCTCCCTGATATGTATCAAGTAAATTAATATTAAAAGTAACTTTCTGTAAAGTGGAGAAAATGCTTACCTTTTTCCTTTTGAAACATGAAAGAGGCAGAATTCATGGAGTTAGTCAGGTGTCTAGTGCATAGAAGATTGTCTGAGATAGTGGGATAGCATGGATTTCATGCTTGCTGTACCCTGAGGTGACCAACTTTCTAAATGACTCTTCTGACTGCCAAACAGGGCCAGAGTAGGAACAAGGGGCAGCATAGCCAACTCTGCAAGAGGCAGTGACCAGAAGGACCAAGCCAGGACAGACAGAACTTTCCTACAGTCTTATCTGGAAGATGTGTCTGGCCAGGAAGGAGCAGATGTGGACTCTGGCTTCTGTTTCAACAGGTAGGTAGTTGAGCTGCTGCTTGATCCCAGCACCTCTGTCTTCATGTTTTACTCCATTTATCCATTAGGATAATGATTTGTATTTTACATTGAGCATCTTCAGAGTTGTACCCCAAGACTGCTAAAGGTTTTAGGGAAAAATAAATAGATAAATTTGAACCATTTCTGAATTCTCAATTGTTTCAGAATTTTGAACACTTCTCCAAATGTTAATAGACCTGTATGTAAGCAATTACTTTTTCTAAAAACTATTCAGCCTGCTAGGGAAATTATGCATCTTTTGGTTATAGAAAATGTCTTGGAAAATATTGAATGATGAAATTAAGTATTGAGATAAATCATTGGAAACACAGTTTCAACATAAAATTTAGAGAAAATTACAGAGATTAATACATCAATTTTATAGCTTGCTTTTTTCGTAATGAAAATGCAGTCATTTTGTGGTAATTTGAATTTAAATGTCATGTATTTCAATACTAATCTGCAATCTCTTAAACTTTAATTTCTTGATTTACCAACCTGTGATCCTGATGGTGAAGCCTAAGGGCAACATTTTGACCCTGTAAATGTCACCCAAGCTAGGACATGCACATGGCCTCGGTGTTCTACCAACATGGATCATGGGGTAAAGGTTGTAAATGCAGTCCCCAAGAACAGCCCAGGATGAGCAGCAGCCACAGTCCCAGCAGGACACAGCTGACAAAGCACAGTGAGATTCAAAGACAACTTCCTTTCCTTGGGTCAGTGGTCTTGTGTTATTTCTAGGACATTTTGAGCAACTTTCATTGTGCATAAAGAGATGCTGCAAGCAATGTGTACCCAAGGTATAAAATACTAATTTATTAAGACAAACAAGAGATGGTTAGGATTTCCTAAGCATTTGTATTCTCATTACCTCAAGGTGTCTTTACTAGCCGGGCAGTTACCAGCCAGGGGAGGAAGAGTTTCTAAAATCCCCCTTGCAAGTGGGGACAGAAGCCCATAGTTTCTATTTCTTCACCTTTTCACAGAACTGTTTGTGCAGTTGCCATGAAAGAGCATCAGTGATGAGTATCCTCCCTGGCTCATTCGCCCCCAAAAGCTCCCTGCAGAAAGGCACGGAGTGCTCCAAGGAGATGGAGTCAGACCTAGGGCTGATATTTTATAAATACAAAAATACTCTCAAAAATCCTACTCTCTGTCAGTCAGGAGCCTTGACAGAAGTGATAGGTGGGAGAAGAGGGAGGAGGAAAGACTAATTTTTCTCTGTTGTTGCTGAAATTAATTAGTGAATTTAAGCCAGACGGTGTCAGAAAATGTCACCACATGCACTGGTATTCACCTTTTTTCTCTTTTCTTTTTTCTTTTTCCTTGTTTCCCTTTTTTTCTGTTTTCTTGCATTTCTCTTTTTTCTTTATCTTTTCCTTTTTTTCTTTTTTTCGGTTTCTTTTTTCTTTCTTTTTTTCATGTTCTTTTCTGTGTATCACTGTAAGTCTGAATACCTGCATTACTCAGGCACTGTTGAAGGTTGCAGCTAACATTAAGATGGAATATAAATGGGCTGGATTATTCCATAGGTTAATGGGTTTGGTTTGCATCAGGGACTCAGAATGTTTGTAGTTGGTATTAGGACTACAGAAAGATTTTAATCCAGGCTTTAAAAAAAATTTTAAAAGAAAAAAGAGAAAAGAAGAAAAAAGATCGCATTTTTTAATAAATTCCCACCTTTTTCTTGTTTCCAGATAGTCAGCTAACTTGAAGATGTGCGCTCCAAGCAAATAGGAGGAGGCAGGGAAGAACGCCTTTAGTATGGACTTGGGGCAACTTGTAGTAGGCAACCTGTAGGCAACTTCATCTTTTGTCCCCCTTTTTTTTTTTTTTTGCCAATTTGCAGCAAACCCATGATTTTCAAAGCACTAGCTGTGCCACTCGTGCCTTTGGCTTAGTGTCCCCAGGTGATCTAGCAGTGACATGGTGATCAGCCTTTTGCCACCCAGGCAAAAGCATCAGGCAGCATCAAATGGGAGTCGGGGAGGGAGCCCTGAGCAATGGGAGCTCTTGCCCACAACTCATTGGGTTTTCCTCTCTAGCATCTTAAAGCAAAATCTCCTGATGCTAGGTCACATGATGCCAGGGAATGCAAGAGTTCTCAGACATCACAAAAAAAAAAAGGTCCACTGACACAAGACCAGAAGAAGCCCTTTTCAGACACTGCGCATAATCCTTTTAAACTTGACCTGCTTTAGAGGACACTTCCATCCTCTCCTTTTACAGATTATTAAGAATGCCATTGTTATTTTCTGTTCCAGTTTTATTGGTTTTAATTTCCCTGCTTCACTCTATCAGTAGTTTTATTCTATACATTAGTAGACTGTGAAATACCTTGTCTTGTTACTTCCATATTTTCTAATTGCAACACTCCATCATTAGTCAACGGGTTCATAATGTGGAAGGCAAAGTTGCTATTTCATTTCATGCTATATAATACAATGCTTTTGGTTCAGTAATTACATTGTGCCAGACTTGTGATCAATCCTGAGATAGCTCACTTGTGATGGATAGCCCCATCACAGAGCGTATAAGAGTTAAAGGAAGAAGCAAATTTTTAATTTTGCTCCTCTGTCAATTTAGCTACTCAAATACTTGTTTTCAGACCAATATTTATCTCACTGTAGAGATTACAGAAATGAGAACTTAAAAGAGAGAATTGAAGTTTGAAAAGCATTTTATAAAGTTTTGGTTTGCAAACCAGGAAAGATAAAAATTAAATGTTCTTCCACAGAAAGCTATTGTGTGTTATTCTGTTAATGGATTGCCAATCTTTTAGTCACCTGTTTAATGTACTGGAGAAAACCATTACCTGCTTCTTATAACTGTTCTAAGGGTTATGTGAAATGAGCTCATCATCTTACTTACTATTATTGCTCAGTGCTAGGTCTGTGAAAAAAAAGGTTCCGAAGGTTTTCTTCTCTGTCATACAAGTGTTTGTGAGTCAAACAATTTTCTGAAGTGCAGGCAACATTCAAACAGTCATGGGATATAGGGAGTGCCTTTCCCTGACAAGGGAGGAATTGCAAGTATGGGGTGCAAGAGTGCAGCATGGATTGCAGAGATGGCTGGGACAGCCACGCCAAGGGGGTAAGGGTGGAGAGGGCTTGAGCCTTTAGGGACAAATGAAATCCTAGTGCCCTGAGGTTATGGCAGAGGAAAGCCTGATCCTAGTGGGGCACGTTTACACTTTTCTGGAAAGGACGAGCTAAGAGCCAATTTCATGGACAGAATTTCTGTCCAGACAGACAATTGCTTTGGTTCAATAAAGCAGAGTTTATGTTCTTGCATATCTTTATAGATATGATGGCGCAACCTATTCCTAGGTTTTGAACATAGGTAGAAAATTTTCCTAATTATGTTATAAATTCACTGGTCTTCATTGTTCTTTGACTTTTGCTTAGGGCTGCATCACAGACTTTTCCATCTTACATCCTATCTGCCATCCTTTTTGTAAATAATCCTTCCCCCAAGGAATACCAGCGAGATCCCACTAGTCAGAAATAACAAACTTAAAAACCCCTCAGAAACCCAAGGTACGGTACCCTGATGGGAGTTTTGTCATCTCACCAAAGCAAGGCAAGGTGGCTGTGTCTGCAAATTATGTCAAGGTCATTTTGTATCCAAAACTTTGGGAAAGGTCTGAGGTTCAGAATTCAATTAGAGGTAGTTCAAGGGAGACAGGGCAGCAGGAGGACTAGACTGGTAAAAGCAGGTAGTACACACTCTGCTGGCGATATGGGTATTAAAACAGCCGGAAGGAGTTAACTGTGATACCTAACTAGTAGAGAGACAAGGAAATAGAGAAATGAGGTGTCAGACAGAGCATTCTGGGTGGACAGAGGCTGCCTGCCTGGCTCCACTGCCTCCTCCCCTTTCTCAAGAAGAAACAATACAGCCTTGCTTTGGGTTTTCCATTAGAGCAGCTCCTTCCAGCATCCCCTACATGGCAGATGAGCAAAACTGACATACAAGGCCAGCTGTAATGATAAAAGAACAACACAAAAGCACCAGATCTGGAACTGGATTACAGAGGCGAGGTCATTAAGTGAATTCCAAGGACATGGGTGAAGGCCAAGAGCGACGGCAGCTACAGAATGGATATCATCTCACTTCTCTTCTTGGCTCTCTAGGATCAATATGCTTTTCTATTGATTCAGGTATTCAACTGACTTTGGAATGGAAACATCACTGCTGTTTTATACACATGCTATTAACACAAAAGTCTTTTAGTTGAAAGACTTCGGGTTGTTTCTGAGAACAGCAAAGTGCTCCATGCAAGAGAATTTAGGAGAAATACTGTGAAGACACATCATTTGATCAGTCTCTCCACTTCTGGTATGCATATTTTTGCAGTATTGCGTCAAAATATCAATTAAGAAAGTAAAAACACAGCAGAAAAAGTGGGGAAATTGAATATACGAAAGTGAAGAGATGAATTATTAATTTTACCATGCCTGGGTTCGGATATGCTGAACAAGAACAACACTAGTGCTTTGAGCACTTGCAGATCTGAGGTCTGCTTGGTGATCCCTTCTTGGGGAATAAGCCTCAGGGTTTCTGGAGAGAGCCTGAGAACTCAGGAGGTGAAACTGAGATGGTGGATGGTAGCAGCACAGACTCCTGGGGAGTATGAGGGTCCTTAAGCCTGGGATCCCAGGGGTCAGCCTGTGCTGACTCTTAGCAGCTGGGGGAGGAGGAGAGGTTCAGCATCCCACTGGACTGTGGCTGTCCTCTTCCAATTGCCCCAAAGCTTAAGGAATTGCACAAAATACAGAAGGGAAAGAAAGCATAGATAAGTGTTACTATTCTTTTGTATTGGTTTTTGTACACAAAAAAATCTCAAAGCTGAGGGCAGGAGACAAAAATGGACCAATCTAATGAAAACATTAAAAAAAAAAAATTTCTGTTTTTGTTGTGTGACTGTGTGGGTGCTTCTTTTCAAGACCTGCACAGGGCTTGGGCAAGAGTACTGTTGCTTTTAGATGTGTGCAGGTCTCCCTGCAGATACCTCCCAGAGCACTGGCACGTGGTCTGCTCTGGGGCAGGTGCCGGTGCACTAATGGCTTTCTAAATCACTCAGAGCAGACTACAGCTAAAAGAGCTAACACTGTTCTTTTTACAGGTTGGAGCTGGAGAGATCTTTTGGCTCAGAAATATAGAGGAAAAAGGGTGGGCTAGTCCAGAATGGCTTGCAGGAAAGCTCCTACTTCTAACGCACAAGCTAAGGGTTATTGCCAGCCTCTGAACTGTCTCATACTGAATGAAAAGCATTTCTTTCAAGTCAAATAGGCATTGTCACATAAATAATCAATTTATATTTGACCTCATATAAAAGATGTAGATAATCTAAATTTTTTTGTCTTAGATCATCTTGATAACAAAATATTTTCTGGAAGCAGTTCTTTCAGAGGCAGGAGTGAACACAAACACTTGACTTACTTCACTTTTGTCACAAAAGGACCCTTCCTGTGGATCGAAGGGCACATGCCATCTCCTCCTTCTTCCTGGAGCCCGCCAGCTTCCCTTTCCTTCAGATTGTTTTTCCATCTGCAGTGTTTATAATAGTTGTGATGTTTCTGCAAGACGGAGACAGGGCTGTTTATTTAGGAGGCTGTACTCAGAAGCTTGTTAGTTTAGCTGGACTGTTTGCCAGAAAAGAAAATTCAGTCTATTAAAAGATGCCAGCTTTTATTCAGGATGAGCAAATCCATTCAGAAAATAAATCCCTTGTGCCCTCTTCATACTCTCCCTTTTTATACATGGGCATTGTTAAGTCTGAGTAGTTCATATGTTTATTCTTTTTGCAGAAAAGAGTTATTTCCTGTAGAACGAAAGTCTTTTGGGAAAGAAATCAAGCTCTGTGAACTTCAGTTCACAGCTTTTTATCCAAGAGTTCAGAAAGAGGTTAAGGGAAAAACAAGAACAGTGCAAGTGGAGCAGACTTTGAAAAGCTTCTCCTGAACCTGCTCTGAGGTTTTCAAAGGGAGGGAGCAACCTCCAGACTTGGTCTGCCAGCTTCCCTTGAGGTCAGCAGAACCTTCTGCATGGCGCAGATGTTGTCAGGGCCACAGTCCTTGTCCTGACAAGCACTGTGCTGGCATCCTCACCATTGCCTGCACAGGGGAAGCTCAGAAGATTCAGCAGTGTCTCTACTGCTCTTCAGTTGATGGAGACCTGAACAGCGATGTGTACGTGTGTGCGTGCGTATAAACCAAAGGAGGTTTAGGAGAGTATAGGTTCTGATGGAGACAGACCCCATGGACCACAGGTGCACACACTACAAATCTGACACATGTGACATTTTTGGTTGGGTGGTATTCATGAGTGGGGGGTGTGGTGGTGCATCCCTTCTTTCCTCCCAGGCCGTACTGTGATCTGGGAAATGCTCGTGAGGCCTTGGCCTATGACGAATGGCAACCTGGAGTGAGCTCCTCTTGACCTTATCAGGAACACTATCTCTTCCCAGGAACTTGTGCTGCCTAATGACCTCCTGCCTATTTTTTTTTAACTGACAGACGTAGAAACTTTTTTGCCATTCCAAGTGGAATGACATTTTTGTTCTCAAGCTTTCAAAGAAAGGGTGCTGACCTGAAGTGCGGCCAGGATGAAACTTCGTTACGGAAACGTCGTTATGACTAGAGCCTACTCTCTTGTGGCCCTATAAACAGCAGTCCAAAATGAGACCCTTTGAGCTCTCCTGGACCGCAGTGTCTGTGTGCATACCAGTGTGCATATGCTATAGCCAATGTGGGAGAAATGCTGCTCTCCTGGATTCTTAAGTACTTTAGATTTGTAATTCAGTTAGGTCTGTAACTAAGTTACTGTTTTGTTACTGTAAATCCCATATGAATCCTTTACTCTCTTCCTGTCCCCCTCCGCCTCCACAAAGATTGTTTTGTGTTTATTTAATTTTGTTTTGGTTTGGATTGATTCACCTTGGATTTCTGTTTGCTGTTTTTCCTCACTATGCTTTAACCATCTAGTAAGTAGCAGAGTGAACCTTGCCAGTGAACTTTGTTGTGCTGTCACTTTATGCTAAACTTGTTTTTATTGATACCTTTGCTGGTGATTCGTTAAGCAATTTACAACACTCCTTCCCGAAAGGAGGGAAGGAGGTTGCTGTTTTTCCTTAATTATTCTTGTCCAGCATGGCGCAAGCATTCCGGGTCCTGTGGCAGGTTTCCTGTCTGCTTCACAGCCTCCCCACCATTGCTGTGCAAGCAAAGAAGAAAAGGGTGGAGAGCCAGGACAGTTATAGAATTCAGAGATACTCTCAGGAAGAGACCAAATTAACACTGGTAACTCCTAAGAAAATTTAAAGCACTTTCCTTTTCAAGTGACCAAGAGGACATCATTGGCACAGATTAAAAGTGTACTAAGGGAAAAAAAAAAGAGCCTCTTTGAGAGAATGAAAAAAAGAAAGAAAGAAGCAAGTTCCATTGTTAAGAAGTGGCTATGCTGGTTATTCAAACTGATTGTATGATACTGAGATATGATACTGGATTTTAGTCTGAAATCATTCCTCCAAAAACAATGGTAAACTTCTGTGGTGAGATTTTCAGAAAATCAGTGGTGCATCTAAGGAAAAAGAAATCATAAAAGAGGAAGGGTGGAAGGGAGCTGCTCAGGTTAGTTGCATAGCACATTTTCCTAATGGAATATTTCTTGTCAAAGGCCTGGGCTATGGAACTGTCCTGGGATGAGTGTGTGAGAAGAGTGAGCTGGTCCAGAGTTGTGACAGATACAGTTTATGTGGCACAATGACATTGTTTAGAGTTAATTTTACTTTGATAGCTAAAAATGAATACCAGAAAGTGAACAAACAGGGAGCTTTGAGACTATATTTTCAGGTGAACCAATATCTTCCCATCAAACTACTTTTCTGACAGTGTCTTTATTTTTCCATAATGTAAATTCCACACTGATCTTACTAATCCAACATTTTTATTGGAGATATTTTTCTAGACTTATCTCTGCTCCTTTGTCATATTCAACCTCGAGTTCAAACCAAAATTTTAAATTATTTTTTAAATCAGTGTAGGTGAGGTGTGTAGTAAAACTGAAGTGTCCTGCTTAGATTTCCCAAACCTTGAGTACAATGGCTGCCTGGACAATATTTGCCCAATATACAGATTTTTTATACTGGAGAAGGAAGGGAAATAAAAGGGACTGAGCAAAGGTAGGAACTTGTTTTAAACATGTACTAAAGGAAATTCTAGTAAGGTATTTGTGAGAACTAAAACCAAATGCCTCCAAAGTTTTTAAATTTAACATTTTTGGCTTGTTCCTCATTGAAATTTGACCTCCAGTGTAACTACTATGAACCTCTGTAGCCCTGAGAGATCTGTTTCATAGGTGATGAGAATCTTCAGGGACAAACAGGTTTGCAAGAGCTGAGCATACTTGTGTCAGCAGCAGAAAGAATAGCCCAAATCAACTCTCAGGTGTTCCCCTTCAGCGGTTTCCCACACATCAGAACCCACGTTTGACAACATCACCAAGCTGACCCAAGAGGGTTACAAATGGACAGGCAGCTTTGTCACCAAAACACCAGGCACCTCATCTCCAGAAGCAAAACACAGAGAAGGATAACTGAGGTGTGGTTTTCTCTGTAAGTTAAGGCTGATGTCAAGATTTACTGGTGTGGTCTGGGGGTAGCCAGCACTGTTAGTGCCTGCGCAATATTTTTCCCAGGGCTATACAAGAAATTTCCATTTCAAAGGGAGTCTGTTTGGTAAGTTTTTGCAGTTCTTATGTATTTGGCAAAAAGAACCCCAACCCACCAATGATGCTACTAATATATACAAAATGCAGCAGCCAAAAAACTTTTTGTCCTTTATTTTGCGTATGTGTGGGTATATAGGAAATCATCCAAAAGAAATCAAATTAAGAAATGCATCACCAATTATCAAATATACATAAATTAATCTTTTCTGCCTGAAATACCAATTCAGGGGACATATTCACCTACTCATCACATTTCCCACTGAAATTAACAGAACAAGGTTGTCGGCCCGCAAGGAGTAGGCAGGGAAAAAGCCACCACATGTTCACTGCAGCATGTGATAATAACTCACTGCCGAGCGTGGTTGGGCTCTCATCCCACCTTGTCCTCCTTCCAACAGTCTGTGACTGCCCTGAGACTTGGCCAGTTGCTCCAGGACCAGCTCTGGGGGGGTAAACTTGTGCTAGGGGTCCTGGGTAGGAGCTTGGCTTCGTTCTTCTCTTCCCTGAGTGTCCATCCAAGGCTGGTGGCTGTGGTGGGGTCTGGGAGGTGCCCTCGTCGACTGCTTTTGGAGGCAGAGGTGGCAGCAGGTAGGAGCATCTCTTCCCTTGGGTCACTGCTGGGACAGCAAACCTGCCACATCCCTGAAGAGAGGTCAGGCAGATCTGCAGCTGAAACCAGGCAAGGCAGAGCTTTTCTGTCTTCAACTGCACACATCTGAATGGGTCTCGCAGGGCTGCAGAGAGGTTTCTCTTCCTCCTGCCAAAGCGATCTCATATTGACAAAGCTTTTAGGAGTGTGAAATATGGCTGACTAAAGCATCATGCTGACACAGCCCAAGGGTGCATGTATCAAGAACCACTCCAGGTTGAAAAAAAACTGCTGTACAATCAGCTATTTAAATAATAGATCAGTTTAATTTATCTGAGAGAACATGTCATGACAACATAGCTTGATTAAGGTCTAGAAATATCTACATGGGAGATTTCAGGGGGTAGGGTATTCTATCAGATGAAGGCAAAACAACACAATCAAATTCCTGGATACAGAAAATAACTGTGTCTAACCTTGAAAAAAGTTAGGGTTTAAGTCAGTTCTGAGTGGCATTTGAAAGCCCAGCACCAGCACGGGAGGTGCTGTGGGCCATCACAAATGTGCCCTCCAGTGAGATGCTTGTAATTGTAATCTTCCCTTCTCAACTGTAGACCTGTGAGTCTCTGAAAAGAGCAAGGGATTGCCCAAATTGTCTGTGCTAATAAATGATCAAGGTCTGAGTGCCTCAAGAAGATAAACACCCCAGGTGGTAGGTGGGTATCGTGAGATGGAGTCAGCATGCACCACACAAAAATCAGCTTGTGAAACCAAGTGACCAGCCTACACCCCAGTGTTTTTTACCTTGATATGGTATAAATTACATTGTATGCTGGCAGATGCTCCTTATGTCCTTGCAATCCTGACATTATGATGTCTATTTCCAAAATAAACACCAGAAAACAGCAACCCCTTGGACTTTATAGTTTAGTGGTGGACTTGAAAGTGTTAGGTTTACAGTTGGACTCACCGATCTTGAAGGTCTTTTCCAACCTACATGATTCTATGATTCATTTGCAGCAGTTTGCATTTACTCTGCTACAAATTTTTGCTCCCTCCAGCAATGATAACCATGTCAGCACTGCATCTATCATACATCTCCCTTTCTCTGCCGGGACTTTGCTATTGCTGCTCTCCCCATTACTTTGGCTCTATGTTTTTCCTTAAACCTCTTTTAGAAATGAAAATATCCCTCTTTCCTGTATATAGGGAACTGTGTACCTATAGGCAGTAGAAGTCCAGGCAACTACACATGGACCTTGCAAAATGGAGATTCTCCTAGTGAAAGAGATTTGGGAAATATGTGGTACCTGGTCCTGAAAGGAGCAGAGAGAGCAAAGGGGCTGTGGGGAAAGAGAGCATTATAAGGAACAAGGGTTTAATATATGGTCTCATCCTTTTAAAACTAATAATTTATTAGATATGAATAATCCTTGGTGAAGAATGCCAGTTCCCCATTGGGATGGACAAATAAGGATCTGTGAGTGTGTTGCTGGCTGTTAAATTTTATGTATGATCAGCACCTAAATTGCACCCTCCACATCATCTCCCAGCACACACTGCTGTATCACATGCTGAGCACAAACCTCCTGCTCAGCAACCTGTTCCTTCTGTCCCAGGAAACTTGTTGCTTCCCTCATCTTTGTGACTCATTGCTGCCACATTGTCTGCAAAGGGTTTGAAAGTCAGAAAATCCCATTTTCAGAATGTACTTTCAGGAACGGCCCTGAAGTCTCATGTCAGCCAGTTCTGTTGCCTTTTTATCTTTAGTTCACTAGGTGGGATCTGCTTGGCCACAAAACAACTGTTTCTATCTCTCTCTAGATTGTCCATTCTAGAAACAATACTGTTTCGTGTTGCAGAGCCAGTGACAGGAAGGAAACAGTCCTCCACTGAAAAATATTTTCAGAATATCATTTAACTTGCAAGAAGCCCAAGACCATTTCAAGTTTCTGTACTAACGCCCACTCAGAGCTAGGACATCCCACCTCAGTGTTAGATCAGGCTGCTCGGAACTACATCCAGCAGCTTTATTATTTATGGAGTCTCCACAATCCCTCTGACCAGCCTGTCTCCGTGTTTGACCAACCTTTCCGTAAAAATGTCGTTTACAAATGTCTAACTTGGATTTCTATTGTTGCTACTTCTCTCCACTGCGCTGTGTCCTTTCACGGCCTGTATGTCCCCTTCAAGCCTTTGTACACAGCTCTTGACTTGGCGTTTCCGGAGATGCTGTCTCTGTCCTTGGAACAATCTTCCACTGGATTTGCTCTAACAAGATGTTTGGGTTTCTGCTTGACTACTAGGAACAGCTCAGTACAAAAGATTTAGCCTTTCTGTGACTCATTCTAAGGACTTTCTCCAAGTACTGCCTACTTTTGAGGATACTGCTAGAATTCTTTCTTTGTTTTCATTTCAATTGTACATTTTCTGTTTGACATTAATGGGAGCTGGAACTGTGGAGTTTGGCATTTTTTCATTTTTTTTTGTGGGCTGACACCAGTCTTCACATTGACTGAAATGTTGCTCAGTGGCATGTGCTGATTCCCTATAAAAAGTTCAATACCACAGTTGGAAAATGTACAAATCTTTTTCTTTCCTCTTCTTTCTTCTAACAAAGAACATAAGAATGGATGTTCTAGAAAGGGACATTTTTTTGTCTTAGCATAATTTTACTGAATAAATGGGGGTTTTGGCATTTTTCCAAGGGAGCTAATTAAAAAACAGAAGATAAAGTTTTCTGATTGATGACTTCATACCAGGAAAGAAAAAAAATATTATTCTGCCTAGAAATTACTTCTGTTTTCTAACTACTGGGAAAACCTTCCGATATATCAAATTTACTAAAATGTCATGTTTATCCCTTTGTACAAGCTTACTGTATGGGTATAAATCTTATTTTCCTAAGGGATATTAAAGTAAGTGGGCCTGAGGAAGTACTGTTGAAATATTTATCTTCTTTCAGCTGTAAATTTGGTCAGAGGGAAGTTAGGATACTTGGCATTTTATACACGGAGAAGCTTTAGATTTGCAAAGCTTCATGTCTTTTTCTTCTTCAAAGCCAAGCTCATAAACAAAGGAACTGTTCCCAAACTCTCACCATAATGTCACTCAGTTCCATGAAGTCACCACATCACTTCTATTGCTATAATAACTTAACATCATCTGTTGCTAATGCCTCAAAAACATTGCATGACCATCATTTTGAAAATAACTCTGAAGTGACGACTTTAAATGCAGTCTTTCTGCAATGTTTTGCAGAAAATCACCATTTTAATAAGAAAACTTTAGAATTAAGTATTATTTTATGAAATATTAATAGCACTTGTAATTTGTGATAATGAAATAATGTTTCTCACTGTTAAAACATAATTTTCCCTTTTGTTCTCTCTTATTATTTTGTATTTCATATGAAATGTTGAAAAGTTTTATATGAAGATGACACATTGGATAAATAGTTTAGAAAAATTGAATGCAATTTAAGATGGACTAATATAAAACTGTACGCTTAAGCAGGAGTAATCCACCTCAGAAATGCAGAATGAACACTGAATGGCTGTGTAGTTTTACTACAAAATGTGAGGAAGAAAATGCACCACGATCTTCCTACTCCTGCAGATTAAAAAAAAAACAACTTAGGAATTCTGTCTGTAATGAACATGGAAAGGAATCCTTATGCTTTTATTGTGACCACTCATCAGGCTGGAATTGGAGGAAGCTTTTGATATGGGACTTCATGACGAATTTGATTCAGTTGGAAAGAATCCCAGGGACACCAGTGTAACCAGTCTGAGGTTTTGAATTTAGTCTAAGGTTAGCTGTCATGCACAACTGTAGGTATGATATTGCCTTGCAAAGGGGGGCTGCGTGTTGACAAGATCACAACCTTTATCATCCTGGCACAAAGAATCGAGCAGGTTCACAACTCCCTCATTCAAATTTCCATCAGTCCCTTTCCTCCTCACCAGCTATAGCCCAACGATGCCTGACAGGGCAGAATTCTAGCCTAGAATCTCACAAACAGGGAAAAGGGCCAAAGTGGCCCAGCAGGGAGGGAAGAAAAGAAAGGATGGGACCGGAAGCAGGACCTGAAACAAAGCACCTCAAGGGCTTTCTGCTCCTCTTGTTTGCTGATCCACATGTGGCCAGATGAGCACCAAAAAAGGGACATGTCCGTGGACTGTGGGTTGTGGCTATTACTGAAACTCATAACAAGATGAGACAGTATGGCTGGTTTGAGTGAACTTCATGCTGATGGAAAGTCAAAAGCCTATGATGCCTTGTGGGAATAAAATCTCCAGAGAGCTTTTTTCAGGTTGACCACAAATTGCTAATGCTCTGTGACCACACACGGTGCTGAAGAGCTTCAGTGGCCTTCAGTAAACAGCATGGTTACAACAATGCTGAGTGAAAGCATCAGCCAATTTCCTCTTTGAGTCAGGACTCCTATGATTTATCTGTAGAAACATCCTACAGAGTTTGCCAAAAGTAGGAAGAATGGGTTCATGCTTGTCAGTTCTTTTTTCTCAGGTTAATTTAATGTCACGGTGACTCCTGGTTTTCAGTTCCTAACAGAGGATGTGATAATCAGGTGGACAGGTCTGAATGCATGGAAAATATATCAGCATGATGGACCAAATCCTATCAGTTGTGCTTGCTAATGGCTTAGATGTCTTACAGCCTTCTCTCAGGCTTTTTATGCCCCCATGACCAAATAAAATGGGAAGACAAGGATGCAGCAGCATTTCCACATCAACTTCCTGCCTTCCAAGCACCAAGGAACCTGTCTGAAAGCAGTGACCTTAATTGCACTCTCTCTCCTGAAACAGATTCTGTTTGATGGGCAGAAAGAGGAGTCAGGTTAGAAGTTGTGCCCACATGCTTAAGAGAGAAACCTCCCCTTCTGTTCAGGAACTCGGCAGGAATTTCAGACTCGGTTGCATCGCGCTTGCCACTTCAAAGCCTTCAGCAACTGATCACACACTTGGAAAATATCATACCTAACTTAACCTGACATGGTTATCAGTGTAACTCAAACTGTTTGACAGCCTCCTTCCTCAGGGTTGCTACGGCCTCCTTGTACCCAGAAATGTCTCTGGGGAAAGAGCAGGCATTTCTTCCCAACATTATTCAGAGTGATAATTGCTTGTTTTAAAAGGAAGCACCTCTGCACATTTTCCTTGGGAATGATGCAATTCAGCGTTTCATACAGTGACTTTGTTTTGTTGCTTTGTATCAGAACTAGTTTAAAATAATCCCTAAATAGAGAAATGAAGTCTTATGTCTAGTCTTTATATACATGATGTCTTTTTCATGTATTTTCAATTTATTTGTTATCATCCTAGATCTGATTCATGGAATAGTTCCAGTGATGAGGATGAAAACCAGTCTGCCCCTGGCTGGGGTTTCTTCTGTAGACATTCCACTTGGTGTGAATAAATAAGCATTAGTAGAGTAACATGAAAATGGAAATTTCTATATTACCAAGAGTTAAGTCACTTGAGCTGTAGGAAATACAGGCTCAGGTTCCAGCTGTAATGAAAATGTACCCAGTGAAATGCACAGAGAGCGTTTCCATGTACCTCCAGAGGGCCTCAGGCTGCACTGACCTGCCTCCAGCCCTCTTGATCCAAAATGTCATGCCTGAGGTTTGCTGAAGATACACTTATCACCAGGGAAATATCTCCCCGCCTCCTCTCACCTCTCCTTTGACAATTCAGATTTTGGGGCATCCAGCTGCTGCTGTAACCGGGGTTTGCACCAGCTTACCAGTGGCTTATATTAATTAAATGGCAATTTTAACAAAACTTGTACCAAGCAACATAATCTTTTGGAGCTGGGGGAAAGCAGTCATCGCTAGGGGCTGATGGTATCTCAATAGCAGCTGTGAGAGCAGCAGGGAGTCCAAAGTTGTGTGTTTACACACAGAGTGGCTAACAAGCAACCTCTGAGCATCAGGTTCTGTGTAGCTGAAGGTAATAAGCATCCAGTTTGGAAGCGATGGCAGCAGCTCCATCCTTGTGTCCCTGTGTCACTGACACTGCGATCAGAGCTTGTCTCACTGATGCTGCAAACGTGCCAGACTCACTCCATTTTGCAGTGTGCTGGCTGGACTTGGGTCATCACGAGGAGGAGTCACCTGGCCAAGTGTGGACACCGGTAGCGTAAATGTCAACTATTGAATGAGCCGTTCTTGGTTGTCTTCACCAATGAAACTCAGAAAAGATTGTTAGGGCATAACTATCCCACCCACAAACAGTCATCTAACATCGGTTATCTATACTGCATCCTACAAGACTCTAGACAGTTAAATTGGAGCTGTTTAAAATCAGTGAGTGTCACCCCAAATATCGAATGTTCTAGAATGCCATCGCATTTTCTGTCGTGTTTCCAGCAGGTATTTCTTAATCTTTGTGATGGAGCTTTTAACAGATGAAGTTTTTGTAGAACATTGATTCTGTCCTTTAGCCAAAAAGGTATTTTTTTTCTTAAAGTTGTTTTAGAAATGTCAGGGAACTTCCAGCAATTGACGGTATTGCAGGTAGCCGGAATATAAGAGGGAAGAAGGGAAGACACCACCTCTGTTATGTATTTATGGACTTCATGACTACTGTAATGTGTAGAAAGGCTCTTTTAATAGAATTATTGGATTTAAACTGCTGCAGCCTTGTGACTTCCGAATTCTCCACAACTTCTCCACAACTACACCAAAATACGTTTAAAAGTCTCACCAGATCAGATCTTTCCATCCACACTAGTGGTTACATTTTTACACCATTATGCATGGATTTGAACAATTAGTATCAGGCATAAGCCTAGGTAGAATCAGGGCCTTAGCACTGGAATCCTTACAGGAATAGCTAAAATGTACAATAACTTTAAAAGTAATAAAATTGTTTTTCAAGGACTTAGGAAAATGTGTAACTTATCTTAAAGCACTTTAAAGTCCACTTCAACAGTTTAGCCTTGTTGAAGGTCTTTAGACCTCTTAGAGATGCAACAATCTAAAAAAACAATCGGGGTCTGGCCTTTAAAACTTTTTAGTTTTAAAGGAAGATGGTGGAAGAAGATAGGATCGGTGAGCTAGGGGCATGAATCCTTGTTTTAGCCATTCAGAAAGACTGACAGCAGGGCACACTCCTCTGAAGTGCGACGATAACGTGCCTTAGTCTCCCGACAGATAGGTCCAGATTCTGAGCTCAGCAACACAAATGGTAATGCACATCTCCATTTAGGTAAGCAGCTTGGGGTATGTGTTTCTGCTTTTGAATCTACTCTTAATGCAGAATAACAATAAAAAAAATTAGGGAAATTTTGCTCTTAGGAAAATATTGAGAGTGCTCAGAACTTTTGAAGAGGTTGCCCAGAGAGGTTATGCATTTTCAACACTGGAGATGCTAAAATTATGATAGAATAACACTGAGAAGCCTCTTAAGCTTTGAAATTGGATCTAACTTCAAAGCTGAATCTACTTTAAATGGAAGTTTGAAGGAGCTGACCTCCAGAAATCCCTTCCAGTCTAAATTATTTCATGTTTCCTATTTACTAGTTTCAGCTTGCCTGACCTTACATTCAATGCAACTGTTATGAAATCAATAAGTTATTTGGAATCTGTGTCACTCCTCTCACTTAGAAAAGGAAGTGGCTCTAAATTTCTATTTATAATTCCACTGGTGACTTCTTACCCTTAGACATTTTAGCTGAAGCTAAACTTGCTGTTGCATACCAATTACACATTTTGTGGTAACAGTGTTAATTAATCCACGTCTACAACAAATCTCTGCAGCTCCTGGCAGGCTGCCTTTCTTTTCTTGTTTTTGGCACTAGTGTGCAGGTTGAGAGCTTTAGGAGGTCCCTTCTGCTGTAATTTTCTAATCATGGATGGAAGAATACTTACACTTTGAATATTAAAGAATACTTGGTCTTCATTCTGACATCCTATCAGGGCAGAAGCTATTACAGAATTATTAAGCAACAAAGGTGAACAGGTGCCACTGTCCTCCTTCACCACATGCAACGATGACAACCAGTTGTATAAAGTTGTACTCCTTTCCCCAGGCTCTGTTCTCACTTGCACAGAGGCAAATTCAATTCAGAACATGTACATTCAGTTCCCATAATAGCCTCTAGGTGAAATTCAGTAATAACAAATGGTTGCATAAAACTAATTCTGCATGTGAAGTTCTCAGACAACTCAGCAAGCCTATACTGATTTTAAATTTAATAGGTGTTTAATATAATACACAACCAGTGTGGGAGGGTTGAATGTGTAGGACAAAAAGCTACTAATATAACAGTGAATGTCAAATCAGGCTTGTCCTACATTGATTCACACCAGCTCAGACAACTTATTTTGCAGAGGAGTCTAATGTTGTTGTGAGTGTTAATGTTAATAATTGCTCTTGATTACATTGAAACTGAAATTAGTTTAGAAGCAGATAAATGCTGGTATAATTCAGTTCATCATTAAGAGAGCTAAATTTAGAAATCTGTAGGAAAATTATGTGTCTGGAATCTTTTCATACTCCATGGAGATCTAGTCAAGGGAGGCTTGAAAACAACTCCTCTGAAGAGACTGGGACACAATTCAGTTACTCTCCCACAGGTACCATTTGAGATGCCTTATGCCATCTGAGACATCTGCACAAGGGCCCCTTTTCTTCTCCAGGCTGAACCCCAACTCTCTCAGTCTGTCTTTCACAGGAGAGGTGTTCCAGACCTGTGACGCATTTAGTGGCTCCCCTCTGGACTCACTGCATGTCCCTGTCCTCCCTGTGCAGGGACCCCAGGGCTGGATGCAGCACTGCAGGTGGGGTCTCACAGAGCAGAGGGGCAGAATCCCCTCCCTGGCCCTGCTGCCCACGCTGCTCTGGATGCAGCCCAGGACAGGATTGGCTTTCTGGGCTGCAAGTGCACATGGCTGGGTCATGTCAAGCTTGTCATCATCAACACCCCCAGTCCTTCTCCCCAGAGCTGCTCTCTATGGTCACAGCAGTCATGCAACAGCTGCCCTCTTGGAGGAAGACAAGAGAGTAAGTGACTGTGGAGACAGCAGACCAATACCCTGAGATTGCTCTCTCAACCACCTGAACTGTAGTAAAACTCTCTCTGCTGTAGCATTTTCCCATCTAGTTTTTTTTTTTTTTTTGTGGTTTTTTGTTTTGGTTTGGTTTGGTTTTTTGTTTGTTTTTGTTTGTTTGTTTGTTTGTTTTTTGTTAAACATTATGTCTGCTTATGACGGGCATCAGCAAAGTGGGAGTCTCCTCTTTACCTCATCTGGTCAGTTTTCTTTCAGTAAAGCATTCCCTTGGCAAGGACAAGGCTTGGAAGTGGTAAGAGGATGTGGTGATTCCCCACCACGGCTGCTGGCCACATGGCCTTGGTGGGTCACGCCACTCCACGGCCGTGCAGCTTGGTGGCTGCACTGCTCATGCTGCTCAATTCTGAATCCTTCTTGGTGAATGTTACTGACACTGGACTTCTCAAAGGACTTGGGTTCCTTGTTGCCAAGAGGAAACCTGACTTAGGGAATTAACAATGAGCTCCATGGAGCAACATTCCTAACAGCAGCGATGGGCTGTTTACTGAAAGTGAAAAATAAATATAACGTGTTAAAGAGACAGGGGAGTGTATACGAGGAGTAACACTGGAAGACAGTTAAATATCCCAAGACAGCCCTGGCACTGCTCACAGTCATGGACAAGGAAAGTATGAAGACAAGCTCCTGGAAAAACAGACAGACATAGCAAAACAAAATAGACAGCATTCTTCATACTCAGTCTCTCAATCTGTTCAGCCTCTAATATGCTACTTTGTAAAAAACGGAGGCAAACACTTTTTTCTTTAAAAAAAGACAAACCCAGAACCAACCCACCCAGAAGTTGCTTTTAAGTTTAGCTGTAAAAAGAAAGGAGCTTCCAGGTCAATTCAAAAAAGGGAAAAACCAGATAACTCACCTAACCCAGCAAAAGAAACACAGAACAGTTCACAGTAACTCATGAATGTGCTAAACATGCCAGTAAAACATGGATACAAACTAAGTTTAGTCACAGTGATTCATCGTAGCATTATCTGTCTTTTTCTCTAAGATCCTTGCACACATTGTAGTTATTATGCCTGAGGGGTAAGCATCACCTTATTTTCATGTTTGCCTGCACTGTCAAGCTCTGTATAAGAACTGGTCTCCCTCAGCCTATATTAAGGTTAGTGGAAGGATTTTGGCTCTTGCTGCTGTGCTTCAGCTGCTGATGTTTTAAGGTCTACTTTAAGATGAAGTCATTCACTCTCGTTCTTTATTTCTCCCCAGTAGCTACAAAGGGTCTCTATAGAGTATTTGAGGCAAGAAACTGGCATTTATATCGTTGATATCTGGACTGAAACTAACCCCTGCTCTGATACTCTGTAGCTGCCTGCACCACACAGGAGCATCAGCTCAGCAGTGTCTGGTTGCTGTTTTTGGCAGCAGTTGGGGGTTGGTCCTTGCTGGGCAGTGCTGGGCTCCACTCTCTGCATGAGAGACCTGGAGGCTGGGAGAAGCACCAGCACCAGGCTCTGGGGAGGTGTAAGCCATTGGAACACGGCCCCTCATGGGCCTGGGAAACTCACGAGCTGTGATTACTCCAGGTCTAAATTCATTTCCAGCCTGGGCTCTGGCATGTAGCTGTTACACTGCTGGCAACACTCTGGATTCGGACACCACTGCCAGGTCTTGTGAGGCCAAGGAAAATGACCACCACAGAACAGACTTGCTGCAGCTTTGCACCTACAGACACGCCTGCTGCTGTTGACATCTGGCTTTTATTCAAACGGTGGCTGCTACCCTTTCTCGGGCATGCCACTGATAAGCTGGGGGATGAAAACTGAGGCTCCTGGATACCAAACAGGCTCCATCTCTCATCTATCACATCAGTCTCAAGGACTGTCATTTGTACTTCCTTGCTCCCTGGCATCTTGACCTACCCGGAGGACAGACACTATCACTAAATGTTCCCCTAACACCTCAGAAAGGGTTTTAGTGACTAGTACTGAAATACCTAGTGAATAACCATGACAGTTCTTCAGCTGCTCAGAGTCCCTCCTCCCTACAGACTTTAAAGCACTTAAAAAATGTACAGGGACTCTGACTAAATCTGTCAAGATCCTGAATCCTGTTGTAAGAAATGAGCAACCCTTTTCTATTTTCCAAATGGCATCTCTAATGATCAGAAAACAACTCAAGCTCTGTCAATATTATAAGAACAATTGTTGTTTTATTCTTTTTGGTGGGTACAAAAACCACAGTTTCTTACACAGAACAAGATTATAAATAATATCTGTAACATGAGTGACCCGTAGTCTCTTTTGATTCTACACTGCGGACTGATGAAGTACTCTAAACATTTTATCATTTTGATTCTTGTATTAGACAGATGCAAATCTGTGGAACACAGAATGATGGAACAGAATGAAGGTAACAGCAAACAAGAGGATGACCAACAACTTTTATAAAAAAAAATTCTCTGAATTTTATTACAGTGATGGCATTTTATATCAATTATTGCAATGATTTTTCCCTAAGATGGTTAGAAAAAAGAATTGTGTTGTCCTCTACTGAATTTACATCAGTTAAAAAGCAAGCATGTTTCAATATTCCTCTTTTTCCAAAGAAAATGTAAATAATTTCTTTATTTTTTCACAGGATTTACATATTTATTATTTTTTTATCACAGTTTAGTGATTCATTTCTACAGCTGAACAGCTGAGTATTCTTCCATTGTATATATTGATGTTCTGGAGACACAGGTTAGCATGTTCATTGACTTCTATAGCTATTTTTCTCTCTTTGTCGAGACAAAGACCAAAATGGTGTCCTTTCTGAGCATGTTCTTCACAGTTTAATGCGCTAAATTGGCAAGTCTTATTAGTTTTAAGTCCACTCAAGTGAAATTTGTTGCTGTTAATACATCCTCCCCGGCCCCCTCCCCCCAACAAAACTAAATTATGAATTTTCCTGATATAAAATCTGAGTTTGGGTTTCCGAGCTGAGCTCATGCACACATTGTTGCTGATGATGTCTGGCGCATTTGGACGTACTTCCCTTTCTCAGCCAAATTATTAGTTCATCAATGACACTCCCATGTCGTTACAGTCTGTGCTGTGTTCCCATCAGTCACCAACACAGTTTGATTAAGGCACTCGATTATTTTTTTGGTTTTTATGGTAGGTCCGATGCAATTACAGCCAATCCTGAACTTTGTCTAATTGCAGTTCCAGTGTGCACGGCCTTCGGGCAGTCGGGAGTCAATACGCGTCCGTTTTCTCCCACACTCCCTGTGATGGATAATCTGGCTTTGTTTCTTATGGCTTCAGAAAAGGTAAGCTGGGTTTGAGGAAAAAGCAGAAGAGAGGAAAGTGTTATAATGGTTCTGTCCTTCAACCAACCAGGAGACAGCAAACACCAAAATATTAAATTTTAGACATCTGCATTTTTTCATGTTAACGTTAAATATAAAAATAGTAATCATCATAAATATAATACATAGCACTTAAGTCTACTGGGGAAAAAAGACTAGCAATTCTGAGGGTAAATTTCATTACAATAAATCATTACCGATTTAAATATAAAAATTGAATTTGATCATGAAATTAACTGAAGAGGTAATACCTTCATCTAAACTGCTTCAAACTAAATTTATATACAGTGAGAAGACTTTTTGGAACCTGAAAGCATTAGCATCTGTGAATAAAGTCATGCACAGGTGTTTGTAGGCTTTGACCTTCAACTGGGAATGTCAAGATCAAACATAACTACTGAAAATTGTTTATAAATTGCAATAGCTGTATCAGGTATCTCTCTGGCAATTCTGTCATTCAGATCTAAAGAAATTATTACTTATTTTCACAATGCAAATATTTAGTAACAGGAAATATGACTGTCCTCAAATCTCTTTCATATATATATTTTCCTACAATTAGAGAAGGTGATAACTTTCAAAGAAAATGTAATTTATTGAGAGAAAATACAATTTTCGACAGTTTTCTACATTATATCTAAATTTTCCATAAGAAGGTTTAAATTTTTGTTACTTGAAAATCTTCAGTTTCAGGCAAATTAGAACAAAATATCTTGTTTAGGGACTAAATTACTCAAGGAAAAAACCTGTATTTTAAAAAAGATTTATAGTTGTGCCATGTAACTTTAGTCATCCAAAAATCAGTAGCCTAATCTAATAGGGCTCTCTCATGTGATTATAAAAAAAGCCAAGATGACTTGTTTAAAGTAAATGATTTCCAGATGACTAAAATTAGGGTAAGTGTCTAAGGTCAGACAATGCAGCAAGGCACCCAAACTATACTATATTGAAAGAGATTTCAGAGATAACCATGTTAAGATATTAATTAGTGGAGAAATCTGATTTCTAGTCAGGAGAAGCTATGAAAATGGTGTGCAGGGATGCAGTCTGAAATACCAGTTGGGAAAAAAGGGAGATAGGAGGGTGCATTCACATAGGAGCAAAGGGATGACAAACATCATGAAGTAATTTTGTTTGCTTTATTACTAATCTCTACATTTTGAACTTTATCCCTCTGAGCCCGGTTTCTCCTTCTGAGGTAGCAGTGAAATCCTGAGCTGGTGTTTGATATGTGGAGTTAATTTTATATACGAGTATATAGGGATGAGGAAGAGCCCTTAAAACTCCCAAACGTTTCCACTGCTTCTCGTGCACTTTTGTGGAAATGCGCCAGTCTAATATTGCATTGTTATCAGTAGCTCCTTCAAAAAGAGTTGTCAAAAATACAGTGGCTGTTTGTGGCACAGTCGGAGCTTGGATTTAAAAGCAACTTTCCAAACCAATTACCCTAAAAACTTCAGCCCTCAAAAGCCCCAAAATTCAGGAAAAGGCCTCAGCTTACAGATGGCATTATGGCATTTCCCTTACACTGAAAAATCTCGGCTTTGGTAAAGGACATCCTTTGAAAACTTTCCCTGCTACCACAGTTCTTTGTGACAGGGACTGTTACCAAACATATCTTGATCTAAAACAACACCCAGATACAAAAAAAATGGCAGAGGTGATGAGGAAGTGGGGACCTGGACCTATACATCACCAAAAACTTCAACTACATCCCAGCAGCAAATAAAAATATCTGCATTTGCAAAGCACAGACACAATGCAGTGTGGTATAGATCCACAGTCCCACTGCAAATGGATACTGGTAACTGCAGAAGTGCAGAAAACATGTTCTGGTCAACGGCAAGAAAAACTAAAGGTGCTTCAGTGTGGGAGAGGGATGAGAGTCCAAACCAGATTAGAAAGCAAACTTGGTTGCAAAGGGACAGCTTACTCCAGATGTGCTAAATTTCCTGTAAAGTCATCATTGTGTACCAGAGTCACTCCAGCACACTGATCAGCTGTCTGTTCATGGCCATTCAGAGTTTCCTACTGGGGAATCCGAGGGACAGCACTCAGATTTGTATGGGATATATGAGTTGTATGTAACTGTGCTTTAGTACCTCAGTCTAAATAACTTTCTGGCCATTGACAACACACTCAGGACAGAAAGACAATAAAAGGGATCCAGGAAAAAAAAAAAAAGAAAAAAAAAGAGAACAGCACTTTCTCAGCAGCCTTCCACAGAAGAACAGAAAAGCTGCAAGGAAATAACTCTTGCCCTCTTAGTGCAAGACTAACAACAGCTCAGCAACACACCACAGGACAACTCAGACACTTACAAAGCCAGGAGGAGCAGGTCAAACTTGTACTTGGGACAGTGCCATCAAGCCAAGTAACCAGGTAAGCTTCTGCTCTGTATTTTAAACTATGCTATGGGAAACAAGCCAGGCTGATACTCTGCTTAACTGTGCTGCTACAACTTCAGATTTATGACCTGGATGCAGAAACAGTTTCAGGAGTGGCTGGGATAAGAGGGAAAAGTCTCGGTATTTACTGTGAATATTACCCAAACCGTGAAAGTCTCCTTGCAGTAAGTGTATGCGGTTAATAGTGACAACGTATTTTCAGATTTGTCATTAGTTTTGATTAGATTAGTTGTGGAATTAATTACGTGAAAACACTGACTGTCCTGTTCCTAATGGGAAATGGGAATTTCAGAAACTGATATCCTCAGTCTGTATAATACAAATATCCTAGCCTGTGTGGGTTCTTTTGTTGTTCAGGCTCCTCTAGTACTTGGGTCACATGGAGGTGGCTTTGGCACAAATATCTAAGATGAACTTTTAATGTATTTTTCTTTCTTGACTATGAAATTGGAAGTATACAAGTCAAAATAAGTACATTACACACTTACTGAGCCATCCTGTAGCACTTCACCTTTTTTTGTAGTTAATTGTAGTAATGATGTTTTTCATTGCTTTTTGTGGTTTTGTAATTAATTTCACTCATTAGGTATAAACAACAGCATGGGATGGGAGAGCAAGAGAAGGCAGCTGAGCTGGGAGCTGGTTCCTGAGCTCCATGGCCCACTGAGGTGGCCATGGAGAGGCGGTGGTGGAGGCTGGCTGGATACTGGGACAACCCCTTTGAAAGCCTGTGGGTTTGGGGTGAGGAACGCAGCAGGGCTTTGCCTTGGAGCAGCTGGAGAGGATGATGTTCAGCTCCTCACTGCTCTCTGTATCAGCTCCAGTTGTGCACTAAGGGCTTACTACTAATGGAAATACTGCTGCCCAGGGGAAGAGGAAGGGGTTGTTCCCTCCTTAAAGCAAACTTTCTTACCTGCCTTCAGCAGAGGCAACTGCCTGTCAGCCCTTCTGAATGTCTTTATCCCACACATATAGACTAGTTCATTATCATATAGACCAGTCCACACATACAGACTAGTCCTTCATTTTCATTTTTAGGAGCCTTGCAGGCAGGGTGAATTTCCCTGAGGTAACTCATGTTTGACCGGATGAAATTAAAATAAAACTCATGGTCATGAATATTAATTGTCAAGAGAGTTATTTAAGCTATTTTATATTAGTTTAAAACTTATTCCATTAAAACTATTTGATGTTAGCTTAAAAAAGTCAGAGTGTTGGTTACTCATGCAGGTTAGAACCACCAGGCATCTTTCCATATTAGCAAGTTTTAGTTCCAATACAATCTCTTTACTCCTTGGATAAATAAACATATCAAAGGTTTCAAAATGTGTAAGACAGACATATTTCCACAGAAATATGTGCAGCCATCGTTGTGGGCTCTGTAATGCTGCCAGCTAAACAGGGGTTTGTGACTAGCACGAGTATGGACAGATGGCATAGTCCCCCTGTGCAATGTGGCACACAGGCACCTCTCGCTGCCAGCGTGGCCAGGAGAGGATGACTGGGCCTTGGCAGTCTTCCACATATGAGCATAAGCACTTTTATAGGAAGTTCACTTGAAATTTCCTAATTTCGCGTACATATTAAGTCAAATAAGCAGAAAGAAGAATTTCAGAAGTCTGTAAATATTTGTTCAAAATCCTAGTGATTTTTTTGTGAATTTTAAGTCTGCACCCTAAAATGCTAACTATCAGAAGTTTTGACTGACCCAAAAATGAATTTTCAATAAAATAAAATGCAACGGTTTTATATCTTTTTTGTATTGTTTAAAATATATTTTTCCAATAGGAATTCATCTTTGTGTTGCAATAAGTCCCACAGAAATCCAAACTTTAGAGAAAGGTACTTACGATCTTTCCTTTAAATACAAAACTCAGTTAGCTCTATCTTTTATTATAAGAAAACACTATGACTAAAAAAAATTCCGCAAGTATAATCAGTGTCTGTTGCACTGGAATCACAGAGCTGGGTGGCAATTGTGGGGACTGTCAAGTCATGCCATGTTAACATGCTCAGCCAATTTGGGTCAGGTCGGTATTTGAATGAAAGATTAATTTTTTTTGTTTGCTTTTTTTAAGACTGTATTTTGAGTGCATTGCACTCTGTAATCTTGATAAGGAATATGTTTTCTGGGATTCTTACTTTTATATCAGCCTGGGGACACTCAGTTGCGAGCATATTGCTAAAGAATTTAAAGAAAAAAGCACCCTTCACTTGCATTTAGCACAATGACTTGCAGAGTTATACTTCTTTTTAAGACCCTTATTACTGACAGTAGGAGACTGGACTTGGGAGATTAATATTAGCATCTGGAAGTCCTGGGTCCCAGTTCACAGTAATGAACACTGGTCTATACTCCTGGAGTCCCCTTGACACATACTGTGCTTCCCATTGTTACTAGTGAACAAAGTGCACAGCTAACACTTTTTTTTTTTTTTACATGGGGAAATTAGGCAGCTCTGTTACAATTAGAATATACCAGGGTCACGACTCCTTCTAGAACAGGGAAGAAAAGAAAACCACACAGAACAGTATGTTGGGGACAGTTTCCCAGCCAGCCCCCTCCCTCGCGCCCCGAGAACCCACCTATTCCTCGCAGCGCTCCAGCTATCATGCTCAAACACCATTCTCTGCTCACTCTGTGTTTGCTCTGTACTGTATGGTTCGGTACTGTACCGGCTGTGCCTTTAGGCTGTAAGCTCCTCGGGACAGGGACCTGTTATGTGCTTGGCACACTTCACCTACTGTACAGCGCCGTCTACTCCAGCGCTATATAAATAATAAATAAAAAATAATAAGTGTATCTCCGGTTCTTTCCTACAAGCATTTTTTTTCTACGTGGCATCGTAAGTATTATATTATTCATGTCGTTTCCCTAGATTTGTGTTTCCTACTTCCACCATAGGGATGGCTCAGTGATTTCAAGAAAATGTAGCTGAAGATTTTTGTTAACAGAGGAGACACGTGGCTCGCTATTTGCAAGGACAAGGGATCTCTAGCATGACAGGGTAGGGTGCTAGCTGCACATTCACTTATAAAGCAGCCAGCAGAGCTTGGGAGCTACGTAAAAGTTATATTTAGAAGCTCAGTTTGCTGCTGCATGCCATTTCCAAAGGTCATAGAGTTGATTTGTCTAATGATTAGTTGGCAGGATACTCACTGTATGGATGAGAGAAAGTACATTAGTAAACCATCCCTGCACACCTACTCAGGGGAGCTATGCAGGATGCAGCTCGGCAGCATCAGCGCTTCAGCCTCCAAAATCACTGCATGAATGTCTAAAATACGCTAGTCTTGACCTAAGTAAGGGGTTTTTTACTGAAAGCTGAGGGTGATAATCAAGGTCTATTCACTGGTTAGTGACTCTTTGTGCCTATTATAGTCGGCAAAGATTGACCTGAAACAGGATATTGTGGGAGGGGAAAAAAAAAAAGCCACAAATTAGCATAAAACATATATCAAAGGGAGGGTGAAGGAACAGAGAGGGGAGGAGGGAGAGAAGGTAAAACAACATTTAGACTTCTTGTAACAGTGCCTTTTCTTCCATTAGGTTAACTATGGTTCAGTGATGTTGCCTATCCTGAATCTTGGTTACAGATAGGGCCAACATCGAATAATACAGGCTTGCAGCAATTTGTCACTAGTAGAGTGCAAACCTTTAGGAAAACAGACTTTCCAATCAAATACTTAAAAACTGGCCCTCTGGATATATGCTTTCTTATTTAAAATAGTTGTCATCTCTCAACCGATTTGACAACTTTGAGTTGTTCAAAATGTATTTTTCATGTTAAAAATTCCTTGCAATGCAGATGTCTATTAGCAACATAGAATAATGTACTGTACATCTGCAGCCAAAAGAACTGAACCACTTTGCACTGAAGTTTTCCAAAATATAAAGCTCTGTTCAGAAGCAAGCACCACTAGACAGACATGTCACAACACTGCGTTACAAGATGCATCACCCACTCGCTGTAGTAGGCCCTAAGTCCTACCCCTAAATTTTAATACTTTCGGTTCCATATACGTTGTAACCTTCTCTATAAGTTGCTAAATTCTGGGTATTCTGCGAGGAAGTTGGGTTAATATTCTGTGCATTCTTTGCCACCTTCATTCGTTTCGCCTCTGCCCTGGACTTGTAACAGAACTCTATCAAAGCCACCAGCATTGCCAAGCCCAAGCCTCCAACCAGAATGTAGAAGACTCCAGCAACGTTGCTGAGACTCAAGGCACTCGTCTTGTCCTGGGAAAACAGAAGTGACACAGTTAACCCTGGAAAATGGATCCCAAGAAGCACAAACCACACATTAAAACATTAGAAATGGACAAATAACAATGTTTTGCTGGAATTTAATGACAGTTGTTTACATACTTTAGCAAAATTTGACCTATCTGGATCTATAAAATATATTTTAAGCAACTAGTTTTCCTGGTTGGCATTAAAAATATTCTAAGTATATTGCCAACATGTCAGGACGTCATCGCTTGCTTACTGCAAAGCATTACTTCCATTACATGGAGAATTAAACAATGACACGTCTAGCTCTCTTTAGGGGACATTTCAGCACTGATACGAAACTGCATTTATGTAAAGCTCTTCAGAAGCCTTGGAATCCAGAAATCCATTTATATCAGACAAAACTCTGCTTGATCTTTACAAAAACCAGTAATTGTACTTGTGATAGGCATTGCTGTTAATTTAAAAGATCCAGACTGAGCTTCTGATACTTAAATGACAGGCAAAAATAACATCTGAGGCTTAAGTTCTTTCTTTGAACAAACACTTCCTTTGAAAGTGCACACTGTACCATACACATTGTGATATATTTGCCTCTTACCTATTATTGTATTTTGGTTTTATTTTACTACAGATACAGTTCTGGAATATGCCCATGGACTACTAAGCTCAGTAACAGTATACTTCTAAATATCAATTTATGCAATGTAACACATTTTCATAATTTAGATAAAAGTGAGGATTTTCTTTAGCAAATTATTAAATATACATTTTACAAACAATCACCTTCTTGGGTGTATTGTAGTAAATAACTATTCTACATTTCTCTATACTTCACTGCTTAGCTATGAAGCACAATTTTTGACTTGAAATCCATGTGCTTTTTTAGCATAGTTCTCAAGGAACTCTCTCAGGATTGACTTAATATCCTATATAGTGTGCCTTAAAATACTTATAAAGCTTTATTCTTATGCAGACTACATAATCTTTAGCTAAAGTAAGGAGAGTACTTAACTTCTGATAGTAATCTCTATGAAATTTTAACTTACGAAGACTGCAAAAAATTTGGATGTTTAATTTAAAGAGGCACTATTCATTGTGCAATCAGTAGATTAGCACAGTAAAGGTTCCCACGGATGTACAGAGGTGACTGCAGCTTACAGCTGGGTTCTGCTTTGTCTGTGCCTTTTCAGCTGGCTAGGAGGAATCTGAACATCTCGGAGATGACTGTTCCTCTGGTGGTAATTGCTAACATGGTGCCTGCAAACAAGGAGGAGGCAGGACTGAGAAAGACCTGCCCTAATGTCGGTGGTGGGTTGAGGCTTTCTCAGCTGTTATTTACAGGTACTCTGTCATCCTCTTAAATGCTTTTCACTCCTTTTTTCAAAGCACTTGCCAGAAAAAGCAAAATGTGTTGAAAGCTTGTTTCCCACGCTAATTTTATCAAGGTAAGCCTTGGGACATGCAGACAGCAAGCAGTCAGTGCCTGTCATTCTTTCCTTTTAGCTGTGGCTGCACAGGCTGGTATGGAGTCAGGTACTGTGAAGAAATGTCAGACTCCTCAAATACAGGGCTGGCACTGACTGTGGTGTTTCCCAGCCATCAGAAAGTACCTGGTTCTGGGTCTGTCTCCATAAAGAGAAGGACCTGTCAGGATTACTGTTTGGGTATGGACTAGGATAAAAAACTGGAAGCTGTAGAAACTATTAATTACTGAAGCCTTTCACTTCAAAGCTCAAGTTAAGTCTTCCTTGGCTCTCAAGGAGCCAGGGACATCCCCAAAGGCAGCCTGACACTGCCTTACCAGCCACCAATGAAAGGCAATCCTTCCTGCTGGGATTTCTCCTTTTCAGAAAACTGCTGAGGCAGGCCAGCTCCAAAAGAAGGTGTGAAGGGACATTTCCTAAGTAGTCAATGGGAAAAGTCCATCCCCTCCAGGCAGGAAGGAAACAACTAACCCAGCCTGCCTCTTCCAAACCCAAAAATGTGCTTTGTATTTTTTCAAGAGATGCTGTGACTATGTGGGATGACGTCTGGTGATTTATATCACTGAAGACTTTAAAATGCAATAGTGCTTCCTTAAATTAAAGTGCGACCCCCATCAAGATGGGCCAAAGCGGATTCATTCTGTGTCTAGAGCTGCTTATTTTATTTCTATGTCATTTTGTTTATTACTTCCTCTACTGCTTTGTGAACACGATAGTAGGTCCCGAACTGTAGCGACTGACCTTACTTCCAGAGTCCTTGGGTCCACATTCACCTTTATCGTACCACCATTTGTTTTTCAGCTTGTCTAAGACGCCTGCCTCACTGAGTTTCAAAACGGCAAGGTTTACAGGAGTTCTTCACGTGGAAAATAACATAAATAACATTATATATGTTATTTTATGTTATTCAAGTAAAACTACATAGAATCGCATTGCAAAGTGACAGAGCAGAGGCCACAGTGGGTGCTATGTCATGTACTGTTGGCCCAGGTTTAGAGACAGACATATGACCGGGACCTGCTCCATCGCTTTAGGTAACAGGCACATACTGCTGGGGAAGATTTGTAAATAAATAGTATGCAATTACTGTGAACCCAAAACTATTGGCTTAGACATATCAACAACATACTCTTCAGAGACATGTAAGACAACTGCATATACGACTTAAGAAGCATTAATTTGTGTTCCTTGCTTTCAATCTATTTTTAGTTTGTATGCATACAAACTAATAATATGATTTGGCCATAGGTATTTCATTTACTGCCCTCAAAATTATCCTGGCAAGAAAAGAAGATGCTTCCTGCAGGGTGCTGCCCATAACCATGTGGCACAGCCCTGTAATAGGAGGTCTGCATGCAAAGAACCTGGGGGGAGAGCTGCGAAGATCCCCTTATCCCCAGCTAAGAAGGACAGTGAGTCTTCCACTTTAATTTCCTGTTTCAACATTATTTTAAAATTCAAAGTTTTTCCTTAAATCTCACTTATTCATGTCAGTATTTCAAGGGTCCCAGGCTGATGATAAATTTCTACTTTTTTTACTTTATAGCTTTTTTTTACTGAATATTTTAGCTGTGGGTGACGTAACAGAGTTTAATATTGAGGTGAAACCTAATCCAATGCCTCAAAATCATGAAATGCTATGGGTTTACACTGAAGTTGCTTAAACTCATTGAATAATCTGAGTATTATGGTAATGCCCCACTTCATGTAGATCTACCACTATATGTTTTAAAACCGTATGAAATTATTAACTTATTTTATGCACTTTCCACTTTAAATCATTGTCCAATTCTTTATGTGGTAGACATATGGATATCTATTTATGTGCAGGTGTGCATGCAAATACAATACATATCAGAGAAGAAGGGAGATAAACAGAAATGGCATGTGATAGATAGCCTTCTGGTGATGTTAAATGATACGATCCTGTGTGTGCCAGCAGATTCCTATGGGAAAATTTATCTCCCATAATAATCCATGCATTACTAAAACATTAACTTATGAATTCAAGGCTTAATAAATAAATAACCAGTGCAAACGTTAATTAGTATCGTGTAACTGAACATACTAAAATAGTTTCCATTGAAGAGAAAAGTGGCTTGTTACACTCTATAACTGGTTTAACTGTAAATTCCCAAATGCTTATGTATTAATATTTCTGCAGGTTTGTATATATCTATTTAATACACAAGTAAGAGCTTCTGAGCCTTGTATGCTATTCTTAGCTCTAGGGACCCTGCCTCTTCCTATATTCTGATTACTCTTTCTATATGTACCTAAAGCCGGGGATTCACCTCACCTCAATTTTTTCACCCCTAAATTATGCCCCAAGCTTTGTCTGTCTGTCCAGACCTCCCCGCAGTTAATGGAAAAAGGTAGGTACCTCCAAATGGTGGGCTTTGATACCAGTTTTAACAAAGGATGGTGTTGAGATGCGTGTCTCTTCATTTACTGCTGAGGAAGCCTTGGTGCCTTGGTGAAATTTTTGACAGCCACAGTTGAGTGAGAGGATTTCCCAGGAACTCTCAAGTGATCACTCTAAGTAAAGGAAAAGCTTCATCCACTTTACAAATCCCACACATTTAATTCATATGCAATACTTTGCTTCTAGAAACAAAAATGCCCGTTTTTTGCTCTTTTCCAGTATTCAAACTTACATTTTGCCTTAAGGCTTCTGGCAGCAGGCTGTGCAGGTTGACAGTGGAACATGAGAGTCCCACAGCTGTGAAATGAGTGGGTTTGGAGTGCTGGAAAGTTGCCTGTCAACATGATCCTCTGCTGGCTTCTAGTACAAGTGCAAAATAATTAGTATTATTTAAAAAGCCGTCATCTGTAACATGTCATGCACTGGCACTGAGCCACATTCCCATGCTCCTAAATCCCATCAGTGTAACAGGACTGGTTATGACAAAGGTAAAGGGCATACAGCTACTGTTCTCATTTGGAAGATCAGAAGCCTATGGAGTTGTTGCAGATTAAACTGATTAAACTGATAACTAGGAATAGATATGAACTATCAAGGCCACCAGCAAGGTGGGAACAAGTCAGAAAACAGATATCTCCATGTCCTTTGCTTCTTTGTTTTTTTTTCAGCACTAACACTTTAGGCATATAAAGCCTGAAACAGGCAGGGAATTTTTTCTTTTTTTGCAACTGTAGTTCCTTTAATGTCATCCTTTCTGCATTATCTCTGCAAGGAAACTCTCAGGTGTTCCTTTGGGAAAAACAATCAATTTCACACTTTAAATTGCCATGCTATGCTCAGTTTATAACTGATCTCAATGGCAATGGTCAGCAGAGAAAGTTCCCGTTTTTCACTGGGATGCAGCAGTGATGTGACTGAGGCCAGGCCCTTGTTTCTCCTCTCCACTAATTCTGCTGGAAAACTTTCTGAATGAAGGCTCTGCTGAAGCTCAAGAAAGCCTGTCCTCTGTCCCTCACTTTCTTGCCTGCCTTAGCAAGGCTGTGTGACATGTCCTTCACATCTGCCTTCAGACAGTCCCAGCTGTGACGAGGGAGAAGCACTCTGAGAAAAACTTAAAAATATTTTAAAATATTTTACACTTTCAAAACAGGATTTTTGCCCTAATTTAAATCAGTCAGCTGTGACAGGAAATGCACATGGTCCAATATAAGAAGCCCAGACTAAGGGGCTGCAGAGTGGAAAAGGAAGATTTTTTGCTTATGTTTTTCAGAATCACAGCATATATACACCTCTTTGCAATCACAGTAAGTGATTGCAGGTGTAGTGAATTTTAATGCATTTTAGGCTTTTTTTGTTTGTTTGTTTGCTTCATTTTCAGTAGAAGATTTTCAACAGCTCTTATGGGAGATGCATGTTCAGATCATCTTGGCCCTTGGGGCAAGTCACTTATTTTGACCGTGTCAGTCACGAACTCAGAGACTACAATTTGCTTCTATATTGCTTATACAATCAGTTAGTGAATAGTCCCACTGATACTAAAGGGGGCAGAAACAATAAAATTGGTATGGTTTGCTGTATGTGAGCAAGAGCAATGTACTGAACTCACATACAGGGGATAAATTCAGCATTTATAATTAAATTTCCCATTAAGTTCACTATTGTATACTTAATATGGAAGTGGAAAACGATTATAGATTTGGGTTTTGTTCAGTTGCTTAGTGATTCCTGAATTACTAATGTTGGGCTAAATCTTCAACTAAACTGGCACAGCTTGTGAAAATCTGTGTAGTTTTTTTTCCAGTGTACAGCTGCTGAGAATTTCTGCTGTTGTATATAAAGAGGATCCAACTGCCTGAAATTCATGTAAGGATAATATATGAGAAATAATAACTAAAATTACCCTTTATCTATGGAGAAGAATTTCCCCCCCTGTAGCCATAATGCAAAACTGCTGTGTGACAGCACAGGAGACCCTGTTCCTCCCGCACGTGCTGAAGCTGGTGTTGGCACAGCCTGACCTGGGCACAGGGACACTGGTTTTCTAACTTTTCATCATGTTCTCAGCCCTTCTACCTCCTCTCTTGGCTTCTTACTCATTTCCTCCTATCCTGTCATCAATCACTTGCTGTTGGAAGGGCCGTTTTTTAAGAGCCTCAGGCTGGATCTTGAGCCAGCAACATCAGCAAAATCAGAGTGCTTTAAAATGGCATTAATGAAGTTCTGAGCTAGCTGTGTTCAGGACAACAAATGGGCAATTATAACATTTAAATCACAATACTGAGTGATTCTGAAACAAATATAGAATTCTGGTAGACGAGGATTTTAAAAATGCAATCATGGATATACTTTAGGAGCATTTTCAGTACCCATGAGTGGGTACTCATGGCTGAGCCATTAATTAAGTGTAAGGTCAGTCTCATCAGCTGAACGAAAAAAACCCATGGGCCACCATGTTCTCCTGGGGGCTGCCAGCAGAGACTGGAAAGGATCTCCATCAGCACAGCTTCTGTCCACTCACACTTTTATAAAAACAATGGAGCAAAGTGGCAGAAACTGTGTTTCAGTACCTTCCCAGGCACCACATGAAATGATGGCATACAGTTAGGATCGGAGGTAATACTTTCAAAAACAATCAAATGACTTGGGTAACTCACTTTTATCTTCAACCATGAACTAATTACACAGATCACTAAACCCCAGGCGGTTCACATACGGCAGCTTTCTGAACTGTCTTTCTGAATTTTGGAAGATTGTCCCTTAAAGGGAACAATAAATGGGGAGGCTAGAGGTGACCTTTTGACAGCAGAGAATGGAGGTAGGAGACATCTTGTTTTACAGAGCAATACAAATCTTTGGAGAACAGCTGAACTCTCAGGAAGCTCCCTCATTTCCGTAGTCCTCTGTACTATCATGAAGGGTTGTTGTGGGTCTAGACCTTTGTATTTTGACTAATGAATCTCAAATAGTAGCAGCATAGTTATCAGTTGAGCCTCAGGTGCTGTATTTATTTCAAGAGAAGACGAGTTTCTTATTCTCATTTATGAGAGTGCAAAGCCCTGTAATTTAAACTGGAGCTGCTAAAAAAGCTCAGGGTTTGTTCCTTTTAAATTCATACAATGAAAATAAGCATTCTTAATCTTCTTAAGAAGCTAAGAACTTAGTTCAGGACTTATTGGTAGCTATCACATTTACAAAAGTAGTGCATAGTGTCCTGGTTATTCCACTAATGATAATTTGCTAGCAGAAAAGAAATAAAATACTTGGAGCTCCATTAATTCAGTAGGAAGAGTCTTGACTTCAATTGATCAAGACTGTTTCTCAACAAGGAAATGAATTTTATAGATGATAGATGGCTAAGTAACCCTTTGGGGAATCAGCCTGGCTGTAGTTTATAACCCAAGAGCAGATGCTGCTGCAATGCAGACTTTGAGAAGCGTGGGAACGCCTGCTCACCTGCATGATGTGCCTGATCCTACCAAACGTGGGCAGTGGAGGCACGTGATAGACCTGGAGCTCCCCAGGACCCCTGGTCCTGCCTACTCACTCAGCTGTGCCTGGGAAAAACTGTGGCAAGAACCAGGCCCAAGGTCAGATGGATTCTCATGGCAGGCTGTGTATAGTCCCAGAACCATGGGTTGAGCTCCATCATGTTCTCCATCCTTTGCTAACACTGTCCTGCCCACCACACTGTCTATTGTATCCTGAACTGCCTGTGTCACCTATTATTTCCTCTGGCAATGTGTTCCTTCCTTCCTCCTGCATTCACAGGTCCTGTTTCCCCATGAACTGCACTCCTTGCCTTTCTTTTCTACTTTTTCCCCCCAGCTCCTTTTTCTGTCACTTTCCACCACACCAAACTTGCTCCTTCAGCACTTCCAGACATCTCCCTGGTGAAGCCTGCTGTCCCTCTACCATAAGCTGCCCCCTATTTCCTGCTTCATGACTTACAGCACCTGTGGCTGGTAATCAGGGAAAGTAAGTTAAAAAACATCCTTAGTTTGCATTCTAGATTTCGTCTCACTTTGCAACCACTGCAGGCTTATGAGGAGGATATTCTAAGAAAATCGAGGTATTTAAAGGATTTTATTCTCTGCCTGGGACATAAAAAAAAAAACCAAACAATAAACCCCTCCCCCAGTAATGTAAAAGTTAAGGCTTGAGCAGAGGTAAGTGCTATTAGATCTAATATATCTGAACACTTCGGAAGAGAAAATAGAGACCATTTTTGAAACTGTGACTGCTGGCAAGCAGAGCGGTGTGGGGAAAAATAGGTAGAGCAGCGGGATGGAGGGCAAAGTGAAGAGGATTAGGAGACTAGTTCTGGGTGAGTGCAGAACAGCCCAAGGGATGGTCCCTGAGGCCAGGACACAGCATGAAAGAGCAGGAGGACTAAAGGAGAGAAAATAGTAAGAAAAAAATATATGTAGGCAACTGTAAAGAAAGCTACATAAACTGTGTATGACAAATCAGTCAAATTTAATCATCTGTATCTGACTAGCTCTGTGCCTGCACAGCTACCTGTGCAGCATTCTCTAATATATTGTTCACACACAAGCACATAAATAAATATTATTACATGCTGCCTGGAACAGAAGGGGTATTTTTAGTATCTCAATTCTCCTCCACTTCACCATCTTCCACATCTTTGCTTCTTTTCAGCACCAGGCAGTTTCTCAAACGAAACTGTGAGGAGGCAAGGAAGTACTGGTACTGGCCATATGGAAGATAGGGGAATGCAGAAAGAATATGAAGCTGTTAACACCTCAACTTAGCATGCAGCCTAAAATTCCTATCCAATAAATTCTGGTAAATTATGCCTAGGGAACCACCAT
>VZTG01001723.1:431386-569637 GCA_013397845.1 Melanocharis versteri
TTTGTTTAATGCTCTCAAGATCTGTTTGTCAGGACTGAGTGGTATATGAAAAGAACTATGACTGTCAATAGAATCCTCACTTCAACAACGAAAGGATGCAACAGCTTCAAAGCACTCAGAGAAGGGGTGGGAAGAGATCCTCCGGCAGCAGGGCTCAATCAAATCATATGGCAGCAGAAGACACTGGGGCTTGTGATTCAGCCTCTCTAGAGATGGCTGGTCTCTGGTCCCTGGGGGTCCTTTCTGGTCTTAGGATGGAAATTTTTCTCTCACTTATTAAGAGAGATATCTTCCTGGCAAACAGGTACAGACAGTGGTACTTCACAGCTTATGGAGAGTCCTTTAGTACACTGGTCCATCTGTGGGACAAACGTCAGCTTCGGGACAAACCTTTACTGTCCTCTGGTAACAACTTTTCATAAAAGTCCTCCTTGAAAGACAGGTCCTGCCAGTCGGCCATGAAGTTTGGAAACTACTTGTGTGTAGATCTGATGTAACCTAATTTCACTGCAGTTAGATTTATATGAGATTTTCAATAGAGATAAAGTAATTGCTTGTCTGTCCCTGAAAGTGAAAATGAGAACTGTAGGCTGTAGTGGGAATGATAACAGAATGCTCTTTGTGGATAAATCTTTAAGGGGAATTTAGCAGCCAGGCTGACAAATCTGATTTTGTGTAAATGCTCTAATTATGGTTCACACTCCAGAGGGAGAGAAGCAATTGCAAAATTGGAATGAAATTGTTCATTTGTCCCTTTTGTTCTTGGAAGCAATTGCTTTTGAACCAGTCATATTTACTACAGATTTTCCATACTCAGCTTTTAATTACAAAGCCTGTGCTTTCAGTCTGTTTGCCCCATTCAGAAAGGTAACTCTGTGGCCAGCCTTGCCACTTAACAGACAGATTTCCAGTACACGAAACATAAGCCTTTTTAAGGACATTGGGACTGGGCCGTGGATGAAAGATGATCCTGGAAACACTATTTCTTTGATGCTGAACAACATTACTTATTCTGAAAATGGCTTAGATACATATCTGGAGCCTGCTGTCTACATAGTCAATGTCAAAACTCCTTGCTTCAACGGGATCCAAACCAAGGTCTAATTTAATGCTGCTATGTTGAATTGTCACACTGGGCAGCAGTAACAGAAGCAGCTGCTTTGACAGTTCTACAGATGCAGGCAGGATTGATCACTCCCATGAAAAAGGAAACGTATCTCAAGGAATATCACTAACTCAATTCAACAAGCCACTTAATCTCAGTCTGATTTTAAAGCAGATGGGAAGCCCTATCAATCTGTCTATCTGAAAAAAGCAGCTTCAAACTATTTCCTCTAAGCTGTAGTCTCTCAAGTGTGAACATCAAAGCTCACCAAATTAGACAAAGTCCTTATGCTAAAATCCTTAAAAAGTTTTTTCTTTTCAATCTTTATCTTATTTTGGGTGAAGATGTTACCTGATAATTTACAACTTTTTTTTCAAGTTAATGTCTACTTACACCTTTCATTTGGATATTCCAAGATGAATTAAAAACAACTAGGTGATGTCTTTGATACCTAGTATAAATTTTCATGTTTAATTTTCATGTTGAAGGGAAAGAGCTTTCTCACTTGCCAAATGTTTAAATTTATCTTTCAAAGCATTAAAGATTATCAAGGAAAATTTTCCCACAGTAATTTAGAGACACTGCAGCTGGTTGATAGTAATCCTAGAGTAATAAATAAATAAATGAAACCCATTCATGAGAGGGTTATTTAGCTGGGTTATTAGCCATATCCATAGACAGTTTCACAGCACAATAGAGAAATGAAAATAAAAAGGATGAAGAAGTAAATGTGGATTTAAGCTGCAATTATTGCTCTGAAATTAAACTGTATTGTTTATAAATGTAACACATTATTGTCCTCATCGTGTCTAGTAGGCCATGTAAAACCAGGTTAGTTTCACACTGCTTTCTCTGTTGCTTTGTTATCCAGGTCCACCTCAACATGTGGAAATAAATAATTTCCCTTTGGTCAGCAAAACACAGAGAACCTTTGCTCAACACTGCTGCACCTCCCAGATATGTTATAATTGAGAGCCTAAAATGTGCGATGGCGACTGCACTGCAAATTATATACCAAGGCCTCAGAGCCAGACTAGATCACCCACACCCATCCTAGACAGTGCTCCATTCTGCCACAGACAAAGGCATTTGGAAACCTCAGTCTCCATGGCAGAAACTTTTCTTTCATCTTAAAAAATAGGACTGTATCCTCAATACCACACTTAAGTCCAAACTCCCACCAAAGACAACTGATTCCTCAATAAAGGAACTGGCATCTTTGCGAGAGTCAGGGTTTAATAGTAGAAAGCAGACAAGGGCTTTAATATTTGACTCTTAATGCCTGGTGTCACTGCACAGTCCTGCCTTTTCCATTACTCAGAAGAAAACGGTCCTTGCAGGCAATAGTCAAACCAGTTTAGACAAAACTGCAGCCCTCACTTCACAAGTACTTGGGTGCATGCACAGTGATTTCAATGTATGGATCACCGCAATTTTTAAGCAGCCTTTAGAATTACAGTATGAAAAACGTGATGAGAATTAAATCATTATCACTCATTTAAAATCACTGTCCATCTCCCTATAAATAAACAGTAGTAAGCAGTTTAAAACATTAATTAGTATCCCTTCTTTTTTTTTAGAAGAGCCTATCTGTGCTGCAGATACACCTTACACAGTTATCAAAAGATAAAACTGCTCAGACAGATGACAACTGCTCAGTGCCTTGCAAAATAACATCAGTGATTCCAAAGAGGGATACCTCGTTTGTTACCCAAAAGAATTGCAGCAGGGTGCTTGCCCAAAGCCCAGGGAAGCCGGCAGAGAGGTTTGCTTTGACTTCCAGTGAGTTTGGGTTGCATCAGTGGTTAGCAGTTGACCCATCTGTTGGACTTCAGTCTGTAAGAAGCAGTGAGGGACGCATGCAACAAATGACCTGAACACCGTGGTGCACGACACTGGTACCCAGCTCATGTACATGCTCAACCACAGGAGGGGCATTTCCACAGCTGATAAAGACACACAGAGGTCCCTGCACCACGAGGGAATGAGATAGAGGTCCAGGTTAGGGACCACCACAGCCAACATCACAAGCACTGCTGGAAATCTGAGACACTCATAGCAGAACATCACGAAAAGGGACACCGAATTTTGCCTAATGCAACACTTTCAACATCAATTTCAGCACAGCAACTCAGCACTCCTTAGAAATCAGGAACTAAACCATGAAATGCATTCTGCTCGGTAAGATCAAGCCTGTTGTCACAGCCTGATGCCCAGAGCTTGAATACACACAACAGATAGAAAAGGCTCTCTCCAGCCTGGTTAGGCTGAATATGTATCCAGATGTATGTATATTTGTATGTAAATACGTACACTCTCAGCCACAGCTGCTTTTCATTTAAGTCATTCAGTTCTCAAAATCTCTGGATGCACTGTGGTTCATAGGATGGGTGGAAGCATCACCCATCTGCACCACTCAGCATCATCCCCAAAGGCAGTTCCAAGGACTCAGCCTTGGCCTGGCTTATGGAGACTGCCTCCATGAAGTACGGTCTCAGAATATCCGCTTTTGAATACTAAATACTGAATACTGGCATGAAGGCACAGACAGGTCCCTAAGTACTCATTACAACAAAGGCGGGATCTCTGCTGCAGGCATTTAATAACAATCTTTTAGGCAGCCGGTAGAGCTTTGCCAGGAAAACTTAAATGTCTTAGCTATTTAAACAGCTTTGACATTTTCCTGTATCCCTTTCTTGAACTTAGTCTCATAAATCCTGTGTAACTGGCACGTTAGATAGCAAAAATACTTCCCTGCACCCTGGGCAGATTCTTAGCACAATTCTGCAGTTGTCGTCACAGACGGCGGCACTGTTGTTTCACTGCTCAGAGCAGGGGATGTTGTTCACTTGCAATAATGAACTAGCAAGATGTGCGAAAATAACGTGACTCACTAACCAGACCCTACAGACACAAGGACTGTCTTGTTTAAATTGCAGCCATACTGCACAGTCCATCGTCCCAGAAATGCTGGGGCCACCGCTACAGCTGCCGAGGCAGAAGCAGAGCTGAGACCCCAACCCTCCAAAAGGCTTTTCACAAATCATTTCCACACAGGATTTCAAAGTCTCAGAAATCGCTCAGTCACTTAGAAGTCACGTGGTGCAGAAAGATAGCATCTCTCGTTAACCTCAGGTTCCCTGAACATACAACAAATTTCAACAAGGAGTACCTGAATGTTACATGAACAAGCTCCATAGGTGGGCCACACCTGAGGTATGGACCAACTGGCAAAATACAGAGGCTTCCTTTCTATTACAATAAAATACATGACCCCATTGTCCTATATGTTTGTTGCATATATATTCCTATATAACTGACATCTGGAAAGAAGGGGGGATCAGCAAACTAATGCACAATGGGAAGTAAAACCACAGATGCGGTGGTGCATCTGCAGTTTTTCACTGAAGGAACAAGCTTTCCTGGGACTGCAGTATCACAGCCAGTGCTGGCAATTGATGATGTGTCTCAAGCAACTCCAAGCTCATTTTCTTGCTTGCACTGTGGATGTCTCTCCCTGCAGCTACCTGCTGGTGCAGCCATCACACAGACCAGCCCCTGGGCACTCCTGGCACAGGCTGGAGGGCATCCTCCCACAGGAAAAGGCAGAGAGGGCTCTCGGTGAAGCCAAGGTCAGTGACCTTATTTCAGTGACGTGAATTGCAGTTATTCTCTCATGATCTAAACTGTATCCAGCCCAGGTGGCTTGGGAAGAGGAGGCCACAGCTGCCAGGAGCCTCTCCTCGCCCCCCAGCCTAGCGCTTCCTGGATGCAGCTGAGGATCTGTCTAAAATGTGCTTAGCAAAACACAAGTGGGTGCATTTTTATAGCTTGTATATATCATCCATTCAAATGATTTTTAACAGGAAAAATTAAAATGCAACCTTACCAAGCAAAAAATTAAGACCTGCACATCTTTTGAGCTGTTTATTTTATCCATGTTTTGAAAAGCGCTGATGGCAGATTGTAACACGACAAAAATGCAGTGCAGTTTAAGGGTGTTTGACAATTCATCAAGAGAAATTAAGTGTAAAGCTGCATGGCACTGGCTGAATATGTTTAATAAATTAGGAATGAAACAAGCACTCTGTTAATGAGGAAGATGTAGCCAAAGCTTACATCACTGTGTACTCAGAAGGCTTGAAGGATCAATAATATAAATATTAAAAAGGAGAGCTAATGCATGAACATTTTTACAAGAAAAATAACTTAAACTTTAATGACAAAAGGCCTGCTCTAAAAGCATGTCCTCTTAAACACATTCAAGATCTTACAGGGATAGTATTTGTTCTGGGATTTATAAAGGTTTGCATGCTGTCATGTTACTTGTATGAAAAAAAACTGTATTCAAATACTGAAGCTCAGCAGTCATCAAAACATTTTCACATGCTAGTTCAAACAAACCAGAATCCTTGGCACTAGCTGTCATAGCTTGGCCAGCATTTATATTAAAGAAAGAACTGCTAGTATTCATGTTGTGAGTCTTCATAATATACTAGCTCTTCTGCAGTGGGTCTCTCAGGCTTTTCTGCTAAGCTCCTCCATTTCTATATTCATACTTATCAAAGAAAGGACATGATCAGCCGTCTCAGCAGAATGCTGAGGCCCAGCTCGGGACCCCTCGGAACAGTGGATGCCTCCTGATTTCTATCTTGCAAAATTCACATACCCCTGAAGAACTGACTGGCCTGTAAAAAGCCAAAGTGTTGCAAAAAAGCTCTGGGCAGGTTCTGTGCTGCATTAGAAGCTGATGCCTTTAAAAAACATCATTTTAAAATCCCTTGTCCAATTGCATTTAAAACACCTCTTACAGAAAAATATATCCAAATATTAGTCAAACAAGAAGAACAAAGTATTTTAACAAGAATGTATATTTATCCCTATTCATTTAGAGATGGGAAATTTATGGCAGCGCTCAGATACTTTTCAATTGGGGCTAATTAAAATAAGTATAGCACTCTTCATTTAGCCATCCAAATAAAATGGTTAATTTCCAGGGGCAGTGAGTATTTACAGCTTCTATGTATATCCTAAGTATAGTACACAGCTTAGTTCCTCGAGCTGAGCTTTGTAAACAAATATGAGCCAAACTGACACCTTGAGGATCAGCAGGAGTTCCAATTAATGGGAGACCCACTGCTGCTAAAAATTGCCATAGCTGCTTTGAATTCAAAGAGGTTCTGACAATTTACACCAGCTAGAGGTCTGATGACTGTAGTTTAAAATATTTATATAGATTGAAAGCTGTTTTGCAGCAAGTTATTCCAATTACAGTATGCAAACACTTCTTGGCACAAGCAATTAAATATATATTTTGCTTGTGTAAAAACAACAGCAGTTGACCTGGGATTGCAACTCAGCTTGTTTCTCAGTTTTATACAAAGCTTTGCTGTAAATAAAAAACACATAAAATTGTCCCTAGAGAAACTGTTCATATTGGTTCAGTACACAGTCTTTAGCAGCAGCAGAAATGCTAGTTTCTCCCAACTCTGAGCTATTTTAATTTTTGCTAACAACTACCTAATCCTGTTCTCATTGAGCAGTGCATTATTTTTTTTTTTTCAAAGCACAATTTTTCTTGCTGGTTCCGGCATAAGCAGGATTATGTGAATAGGCTGCTGTAGTCCAACACCTGCTATTCAGAATACATGTTTTAAAGGCTTAGAATCATAGAATCATAGAATGGTTTGGGTTGGAAGGGACCTTGAAGATCATCCATTTCCAACTCCCCTGCCATGGACAGGGACACCTCCCACTAGACCAGGTTACTCAAATCCCTATCCAACCCAGCCTTGAACACTTCACGGATGAGATATCCACAACAATGCTGGATAACCTGTGCCAGTGTCTCACCACCCTCAGCAAATCCCCCACTTGAGTGATATTTTTCAAAAGTGTCTGAGCACCAGTGTAACGCCGTTTCCACACTCCAGGAATTGCTCTCAGGATAAGCTTAGCCTACTGCCAAGTGCCTCAAAACTCTCTCTCACCTCAGAAACATTAGTAACCCTGAGCCATTTGTGGTTTTCATACATTTGATATTCCTGAAAGCATTTACAGTAATATTTTTAAAATTGAAATGTGTAAAGGGAGGACGTATAAGTACATACCTCTCCCTCCCACCCCAGTACATAATGCTTTCAGATGGGGCAACATTCACCTCTGGCATGGCTGGCAGAAAGTCCTCTGCTTTTTATGCCTTAGGTGAAGCAGACCTTGACTCATCCTGCTGTTTTGTCGCAGCAGGATGTTTGGATGCTGTTTCACCTGCCTCTCCAGTAACTCCCAAGTTTAGGGTCCCCCGGCTGAAAGAAAATGGCAGTATTGGCACAGACAGGTAGGGGTTTCATGGCAAAGCACAGCACGCAGTCCAGTGCCAGACAGAGGTCCCATCTGTGTTGGATAAGCACTGCTGAAAGTCAGGGAGTAGCAGCTTGAGGTGAGCATCACAGCAGTGAAGATCTACCACGTCTCATGCTGTCCCTCTCCTCTCCTACTTAGACTGCATTAGTGCAAGCCTCTTGCAATGACATTATGTTTTGTTACCCAGGCACATGTTGAAACTCCTCATGTCTCTCCATCTCTAGAAAAAGCCAAATGCTGCAGTTTACTGCCTGCACAGCTGATCTTACTGTTTTTCAAATGGACTGAAAACATTATTCGCCATTACTGATCTTGGCCAGAAGATTTACATTTTCCTTTATATAATATGTAAACCATATTTGTAAGGCATTTTAAATTTATGCTTCTGAAGGCCACAAAGTGACTATTTTCACCCAGAATGAGGCTAAGAAAACATCTCTTTTGGATGCAATTCAGTGCTTATTGAATAGGAATCTGGTGTGGTTCCTTGTAACTTAGAAAGCTGTTCCCTCTTTACATCCACCTCAATCCATTTGATATCACTGATGGATTACTAGACAGCCTATGAAGATCACAGACTCTGGCTACCTTATGCAGAGGAAGATTTTACTACATCAAAATCTTCCAGAACAAAGCAGGTGGCAGCTGTTTCAGCAGCTTCTAATTTTTCACTCCACTCAACATGTCCCAGCAGTGGCAGAAATATTGTACATTCGACTGAGCATTTCACAGCTTTCCTCTGCAGGAAGACCCAGTCCTAGGTTGAATCACCTATGCCAGAAGAAATGTTACCGTGACCTCCACAAGGAGTCAGAACTTATTGCTGATTCTCGTTACAAATTGTGGAAAATAAAATATCCTCCTGGGCTAACTGCAAATATTAGGTTTTCTGGTTCCTAACCAGACCCATATCTCAATGTGCTATATAAATGTATGTTCTATTTAGTGGGTGGCAGGGCATTAAGAATAAACCCAAGATTTTAATGCAGTATTGAACATACCTGTCATTTTTGGAGATTTGGTTCAAATCTGGCAATATTTGAAAAGATTTCACTCTCAGACTTCTCCAATTTTTCATTAATGTAAGGCTGAATCCACCATTTATGAACATACAATGATGGGTAAGAGGAGCTACATCTGAAATGGTCTTCACTTGTTTTCTACTCCTTATATGTTGCTGTATTTTCCTTCTTGCAAGCACCACGATCTCACAAGAGCACCTGATTAGTGTAAGATGTCTTTAAGACTCAGAAATAGCAGAAAAACATCAGGAGTCATGATGGAATGACTTCTACAAGTAAAAGTGCTCAACTGAGCATCTCTGCATGCCTTTTTCATAAGCTACCTCACCGTCAACTTACGATTTTCCATAAAAAATGATAAAGTTCCTCCATGCTAGCTAATATTTCTGAGATGTCCTCAGAGAAGAGTCATACAAAATGAGTTGCATTTAACCACTTTCAGGATGACAGATAGAGGTATCTGTAGCAAGAGCTCCAGTAAAAGGAAAAAACCCAACTTCTGCCATCTTACCAGCAGCTGCATTTGGAAAAAAACCAAACCACTGCTGTTCTCAGGAATTCATGGAGTAGCCACATTCAGTTGAATTAATAAAAAAAAAGTACAACCAGCAGGTCAAAGGAGGTGATTCTGCCCCTCTGCTCTACTCCTGTGAGTACTCCATCCAGCTCTGGGGACCCCAGCAGAGAAAGGACAGGGACATGGTGGAGCGAGTCCAGACGGAGGCCAAAAAATGATCAGAGGGACGGAGCAGCCCTCCCATCAGAACCATCTGAGAGAGTAGGAGCTGTTCAGCTTGGAGAAAACTAGGCTCCAGGGAGACCTCATTAAGGCCTTTCAATACTTAAAGGGGGGTAATAAGAAAAATGGGAACAAAGCTTTTTAGCGGGCCTGCTGAAACAAGACAAGGAGTAGTGGTTTTCAGCTAAAGGAAGGCAGATTTAGACTAAAAGAAGGTAGGCTTAGACTAGGCATAAGGAAAAAATTTCTTAGGATAAGGGTCGTAAAACACTGGAATAGGCTGTCCAGAGAGGCGTCTCATTCCTGGAAACATTCCAGGTCAGGCTGGACTGAGCTCTGAGCAACCTGCTCAGTCCCTGCACACCGCAGGAGTGTTGGACTAGACGACCCTTACAGGTCCCCTCACACCCAAACTATTCTGTTATTCTATGATTCTGTGGTACTATTACTGTCTGTATCTTTATTTTAGGAACAAGCCCATGCTTGTTCTGTTTCTCAGGTACTGCTTCTAACCTTTTGCCTGTCTGGTTAGACCTTTCAGCCACCAAGCCCTAGTCTCCCTTTAATGAGAATGAAGCATGAAATGACTGTGAAGCCAAATATCATCAGCATTCTGTACAGTACTAAAAGTGCTGTAATACAAGCAAGCTCTTCAATAATTTTTTTCCTAGTAAGAAAAGCAACTCCACATGGGAAAGCTGTAGGGCAAAACTGCTGTTTGCTTCTGAGGGAATTAATCCACTGACATCAATGCCCATGAAGTTATTAATGAAACATGGCCACTATGCCAAAAGCTATCGTCAGCACAGAAATCAGGACTTCCTGTTGACTTTTACGGTCGCCAGAAACAGATCACTAATTCATGAGATTTGTACAGTTGATACACTTTTGGCAGGTCTAAACTCAGACTGAGAAGAGGCATGAGGGATTTCTGTAACATTACATACATGCTTCTTTGTGCCTCCATACTAATATCTTTCATAAAGAAGGATTAGAAGGAAGGCAATAAATGGAAAGATTCCAGCTGAGACATGTTTTCTTAAGCTTTGGTCTAATTATGATGCAAGCACTTTGAAGTTCATTACTTTAATTAGAAGCAGAGATTGAAAGAAAAAAATAGGGGAGCCATTTCCCAGGTGGGAACTGGAGCTGCAACTGCAATGCAAACAAAAGAGAACACTGCATAACTTGTGCCCTAGGGAAATGCTGGCTTGTATTTTGCCTAATGGCAGATCAATACCATACAAATGAAGCAATTACAGTTGTGCCATATAAAACCTTATTTGGTCAGCAGCCAAAATGGGGATTAGCTGGAAGAGTTCCTAGGACTTTCTGTCTGAATATTATTGCAGAAGTTAATGAGGAATATCTGATATGCTTAGACAAACATAAGCAGTGCCAGCAACCAGATGAGATGGTTGGTCCAATAGCCAGTGTGCTGATAATTAAAATGCCCTGAAGCCAGCTGAACATCGGCCCAAGATCAGGTGAAATGATCACAAGGGCAATCCAATCCCTCTGTTAACCAGCTATACGATGTCGCCATCGATACAGCCACGTACACAGCAGCAAACTCTCCACCTTCCCCTGGCATGGAAGCAGGTTCCACTCAAGCATGGAGCACCTTCACTTTAGCACAGTTCTGTGATCTGATACTGCCGTTGGTGGTGGTGAAGGAAAGGCCACAGTCAGCTCGATACAATGGTTCTGCCAGGACTTTACTATGTCCCACTCATTCTCATCCACTACACCACCTGGTCTAGTAGAAGGTGTTCCTGCCTATGGCAGGGGGCTGGAATTAGATGATCTTTAAGGTCTCTTCCGACCCAAACTACTCTGTGAAATGCAAATATAGAGCTCTCAGACCAGTCGGACCAAGCACAGTCACATCAATACGGTACCGCTCACGCTTGTAATGTTTCAAATACAAGCAGCCAGGCTACAGAGAAAACACAGTACTAAAAGTACTAATTGATCTCCACAGTGGAGAAATGGATATGGATATACAAATACTGTTATTACTGTCGTCCTGAACACGTGTCCATGTGCCAGTTTTAATTTAAAAAGCCATATGGAGTAGGGTCCACTGGTGATGGAGATTTCTGCCATTGCTTTCTAAATGGAACACAAAACATGTGGTCATAGACCACAGACTGTTTCAGAAACCATCAGTCAAAGTTACAATTTCCCTATCGTTTTCTCTCCAGAACAGTTCCTTTGACCAAAGACACTGAGAAATCTACCATCCTGTTTGTCCTGACACACACACCTCCATGGATTTGAAATAATCATACAAACATCTGGAGTGGGAATGGGCTTCAAATATTCACAGCACAACAAACACAATGCTATTAATCTTCACTATTCCTCTGAGGCTGATAGGCAATTGTCATTACCCTCAATTTACAAAGGTGAATCTGAAGTAAAAGGTGCACTGATCTCCTCCACGACTCCCAGGAAATCTGGGAAGGGTCATTAACTAAGCTCACCAGTATGACATGACTTTAGGCAACCAAACTTCACTGCTTCTCAGAAATCTCTGGGTCTTTTCAGGCAACCGTTCATAGAGAATTTATCCTTCTGGTCTCCCCGAGATACACTAAGCTTAAACTTCTCTGTATATCCTCAATTTAGTCTTTAACCACAATATACTCCAAATTTTTCCTGCCAAAACTGGGAGACAGCCAACCTCAGTCCTGACTCCCATAACAAACAAACTCTTCCACATTTTGACCCCCTCAAGAGTTCCAAAAAGGTCCATGCTGTCAATCACTCAGCAGCTGTATAAAGCTGCTTAGGAAGTTAACTGCTCCTTTTGCCCTGGCAAAGAAGGGGTATGAAGCACTGTCACTTGCTTCACTGAGTTCAGATCCTCTTACTGTCTTTTGCTTTTCCAGCAAGAAAATTGTATTCAGATGAGAATGATCTGCTTGACACTTAATTCACAGAAATCGTAACTAAAGCCTAATGGTCAGGAGAAGATCTACCATGCAGGAAACATAAACATCGCTTTCCATAAGCTCCTACAACTTTCCAAATATACCTGTAGCTCCAGGAGATTCAATGTGATGGCTGAAGATATCCCTTTTATAGCCATAATTTTGAAAAAAGGATCATAGCACAGTGCAGTCCGAAAAGTGCCTAAGGAGTCGTTTGGTCCAACCTCCACCTCATACAGGGGTCAGTCCTGAGGTCAGACCAAGCTGCTCAGGGCTTCAACCAGTCATGTTTTGTAAACTTCCAAGGATGAAGCCGGCACAGCCTCCCTGAGCAGAGTGTCACTGTCAGACTGCCCTCAGGCAGTCAGGGGAAATAGTTCCTCCCTACATCCAGTCCGAACTTCTCCCATTTCACTTTATGTTCATTGTCACTGACCTTCCTGCCCTACACTGCTGTGAAGAGTCTGGCTCCATCTCCTCAAAGACCTCCCTGCAGACACTCTGGGCTGCTCCTAGAACCCCCCAAAACCATCTCTGCTCCAGGCTGAACAAGTCCAGCTCTCCCAGACTCTCCTCACCAGGGAAGGTCAGGATCCATATCCAGCTCCATTTTGATCATCTTCCATTAAATTGGTTCAATTTATTGATGTTTTTCTTAAATGAGGAAGCCAAAAAAAAGGATGTCGTGTTCCAGATGTAGTCTGAATGTTTGCAATTATTTTATCTGATGCCATGGTATCTTCTCTTGTGGCCTACAAATTGGAGGAACTAAAAGCACTCTAATTGGAAACTGCTTTGGATAATTGCCCGCTATCTAAAAGAGATGCCAAAAATAGCAGCTTGCTTATTTAACTGTGGCAAGAAAAAATCCGAAATCCTCAAGAAACTGCAATGACTTTCTGTTCACTTTCAACTACACTTTCACAGCCTGAGTTCACATTATTTAAACTAAAAAGTCAGAACTAATTGCCAAGTGTCCATGTGGTTTTAAAACAAAAAATATTATCAGCAGGTACAGAATATAATCAAAATAGTATCAAACTGATCAAAACCTGAGGAGCTGGATGTAAGTAAATGCAGAGCATCCGAATGTGGGTTGGTCCCCTAGCTTTGCACAGAGGGCATTTTCTTTTTATTTAAAACCAATAAAGAAATGAGCATCATCCTAAGACCTGTCTCTTCATATTTTGTGTTGCAAGCAGTAAAAGGCTCTTTTGGAAACCTTAAAATTTAAAATTTTGTTTGAAAATGTAAGAATGTGAAGAACTGCCTAGTAATGTTTGCAGTTAGGCACAAGAAATCAAGACAATTTGAGTTTTCTAGAAAAAGCTGAGATTTTCTGTAGGAAATAACTAGATCCCATGAATTTTTCTGTAGGCGTAAGAGTTTTAAGATCCAAAACAGACCTAAATCACGCAAATGACACAGCATAAAATGTGCGAAATCAGGTGCCTGCATCCGTACCAAGGAATCCAAAGATGTAATCCTACATACAAAAGCCTCTTAAAGGCATAGTTACAAATCTGGGCTGCTCTGAATGGAACCATATAAGCAACAGACTGGAAAGAGCCTGATGTGTAATTATGCTCAGAGAAAGCTGTACATGTTCTGGAGGTAACAGATGGGCTGCCAGATGTTGGGGCTGCTCTCACCTGCAGGCCTCATTCATCCCTGCTGCTCGTAATGGAAGATCTGGAAGCTAGCAAGGGATCTGGATCTTCCTGTGCACAGATGCTATTCCTGACCAAGAGGGGAGAAAAAAAAAATACTAAAAAAATTCTATTTTCTTTGTGTGCTGGAGGCAGATTATTATTTTCATGTGCTCTTTTAGAGTAGAAAGAAGTACCTGAAGTCTAACAATAAAATAGATCTCTGTATCAGGTCAGGCTTGGATCACTTTTATCCAGCTGACTTCTGGCTTTAAAAAACTGCAGGGAAAAATTGTAGTCAAACTCTGACTACGGAAAACTGCCAATCCTGCCAAAAACTGTCAAAAGAGAGTCTCAACAAAAGAACACACAGCATTGTTTAGCATCATGTGATTTGTTAAAAGATAAATAGGAGCTAAATCCTCTTTCAGGATTGATTTAAGCTCTCACTTAGTGACTTGGATGGAATAGGAAGCAGAGGAAGGAGAGCAGAAAATGGGAATAAGGCATTGAGATATAAAAGTAAGGAGATTTGAGCTAAGGATAGCTAGAGATAGTTGAGAAAAAGAGCACTAGTTTTCATTCTACCTCCTACCGCACACAAAGCAGACCAGTTAAGAGGAAAAATTACTGATCAACCACAGGTCACCATTTTATCAAACAATATTTTAAACTTGTACTGTTCAGTGAGATACACATATGGCCATTTTTATTTGGAACCTGAGCTCCTTGGGAACATTCTGATGATGGGAAAGAGCTGCATTTTAGAGCTGTTGTGTCAAGACACACAGTAGTTTAAATTATACATTAAAACTTCTGAGTCGTGTTTTGTGCTGTCAACACCCTTCCACCTTTCATGCTGGGATGTTCAGTCCATAATGCCTACTCTGTCACACATTGTGCCAGTCTGAGATACTGTTCTCAGTTCAAAGGAACCACAAGAAAGAAAACAAACTTTTCTCCCTACTTTTGGTTGGGGATTTCTCACAAGAATCAAGGCTGCACAAAGACTAAATGGCCATTTTATGTCTCTTGGAGTCCATCTAGTACTTACTGTCAATCGGAAGTGGGCAGTTTTGCAACTACCACACAGATTATTCGCAAACTGTTTTTCAGGTGCTATTTGTTCCCCAAATGTCATTTCCACAGAGAGGTATTGTTACAAGCTGCTGAGACGCCTTTCAGCAGCCTGCTCCCTTGCTTTGGTCTATCTACAATTTACCTGGACAATTATTATCTTAGTGGGATAGGCCTTTTAGATGTCGGGAACTGCACCATCAACTTCAAAGGGCAGCTCCTGGGACTTGACACCTAAACAGCCGGAGAGTTGTAATAAAAGGAAAAGAGAGAAATAATAACGAGCAGCATTGTTAAAATATAAAGGGCTGCATCTTGCCCTCTGCTGAGATGCTTTACAAGGGATTGGGGAAATGGCAGGGAAAAGGGCAGGAGAAAATTATTTTTGAAGTGCCAAGAGGCAGCGTTTATTTCTCAGGGGATCTATAGATTGGAAACAACCATAACCTTTTGTATCCCACTGGCATACAGTGGGGATTAATGCTTATCAAAGGTTTGAAAAAGTCCAGAAAATCAGTAAGACGTATGCACAGCAATGGTATCAGTATTTTTGAGACATTATGGCCTTTGCTGATAGTCTGAGCTAAGTTCATTGGTTATACTTAAATATATGTCCCTTTTTATCTGTCAAGAGAATTCAAAAGCCTGACAAATTTCATTTGGACAGATTTGTTATTATGAAGCTCCTATTCTGTTTGCATTCAAACAATTCTGAAACAGAAAAGCAAGAAAAGAACTCTGATCTTTTTGCTGCCTTGATTTCTTTCTGATTATAGAAAACAAGCCTGTTATTAAACAAGCCTGGTGCTGACTACCTCAGACTGGCCCAATGCTTCTGTAGGACAGTACAGAAATTTCATTTTCAGTAATCACTAAATATCAGAATGAGAAATCTCTTGAATAAATAGCTTGTAAAAAAGCCTTATTCTGCTTTTAAGCCAATACTAAAGCTGAAGAGACAGATCGGCAGTTTCACCTTTTACACTGATTATACTGCTAATTTAAAAATACCTATTGCCACTGAAATGTTTAGATAAAAAAACCTATCTTTCTGTGCAATAGTTTTACTACTGTTTCCATGCTCTGTTCTTTCACTCCTGCTCAGAAACACTTCATTTCACAACTTTTCTCACTAAAATCCCAAGACCTTCCATGGAGTAAGGAGTCGGATGATATTAGCAGAGAGGCACCAGAATCTGACAGTGTGACCAAAATGGGAGCTGAGCTTCTTGGAAGAGCTTTGCCTTCTATCAGTTGCTTCTAATGTCATTTGTAGTGTAGGAAAACAGAAATGGCACCAGAACAAATTCCTGTGACTTTTGCTTTCTCCTCCAAACCACAGAGAGCTTTGTTCAATTATGAATCATCCCTGAAGCCTGAGAGTGAAAACTTCCTGCTACTGGCAATGAAGAATCAGGCTCTGTGAGGCAAGGCAGGTCAGAGATAGCTCTTTGAACTACTTGAAAGATATAGTGATTTTTTTCCCCGCCCAGGTCAGAGAAAATTCAGCAAGTACAGCATCATGGACACTAGTGAGTTGTTTTCTTTCAAAGACACAAGCATCAAAAATTATCTCAGTAGCGATGTTCTTCACAGCAATTTGGTGACTTAAATCAGAATTATTACAATTTCCTTCCTCTATAAGTAAAAATTGCAAGAATAGGCAAAACTCTTTCAAGTAGAAGATTTTGCCTCAATACATTTGCTTGTACATCTTGCAATGGATCTCATTAGTCATCATCAAATTTTCCCTTTTTTTTACTGCACTATTTTTGCACAGGGAAGGCCCTTATCTTGATTGAAAATTATGAAATTAATCCAGTAGGCATCACTGGGGAACAGAGCAAGCTAGGACTCTAATCTCTGTTCCCAAGGCTTTGTCTTTACTTTTAAAGTAGACACTCTGTTTTTAGACAGAAATAATCCAGGTAACCAAAATTAAGTATGCCTCCCAGGCTCAGCTGAAAGAACAACTTGCTAACATTCACTGTCAGGCTCTCTTCACTGATCTTCTTTTGACCCTTGACTTTTATATTCCTTCCTAAGTAGTGGCCCATTCTCTGCCTTTTTACCCAGTAAGTGTTATTTTTAGTTGATAGAAAACCCAACAAGCTCTGAAGGATCTGACCTGCTTGAGAAATATCTCAGCTATAAGCTTTGACACTGAATGGTAATGAGGTGGTAATTCAAGCCCTGTTATGCCTACAGTGAAGGGAAAAATATCATGCAAAGTCATACAGTATGATCTACACCATCAGTCAAACAGGATAATGTTTACATATGCATAAAATGCTACAGATCACATTCTGGTTTTCAAATAATTTGGTATCATGGAAGGAAATGACCTTGTAAAATCCTGGTAAGCTGACTAAAATCCTGTTCTTTTAACTACCAACAGACCACCCCATAGCTCTGCAGGGATTTTTGTTTTCTCCAGTGGCTCTTGCTTCAAAATTGTAGAGGTCGAACTCAGTATTTTCACATCACTCATCTTAATTGTCAAACCTCAATTATTCACCAGTTCTCTCTCTATCTTCCCCACATCATATATAAATAACATCAGTTTCTAGGTCCTACAGGGCTTTGCTGAAATGACTCTGTGAATAACACACTGATTAAGGGCAAGACCAGACATTCTGCCAGGAGAAGAGAAATGCAAAAAAAATCAAACCTGCTTCCTCTGCGTCTCTTCTCACTGTGAGGGTTGCTTGTCTTCAGAATGATCTGCAGAGGCCTTTATATGCCCGTGTTGCCAGCCAGAAGACAACTAACCAGTAAAAGAAAAACCCATTCTTCTCTCTGAGGTGCCAGAACATGCTCAGAAGCACATGAGCCGCAGATGTTATCAGGACGACCCAACCATACATTACCTTTACCTATTTCTGTACCTTTCTAGAAACAGGAACACGCCATTGAGTGAAGAATGCAGCCCAGATGCACAGAAACACCAAGCTAGAATAGTTACATCAACAATATTGGTTAAAAAAATAAAAATCTATAAAGACCTTTGGAAACTGAACAATATAGGGTACACTGAAGAGTGGTCCAGGGAAATGCTTCCTTTATGATACAACACAACTTGTACAAGGAAGCTTCACTCATGGGAAGAGTCTATTTTTGTAAGGATTCATGGATTTCTGCAGTACAAAACGATTGAAAAACAACAGTGGAAGAAGTCCTCTTCGAGGACTGTCGACAGTGTAAAAAATTTGGGTGGCCACCTCAAACATTTTTCCTAGTTTTCCTCTTACTCAGAGGCAGTCTGTGAATATCATACCTATCCTTTTGTACACAAAAATCCAGTCGTACAGAAAGCATAAGAAACCAGAGTATGCAAGAAGTTTGGGGGGAAACATTTTTACCTGTCCTTACAGTTGATTACTGCGTAATGACTCTGATTATTTTCCTACAGAGCTTGGTGTGAATTACCAGCTCACTGACCTACAAATCCAGGGTAAAATGAGAACTGCGGTATATCTCAGAATAATACTTTAAGTTCATAATAAACAGTTTTGGCAGTGAATGATGAGCTGGGAATTCCTTCCACAATAAGCTCCTTATACTCTGGTCTCCAAAAACGTCGAGGACAACATTTCATAAAAGGTTTAACAGTACCACTGGAAGAAACTATACTATCGTATTGTTATTTTCCCAAGCTTGTTTCAGGTCAATGAAAAAAAGACAAGGAAATAGCACTTACCAGAAAAAAAAAAAAAAAAAAGGAATATTCCATCCTATGTAAGGTTTGCCAAAATTTTGTATGAATGAGCATGCATTACTAAAATAAGTTTTGTTCCAACACTACATTTCTAAGGAACCATACTAGATATATCTGTGAAAAGCAGAGGTAACATTTTTGGCTGTAGTACCACATTGAAACGAAGCAATGAAAGAACAGCAATTTTAGAGATTCACCTCAGGAAAACAAGGACTAGATGAAGTCACTGAGATCAAGATGGTAGATTATAGAGCCCATGCACACAAAGACTCCCTTCATAACAGATCTTTATCTTATTCACACAAATTCACTTTTCTTCAAGAAAAAGTTCCTTCCACCACAGTTCTTTCACTTCTAGGGTAAATCTCTTTCAGGTATTGCACATTATATTATATAAAAAAGGAGAATCCATACACTGTCGACAGGGCACCATTTAGGTGTCTTTTGCACTCCAAGCAATCTGCAGGGCACTCCTCCCTTGCATGCGATGGAATTTAAAATCCATAGCCTCACTTACGTTGCACTTTCCTCTTCCCATAAGCTGCCAGAATGATGAGAAAGTTACATCTGCAACACCTGCATCACTGATGCACTGCCCACACTGCCCACTACATCACAGTAAAGAACAGATAAAGTGTAGAGCCAGTTCATGTCACCAGACGTCACACTGCAAAAAACCAGCAGATATCACCAGGTGGACCTCTTTGCCTTCCTCCCCAGAACATAAAGAATTCTTCCTCAAGTCAAACTGAGATAATCCTTTACTACATAAAAAGAATAGAGACTTGAATAATGGAATAGAGAATCCCAGGTTCATATATAAACATTAACTGTAATTCCAATAGCAGGAACTTATTAGAGCTTTGGATTTCATGAGGTTGGTGAACAAATATCACCAATCTCTAAAATACATCGATGCATCTAGTCACAGTTTTTCTATTATTTGTCTAAATCTAATCCTGCCACTCTCATCTGCTTGGGCTCAAAGTGTCTCACCAGACACTTATGACCTTGCAGGTTTCATTCATCCATGCATACTTTCGGCCACAGCACAGGACAGCCAAATGTCCTTAGTTAAAACAGTTAGAGAAAAATGACAACAACTCCTCATTTTCTAGCCCAACCTGTCATTCCTCTTTACATAATACAGCTTCAAGGTACAAAAAGCTTAAAAAGCTTTTAGTGTACCTTTTAGAAAATATTGCCCTAAACTTCTTTTTCATTACCTCTTACAGCGGAGGACTCTTTCATGTTCTTCACTATTCGAACTTGTTTATGATGCCTACATATCTAGAACAGAAAAGCAGAGGCATGCAAGGCACAGGACTTGAGTAGTACAAGATCTCCAGGTGTTGCCCTCTGGACACACACATTACTGCAAGTGGCAAGGCAGATGACCCAGGGGTGATCCACAATGGTCAGAAGTCTGGCCACGAGAACATCTTCTAACGACAACACTTTTACAAAGGCAGGTCTTGCTAAGCAGACAAGCAGCACTCTCTCAACCACCTTTGAAAGCATCACCTTTGAAGAAAAAACTCATTAATCCACACTGAGTACTACACAGTGGCTTTGGAAGGATACCTACCGTTGTAGGAGGAGGAAACAGTAAGCACAGTTGGGTAGTGCCATGAGAGAAACTCAATCTTTGTTGTGATGAGAGCCTTTGCCCTCAATCCCACATTCCTTCTCAAACATATCAGTCTTTTACAACATTATATAGAAATGAATATCACTGAAAAGGAAGGAAGGAAGGAGACACACATGATATGTGATGTGGTACTGCCCATTGGGCATAAAAGAAACACACATCAGGCATTTCCCATTCTCCTCCATTCAGCGATATGCATTAATCATAATACTGCACCAGCACTGAGAATAAATCATTCCAATTAGCCAATAGGTACTGGTTGAACACTGCAGGAGTGTGGCATGGAACCCAACAAGGAAGAGTTTTGAATTAAAATCCACTACCCTGCTCATGTGTACGGTCATGAGCAACAGAGAGACCAGTCCTTGGATCTCTCTGACAGGTGGATTTCATCTGCATGAGCCAAGTGATGGGTATGTGCTCTGTAATGAACGTGAGCCCAGTGATGTGATGGCAGGGAACCATCCCTAGTCCTATGCTACAGGAAGAACCACTTTCTGTCAGTCAGATGTGTGAAAATATATGGTCTGGTTCTCCATACACTCACATCAATTTTATTCAGATGTTACTACATTTTCAGGGAAAAAACTCCTGATTTATATCATTGTAAGTAGGAGGAGAATTAAGACTAAAATACTTCTAATGAAATAGGTGTTCAGTTTGGTGAATAACTTGATATGAATAATTCATTTGGAAAAATTGTTGTTTTTCCCTAGTCCTGAACAGACCAAAGATAGCATTTGAATGTTTAACTTTTATATGCTACTTGCAATCATTTGTGAACTACATCAAGTAATTTGTGGTCTACATATAAGTCAAATAGGAAATGATGATTATTAAATTAAACAGAATTTACAACTCCCACAGCAAATTATGTCTTTTGACTAATTTATGTAATGAGCTCAGCTAGCCTGCCCTTCACGGATTTCAAACTGCATGTTCAATATTTGCAATTATCTGTGCAGACAGCAGTTACATAAGTCATCTGATCAGCGACAGAAACACTACCATGTGGGATGCAGTCAAAATAGCAAAAGCAGTATATTCTAAAATTAAAAAAATTCAGAAAATACTGAAACATGCAGTTAAAATTTACACCTGACTCTTTTCTGTTCAAAAACACAGGGGGAGGAAGCTTTCCCCCTCTTCTGTAAGTGCTACTCTCCATAGACATACATGAAAGAGGTGGTATGAATGTGAGGTATTGCTTGCTCTTCATTTTTATCCAGAACATTAAGTGTGTTGCTTAATGTCTTTAGTAGGTAACCAGCACTGATGGTTTGTCACTGGGGCTGGAGAGGGAATGGGGTGCAGCAGGAGAACAAGCAGCTTAGCACATGTGAAAGAAAGGCTCAGGAAAGGCATGGACATGGACAGCCAGTCGAGACAGCTTGAAAGAAGATTTGGTCCAATTTTCAAGTTGGGTAGGATATCCCCTATTCTGCTTTTTGAAACACTTTTGAAGGTAGGATGTGAAAAACGACATGGTTTTGATCGCATCACCCTAATGATAGTCGCCGACCCCCAGTTAGATGAAACTGTGGCCTCACTGAAATGTTTTGGTGCTTGCTTAGTTGGGATGGAACCAGGATTTCACACTGGATCCTTACAATCATGGTTGCGCTCTTCCTCTCTGCTCTTATTAGTCTAAGCCCTCTTAATTCTAAATGCTTTATGTCTCATCCCCATTACTCCTAGGTATTTTTGTCTAGCCAACTGAACAAACCTGAAATAAGCCCAAATTTGACACAAATCAACTTCCACAGGCTATTAGTGCTCTTTGTAACAGGCTGTCTCTTGTTGGTATTGAATACTCTGCAGAAAAAAGGTAAAGCGACTAAAGAGCACCATAAAGCATGCTTAAAGCAAAGAGCCCACTGCTAGGACATATATGACAGCTGCCAAAGTACTCCTAAAATATTTGCCCTAGCTTTGACACACTAAAGCATGACTGCCAGCAATGGGCATTCCCTTACTACCCTAAACTGCAGTGCTGCCTACTGCTCTTAGGTTGTCTGAAACACTGAGAAGGAGATATCTATCTATCAGAAATGTAAAATAAAAAACAAGTGCTCTGAAAATATATCCAGATAATAGATCAGCCACTCTTATTATCACTGCCTTCTACCTTTAGCTACTCTATGAGTTCTGGACATGTTTTTTTATTAACATTTTTATTCTCATTTTCCCTCTCACACCTTCTTAATGTTCTCTTACTGCTTTATTCAGCAGTGAAGGTGGCAATATTTAAATCTGAGAGGTACTGGATGTTAAGGACCAAAAATTCATATTCAGTCACCGAAATGACTGGCCTGAGTTCCCCCTGCACAAACAAATCTTCTTTTGCTGTGGATGGAAATGATTCTGATGATACTCCTTTCACCATCCCTATAATACAGTTACAGCTACTGATGTTTGTGGCATTGTGTGCAGGTTAAACTGATGAGTTATGAGTGAGTCTAGTTATCTGCATAGTGGTAATGATGTCTCCTCTGCCGTCACAGATGTAGACACGTAACTCCTTAGTTATTTCATCCACAGACATATGGCTCCATCTGCACTTGCAACTCTTCCCTTACACCTACTTCCTCCCCTTTGTTTCACATTGTAATCCCTTACCACGAGCACAAATGTGAGAGATGGGGTGCTGAGCACTCCGTGCGCTCCCTTTCCCCCACCCATGTGCACCCTATCACTGTCAGACTCCACAGGCCATACTCCTTTCAACTGCTAGTTGCTCTTTTGCTTTGAAGAAAATTGGCAAATCTACCACCAGAAAATGCAAGTTTTGTTTGCCTTAAACATTAAAGAAACAGAATGGTAAATACTGCCAATTTTAACACAAAACTAGTACCTTGATTTGTGTCCCCTGACAACTTAAATGAAATGCAAATGATGTTCTCTGCCTGTGAATCAGAAACTCTCCTACTTTACTGAATGCATCTGATACCATGATAAAGAAAATACTGGTGAGTTTGAAGGCAGTACTGAAATGCATAATGCTAGAAACACAAACTTATTTTTTCTAAATAAGAAGGTGCTTTAATAAAAAAGTATTTTAATGAAGTTGCTTTAATGAAGGACTAATTGCCTCCAAGTGACGACATTTGAAAAAAGATGTTACAAGCAGCTTCTTACTCAGAAATTAGTAGCCAAGATCAATAAACAAAACATAAAATGCAGGCATATTATTGATGCAGATAATGTAGGCATAATACTGCTATAAAGGGCTGAATTTGGTGAGAAAGCTGATGAAATAGAATAACTGATGTTAATTCTATCGAGGCTGACTTCAAGTAGCTAGTGTTCAACCAGTTTGGTTTTTATATGGCCTTGAAACAAATGCCAACTATAGCTGCTAAATCCATATTGCAATTAGAAATGGTTACCTTTGTTGATCAAAAAAAAATGAAATGGAAGAAAATAAAAATAACATACCATGTTCACACACAAAACAAAAAGAGCTATATCAGGGACATCAGGGAAGGTGGAATACTATAACAACACATTTTATATTGTTATACTATTCCACCCACCTTAATGGAGAACCCTTCGGTGTGGCTACGCCATAGCCTTTCGAATCCAGATTTCCTCCCACTTTCATGGTGTCACATGGCTTTCGTTGCTCAATGTATTCATTCATGGTGGACTCCAGCAGGAAGGCAAATTTGCCCTTGGATTTGCGGACACGAGCTACTCCCTCTGCAGTAGTCCTAGTGAACACTGATGGCTCAGCTGATTTCATGTAGGTCCACATCTTTTCATACACTGCTATTTTTGATCTCTGGAGAAAATCAAAAACAAGTTAGAACAAAAGAATGTTGCAACATTTCAGAATGGCACTGCTCAAATAAAATAAATCATACTTAATTTTTCAGACATTTGAGGTTGGGAAAATCTTGGGGAAGGATTTTATTTGAATTTCATTATTTTAAAAGAGAAAAGAAATAAAAGTATCAATACTATAACAACAGACACTATTTTTAAGTTCAGCTACCCTCTAGCAGTCAAAAAAACCCAAAACCTGCAAAGCTGAATTTACTGTTAAATAAAGGAAGTTCACACAGTCAATGTATGGTAAAGTGTGTTTTAGGGAATGATATATGAAATAGATGTCCACAATGAGCCTGTACTCTTAAGAGGAACAGTAAAATAATCTCCCTGTAAATACTCAGCTGAATCTTAAAGCATTTCTCTAACACCCACTTCTTACACCATCAAAACCACAATAGCTTAAGTAAGATTTCTGCTTTCATAATTCAGAGTCCAGAACTGACCTGATTTATATTCAGAAATGCTATACAATATTTGAAGACATGGTTCTCAATAAAAGATGGAAACAGCAAGTTGGACCAAATACGCTATTAAAGGAAGTAAAATTCCCTAAGAATCTTTCTTAAAGAATTAGGTATGATTTTAGAACCGCAGTATTAGTGGATTTGTTTTAAAGACTCTGATCCTGTCAATAACTGAGTAAGAAATGTACTTTCTCAAAGAATGCACAAGAATTCATGGCTTAGAGTGCATTAGTTGGAAATTTTCTTGTCTGGGAATGCATGGAGTAACTACAGGTAAATACTTATGCAAAAATAAAACTTCTTCATAAAAAATTAAAGCAAATAAAAATTTTCACTAAAAGAAAGGAATGAAATGCTTTCAGGCTGAGAAGTTTCCCAAGCTCATTAGATTCACTCAACAACTCCTTTGCTTCCTCCAGCAATAGGAATACATACATGCAAACCAGCAGTGTGTCAGCTGAACACCACACACTGTTTTTATAATAACAGATGGCACTTGTCTTCCCCTATGTATGCTGCAAAAAGGACTTTTTAACCTAATGCTCAAGTCAGCTTCTATTTGAGTCAAGAAGAGTTTCTAGCTAAGCAAGATTTGGTCTATGAGCCTGTTCCTACAGCGTACTGAGTACTCCAGGAAAATATTCATTATTGTAAAGCCCCAAAACAAAGGGCCTTAGATTATTTAAACAAATACCAAATCCTATAAGCTAAGTATTATATAAATTGAAAATGGCTTTAAGAAGCCTGGAACCAAGCCTTTTTATATGTGAGAATAACTTCCCTGAAGCACTTCTTTTTACCAATAACTGAATGACTTAACTATTACTTGGAAAATAAATTGTTAGGGACCTAAGTCTATCCTGAAAATAAGTGGCATTTAACCAAAAATGTTCAATAAAAATACCATATAGCAGAACATTATAAATTCTGCTTTCCTTTTTTCATTTCTCTGTATGCATAATTTTATCTTTCTGCCAAATATAATAACATTTAAATCAACAACAGCTGTGTATGTCCATAATCACGTCCTGACTTGTCACCCTTTCTTTCCACTGTAGTCACAGCTACTTTACATTTACATAATAGTGGCTGGGAGCAGAGCATAAACTAAGCCACCAATGCATTCTTTCTGCTTTACACTGATGTAATTTCATGGATTTAAATTTGCAGAAAGCAAAAAATAGAAGAGAGTAGTAATGAATCAGTCATAATTTCAAAAATATTTTCTTGCCTTTGTCTGCCTTCACTTCCAAACATTTCTCATATCTTGACATCCATTAAATCTAATTCTTTATAAAGTAACCATATAATAGGTCACTTTCATTTAAAACTACGCAGCACATAAAACAGCTTGATCAGTAACAGGAAACACTGCCCTAAATCAATTGAAAAAGGGTGCACTGAAATATTTTTTTTTTTTAGAATCTAGTTTCCTTTGCCTATCAGAATAGAAAAAATATGGGAAATCTAACAAGGTATCTGCTCTGTAAGAACATTTTCTTCTCCCAAACTTTTATTTCTTAACATTCAATTTCTACATGTCAACTCAGAGTGAAAATCGAAGAGTGAACCAACAGGTATTTTTTATTATCATAAGAGGAAGCACTGCAGCTTTTCCTGCAGTCAGCCAAGCTGGGATAATTTTCATTTTGGGCTTTTCTGAGCAGAACTGCTAAAACTAACTACTTTACCTCTGGAGCAAGCTGCCTGAAAATACAACTCCCACTGCATCTAAACCAGTAAATAAGAGTACACAACAGCTAACAGTATCAAAGTTCCTCTTTTTCTTTATGCTGGCTTTAAAATGATTTTCCCTTTTCTGCTTTCAATCCAGATTCAAAACAGGCTGAAGAGGTGTTCAGAGTTGCTGACATTTTGATCAGAAATGACAAAATGATGAGAAAATGTCCTGAAGGCTCATCTTCAGCCAGATAATCACCACTGACAGAAAAGTTACACATGATTCTCACACCAAAAAGTGAATTGCTTCCAAACCTACAAAATGTTAGACTCGGCACACAAGTCTTCTTGTACTGCTGTTTCAGGCTAGGTCTTAATTTATGTATGATGAAAACAGCTTTTGTATAAATATTGTTTGCTGATACTTTATCTTCCTCTCTGTTTTGCAAAAAGTATTTTTAGAAATAGCACATACAGTATCATTAAGAATCACTATACTGTGACAGAGATTTTTAGAAACCATTTGAAAGCAGGGCCTCAATTGCACCATTTTAAAAAAAGTTATCAACACAGTTCAAATCTTGATTAAGTTTCAAATTTTGCATATAATAAATAATATTTAGAATTTGTAATTACTTTTAATGTTTTCCTCTGTATTTTGAAAGAAAAGAAAAAATAAAAAGAGCAACATTAATTTTCCTTCTTTTTTCTCTTAACTCTTTAAGACTGAAGTGAAAGAAGGGCTGTCACCATAGACATTTTTACTTCATTATAGTGTCTTCTCTTTAAAATGAGAACTTGCATAAAATATTGAAAAAGTTTCTGTGTTTACAGGATGATTTAAAAGAACCATGAAATTTTTGTGACCAATATTGTTTCTACATCAAAATATCTGATCTCATTACTTCAACACAATGGCTTGTACAAGTGTTTTGAAACTCCTAAGAAAACAATTTTAGTCCTTTGTTCTCTACTATTTCTTTGGGAATTAATTTTTGCATATCATCACCTGACAAATTTTCAAGCACTAGATACGCTTGAAAATGCAACAAGTTAATAAATACAAAGCTACATAAATCTGCCTGGCCATCAGCATCGTTTTTAAGTATTATCACAGCTTCATTACAGTAGAAAGAACTATTTGTACCCATATATTATGGTTGCCATCTCAATTTATGATGGACTGAAACTGGAGTTCCAAGAATTAAATATCTAACTTTCCACAACAAGAAATGAAGAAGTGTTTATGGGTGAAACATAGGCGAATATAAATAATCAGTAGGAGTGACTATACTCATTTAAAAAATAGTAAATCTGGCTATCTCAGTACCAACATATTTCAATTCTTAGATAGGCCTTCTATATTTAACATGATACCACCATTTCTGTAGATATCTGGAATGAACACAGGGCTACTAGGGACCACAAGCTGAGTTTCTACCACTTGGGATGAAAAATAAAGCTCCCAGAGAGCATCTGTAGAGTCATATTGTGTATACCAACACCCTGGCTATAGAAGAAGACAGGTGTAGCTAGAAACCTGTCAGTGAACAGTATCCACTGAAAATGAGGTACCAGGCACCCTAGCCATTTCAGCTGGATCCCTCTAGAGTTCAAGTGAAGAGGCAGATACCACAATGTGTGATTTATTTCGACATAACACACATGTCCCACACAGGATGCACAGGGCTGCTTTTCTTTCTCCAGTGTCTACAGAAGAAATCTAGAAAACTGGGTTAAACTGAACTCCTTGATCAGTTTCATGATGTGAAGGTCCAACCACTATGTGTTTGTTAAGTGAAATTTGTATCTTATAAATCATCTTTTTGCAGCTAATAGGACAGATTTGCAAGCTCTTCTATGGGGCTATCTGTTGTAATAAAAAGGTTATTTCACTTGAGACACTGTCTTTGAATGGATATTGTCTATGGTTTCCAAATCGCATTGAAAATTTTGTTAATGGTTTACTGAGTTCAGTTTGGTCAAACTGAAAATAGTAAAGGTATGTGTGAGTACCTAACAGAGAAAGAACTCTCTCTTTTCAATTAGGCAATAAGAAAAAATTTTCATTCCATCTTCCTGACTTCTAAAAATTCCTTAATCTCCACACTGCAGATAAATAATGACCTAATTAGCCGTGTAATTTTCAAGGAAGGATTACTAGCTCACAGCATTTATTCAGAGCTGTGTTCAAACACTAAACTCACTTCGGTCAGCTGAGCTTAACTTTCATCTGCTGGACACATGTAATAAGGCTGGAAGGACTGTTTATTATGTACTCCTTGTGATGTCCAAGCTCCCTGCTTTCCAGCTGGCAAATGATGAGGATTACATACCAACCACACTAACGCAGGAAAGCAAATGAAAATGAAGTAATCAATAGAGACAGCACAGGCATATGAATGGCTGTTTAGGCTATTTCCTAATGCTCCAACCACATCCCCTCGAGTTAAATTTTCTCTTTATTATCCATCTGAAAATCAGCAAATTAAAAAATGCATTTCCTGCCCACCAACCAAGACCCTAAAGCAAAATGCACACAGCCAAATCCATACGCAGAAACAAAACCTGCAAGACTCCATGTTACCATCATAGGCTTTCAATGCTGCACATCACTTCAGTACTGTAGCTTCACATGAATCAATAGTGCAATGCTGCTTTAATTACCACTGGCTTCAGTATCCCCCCAGGCATCTCTTTTGCCCAATGTAACAGGATCAATAAGCTTTCCACAGACTAAAAAAACCAAAAACTCCAACAAATGGTCTCCTGGGGGTAAAAAAACGTAGCTAAAGTATTGCAGGAGTTACAAACTATACTGCATATAATTGCAAAGTCACATTATTTCACATTCGCAAGCACCTTATAAGAGCGGTTGGTGGGGATAGCCGCTCTAATGGACGCGCCAACTTACTCTGAAGAACTCTTTGGTTGACCCTGAGTCCAGTGTCCCGTAAGCAATTTCGGTTTGTTTGGCAAGGTCTTCTGCACTCTCTATGGGTGAGACCATTCGCTCAACAGTCAAGAAAGCAGCGAGGTTAGCAGTGTAGGATGAAATAATGATGAGCGTGAAGAACCACCAGACACCTCCGACAATGCGACCTGAGAGGGATCTAAACACGAATAAGATAATGCACATTTTCCTGTCTCTTCAGCCACAAAGAGTGAGAGAGAGAGAGAGAGTGAAGGCACCATTATTGCTGAACATTTGTCATTAAGTAACAATCAGTGGGAGGAAGATAATTTGCATTTTAAATACTAACAAATGCTTCTACTCTCTAATCTTAATGTCTGTGGTGTAGTCCGCTGTACTAATGTGTATCACACATATACAGAAGCTTAAATACTCTTGAACAGTAATCTCAGTGCTCCTATTATTTCAGGACATGCCTAAAAATAGGAAAAAATTGTCAAAAATACTGGGTAGGTAATCTCTTTTTGGAGACAAAAGTAAAGCATGGTAGCTGAAAATCAGTAGCTTTTTCTGTTTCCTCTTAAAAAAAAAAAAAGGCTTTGCACATGGATTATGTTGGCTCTAGGATTAAAATGTTCCTGTCACCCAAACTTCTCAAAAATTCCACAAGCTACTGCAATCATTTGAACATTCACATATTTCTTATTTAAGAAGCAAGAATTTTGTGATAAAGAGACATTTCTGTTAAGTAAAAATTTGTATTTTCCTTTTCAATACCTGCAATTTGATGAGAAGGTTGTTGAGGAGTAATCCACTCTTAATCAGTACCAGTTTTATTGCTAACTTCAATAATAGAAGGATTAAGTGAATGCTGAACACTCAAAATTTCACTGCAAATGGCTAAAATGAAGCCTTTGAGTTTGAAAGATTGGGTCATAATGTTTAATTAAAAAGTTTTAGTTTACTGCCCACTAAAGTTCCAGAACATCTTAAAAGGCTGAGAAATTCAGGACTGCATGTATTAGATTAATCATGCACTAGATGATCATATATAATAGGACTAATCATGTCTTATAAAAATAATCATGTAGTTGATCTGAGGCATATGCTCTGTAAGGCACACCTGAGCAATACAGCGTGGCTTCTCAGAAACAGACAGTCAAATACTGTCTCTCACAGACAGCAATATTTGCGAAGCAGCACTGTAGAATTTGAAACAGAAGTGGGACTTTCCTTAATGCAAGGCAGATATTCAGCATGACTGTATGCATTTCATGGTTGCAACACAACGGAACTAATCTAGCAACAACACAGTTCTTCTGAAGTCAACCCAGTGGAATTTCCTGTGTGCACCTTCTGGTTCTGAGAGCTTTTTGTTGTTTATCACATTGACATCGGTAAAATAATAGTAATGACTGAAATTCAAAGCACATTATCTGTTGCTCTTATCATGGCTATTAAAAAAGAAAAAAAAAATAAAAGGAAAAGGCTTCCTGAAGAATGAACTTCAAAATACTGCCAGGAAAATTAACGAAGGAAGGTTTTATGCTTTAGTGTTGAAGATAAAATGCAAATGTAGAAAGATTTCGCACAAACCTTGGGGAAATATCACATCCTTGTTGCATAAAGGCACCCAGGGAAAACCAGAGGCTGTTGAATATGCCAAACTCATTGGGAGGCTGGTCACTGGGTCCTTCTTTCCCATCCTCTGGTTCTTCTGTGTGCCACTCATATGGACTAAACCTGCTAACTAGGAACAGGACCACACTGACACCAATGTAGGCAAAGACTATGCACATCCAGATCTCATACGCCAAAGGGTCCAAGAAGGAAAACACTCCCGGTTTAGATTTCTGGGGCTTTTTGATCATTATGGATATCCCCAAACTCATAAAAGGCTTAGAAAAATCAATGACCTCTTCTCGTACCAAAGTGATGGTCAGAGGCGCAACAGCAATCTCTGCTTTCTATAAAGAAAAAAGAAATATAGATGTATAGATTAATTGATGTTGGCTTATACACTCGGCTAAGCAGCTAATTCCAAAGGTATGTTATTAACATCAGGACACTGTGGCTTCAATGCTCTTTGTAGCATTTTTCTCTTTCCTTCTATCACACTCTGCATTTACTTAAACTGCTTTCAGTAAAACATACACATTGCAGGTTTTTATTTTACAGAATTATGCAAATACTTAATTTTTCCACTAAGGAGAAGACTCTTAAATCTTATAGAAGTGAGCAGCAGTGTAGGAAGATCATTTTAGGCATTAATTTAGATTTAAATAACGGAATTCAAGAACGAATAGAAAATGAGAATGACCCTATTGTCACTGAATGTATAGGTATTTTTTAAGAACCCAGAAACAGTAATTAATTGTCATATTTTCGTAAGACAGAATAATATTTTGCGGTAAAACAGTTCATAGACTCAGGAAAGCTCCAAAGAGCATGAGGCTGTAAAAGTGATTAACTATTGCTGTGATTTCCCCAAACTGCACAGAGTTGTCTCAAGGGAAAGAGTTCAATAGGACTGAATCAGATTTCGAACAGCAAAAGTGGCAAGTATACAGGAAATAGGTATGCAAAATCATGTGATAAAAGGATAAAAATGTGTGCTGAATCCATTCCGACTAGCGTCAGGAATATTTTTAAATGTGTTTCTAACATGTTTTTAGGATGAAGATGCCAGTCTTGAATGAATCATTATTGATGGAGATGATTACGGCTGCTAACAATGATGTCTGCATGCACTGTAAAATATTGGAGCTAAGCTAATGGATCGTTTTTGTCATTAGGGACGCTACATTACATTAAGGCTTGCTCCTTGCCTTGCCTTGCCTTTTACACTAAAGCTGTCACTACAGCAGCACTTCAGATGGGAATTGTATGGGGACCTGGGTCAAAGGATGCACCTCTGAGAGGGGAACAGATGCAAGAGCTGCTGAAACCTTTCTCCTGTTCATCACCACGGTGCTGTGTCTAGGTACAGTCACAGAGCAGAGCCTGTGCTCTGTCACCAGTGTGGACTTCTATACAGCTTATGGGCTCAGGAGAGTAACTGTATTTTGTGAACACTTTGTTGTTTCAATGAGATTAAAACGTTCTGAAAAATAAGGTGTGCTCAAATAGTTTAATCCAAGCGTTACATAGATAGCATGTGTGCTAAAGAAAATATTGAAACTGAGCTTTTTTGTCATCTTACAACTTCGAAAGAGGTAAATGCATTTAAAATAATTTGTGGTTTTTATTTTATGTGCTAATTCATATGGAACCATATATGTTTTATGGAATTTAATTTTAAACCAATATTGTGTAGTTAAAAATTAAACCTATTTTGGCAGCTTTGCAATTGTGAATAATTCAAAATAACTGACTCATTCCAGTGCAATGGCCCAAAAATGCAAATTTGTATTAAGATTGCTATATATTAATCATCAGGTTATATCTGTCATTCTGAAATAGCTGTGATGCAAACACTTAGCAAAATCTTAAATAAAGCTATTACATTTTAAGCAAAGCATCTAAAATCATAATTTTGCAAAAGTATCAGAAATTACCTCTGGTGCTAATGTCTCAGGTAAACATTACGATAACACTGCTAATTCTCTGAATTTTAATTTACATTTTATTATATAAAGCATTTTTAAAAATTTGGCTTCTTGACGCCTTGTAATTACCTAAGTCTGGCTGAAATAGATATTTCATGAAAACAGCTATTATATTAGGAGGGGTAACATGTCTAATACATATTTTTAAGCAGCCTGAAAATTATGAAGTAAACTTAGTTTATGTAGTCTAAGGACTGTAGGATGGTTTGAGCTACTGGCTTTCCGGCATATTTTTGTTTTTCATCTCACTGATAAATAGCTTTTCTCCAGAAGAATGGTTTCCTTCTTTAAAGTCAATGTCTTTTGTATTTCTAAATTTTGGTTACTGAGAATGCCTAATGTGGAGTCCTTGAAATTAATTAAATGAAAGACTCGTGGCAACCGTGATGTCTTCCTGCCAATCTTCTCTGTGTTTGTCACATAGTGGTATCTTCATTAATGCAATGTAATTTATAGACCTGGTCACTGGTCTTCAAAGGGGTTGGCTAACAGGTGTTTTTATTCTGTGTCTGCAGATTTCTCCTGGGGTTGAAACACAGATCACTGGGGGCTGTTAGTTTTCACAGTGTGAATTGGAAAACTGACATCGCCCTTTTAGTGTGAATTGAGGAGATTTTAGATACCTACTTAGCGCATTGCATATTATATAAGAAATGTTGGACAGCATTTATCAATTAGGATATGCAGAACTTGAACAACATCAGAACTACCTGCCTACAGTACTCAAAGGAGTTAAAGAGGAGAAATAGGAACTTAGCCCATTTTTTACAATAGTGATATAGTATCAGATAATTAATAATGTAGATAAATCCATTTCATGCCAACAAATGTAAAGGGACAATATATAGCTAGGTCATAATTAAATGCCAAAAAATGGGGAAACTACAGCCCCCTAGAGTGATCATATTATTATTTTTGTAAGACTACTGTCTGTCATGCAAAGCCTACATAAACTCTTCACTGCGAAAGCTAAATAATGAAAATAGCTGTGCATGATAATTATCAGCATTTGTGCTTTGCCCAGTTAATGTACACCATGTAATTATGGATTTAAATTATTAACAATATAACTATGCTGCAAAAACAATTAATGATTTTGTTGCCAGTGAAATCTGTTTTGACAAAGACTAATGATACTTCACAGTTAAATCAACTGCATCTGTAACAGCATTTCAATCAAGGCTCCACCACTACCAAGTACAGATGGATTCTGGATCCTTCCTATATTATACAATGGGACAAGAGTGATTTTCATGGTGAGAGACATTTTCTTTTCCAGAATATATCATTATTATAACCTTGTGAATAAAATATATGCTTGGTACAATATTGTAAAAGGGTAGTAAAGCTATCTGAGAAAAATCATGCAGGAAGTGATTTCAATCTCAGAAGCTGGCTTCTGAGATTTTAAACAGAAATGAGTTGTGACCTTTTGTGTTAAGCAGTGAAAGAAAAGCATTCTGTGTCAGGAGAATGAATATTTAATTGGAGTTGACTGCTAGTGAATTTGGAAACACCTGTTACATGTGCTTAATGGCATTTCATCCCCAGCCAGCATTTCTCCTATGAGCTATGTATCAAAGGCAAATAGAATCCACATGGACTACTGCATGCATTCAGATACATCAGGGAAAAACGACCAAGATTTCCTGGTAGTTTTTAATAATGTGCTAAAAAACAAATCAGGAAAATAAGCAACCATCCCCACCCTGACATTCTGTACAATCTTAGCAAAACTGTACACCACAGCATTTTATATGATATTTCCACTGGGACATGATGGAAAAATCAACCACAGAGTTTAGGAAATAACTAAGCTACTCTGTGCAGCACCTGAGAGTCCAGGTACCAGAACAATCTCTGGTGCACACAGTTCTTAAGGGAACATGGGACAAAATTTTCACATGTCCACTCTCAGTAATATGGATAGGGCTAAGGGGCATTGCGGTATGATGGTAAGAGCGGGAGAGTAGAGGAACCTTTTTATTGTACAGAAAGGGTCCAATCTCACCAGCCAGGACAAAATTGTCTGTTAATCCGTTAATGTGGTTGGGAATTAAAAGCTGTAAAATGTTTCCCAAACAAATCATTTCGTCAACTTGCTAATTCAATCGCAAATTCTCTTCCAATCGTGGCTGCAAATAAAAAGCCTTGCTTGAAACACAGCCAACTACTCAGACTGCTTGTGTTTATGAGTAGGGGATCTATCAGAGAAGATGAACGTACTCTTCTAGCAGAGCTTTGCAGCAAAGTCTCCGCTTGACTGATTTTTCTGCTTTCTCTATGTGGAATAGGCCTGGGAACCTGACGCTCTGTAAATCATCTAGCAAGGACTCGAGGAAGTTGAAGGGAGGATGCTCTTGATGTATTCCCCGTGAAAATCTTCAGCTGCAGACTTTGTAAGCAACAGAAAGGACAATTTCCTTTTAAGCTACGCCTGTAAAAGTACATTAAGCACGTTTGGCGTAGCTCTTGGCCTTAAGGCCCAGCGGCACTGGGCAGGCCGCGTTGCTGCCGTGAAAGTCACCTCACCACTAAACCTACATGGCTGCATTCAATCTGCATTCAAGGGAAAGGTCTCTCCTCAATGACTTCAATAAAAAAAGCAGCTCCAAGAGCTTTGCTGCAGCTCCTTTCCAGGGCCCAGTCTCAAAATCACAAAGAGACTGCAGCCTTCCTAAACAGATAGCTGGAAAGAACCTCCACCACACTCTTTTCCATTGCAAAAAATGAAGTGTTGGCCTTGTATGCTCAGCTGTCCTTCTTCATGTGGGTAATTTGTAACAGGTTCCTCACGCCTGTGAGCTTTACTGCTTTCAGCTCTGTTAACAGCTGTAGGTGTTGACACGTCTGTGTGAGCTTCCTAACAGCACTTTGTATTTCAGTCCAGTCCTAGGGCAGCTTGGGTTTGATGAGGCAAATTTTTTAAGATAAAAGAAGGAAAAAAACCACCTCAAACAAACAGGAAAAGAAAGTGTAATATCAAGTTTCCTCTATAATTTTCAACTAGATGATAGGCCACTGAATCTGTGCATCTGAGCAAAAGGATTTTCTCATAAATACTAAAATTTCTTGGATTATTAAAAAGACATTCTAGTACAGAATAGTGCTTGGCCATTCATGTCCATGAGTTTGCTATTGCAATTAAAAGCCAGAGAAGGAGTAACCTCCATACTTGATAAAATAAGTCTGAAAAATCTTTATGTCTTAACATGCTAAGAGTTGAGCTGCTTTCAAGCCACTGAAGTAGATACACATGCTTGGTTCATTCAGTGTTTCTACTCTTTAAAGACAAAATGAGGTTGGTTCCTTCATGAACTTCCAAGAACATGGAGAGTTTTGTGAACTTGATATAACCTTTCCATTCCTATGGGGAGGGGAGATCACCGAAATTCTGGGGCAACATTTCCCACACTCCTACAGCACAGAGACTGTTTCATTCTGCAGAATCCCTTGAACTGATTCTAATGGAGAATTTATCAGCTATACTAAACCAACAGAAGGGAACTGAAATAGAGCTGCTACAAAAGCCACGAGGCCTTTGCAACATATGGCCCAAACTGTCAATGGAATTGTGAAAAATGCAACTGGGGATGGATCAACTGGTATGCAGGAATTTTTTATGGGGAGGTTGAGGCATGCTATGAGTTCGTTGGTGGAAATATTCACACCTGAGTAGTCTGAGGACTTTTTTTTTATTCCATCACTGAAATGAATAGTATCTCTAAGAATTCCGAACTGTTCTCAGTGCAGATACTAGCAACTGCCGTCATCAGCAAGCTCAGCTCTGAGTTTTGCTACTTTTGGTAACCCCAGATACTGAAAATATTTATTTGGGTTTTTTTGGAACTATTTTCTCTATATATCGGAACTTCCTGTGTCAACCGAACTGCTAACTGTTATGGTATTCCGAAGAATCCTTCTCCAGATCACTCTATAACATAATGTTCTCAGTTGTTAAACTTACCAGGTTTGTTCTTAAATTTTGTTATTGATGGTCATGTTAAAAGTCTGTCTTCATTGTGAATTGCCTAATTAGGTACTTGTCTGTAGTGGTTTATTATCTACGTTTAATATATATGATGGTGGATTTTTCATTTCTCAAACTAGACCAAGAATCCCATCATTTTAAAAAAGATCTGTCCACCATTCCATGAAAATGAATTAATGAGTGATATTCTTCCCAACTAAGTTTTACAGTGCGTCAGGAATAGACGGTCTCTAACATTAATGAATTTTTAAGAGATTTGCAAACTATGGATATTCTAATGTTTCAAGGTACTACTTGAATAAATAGTAGAACTTGCATGAAACTACTTGATTTTATCTTGAAAATAAGTGAAAACACACAGATCTGAAACAAGATTCTGTTTCTTTTCTGTGACTCCAAGGTTAAATAAAACGCACATATACTGCCTATTTTATGACTTATACTATGATAAATTAAATCCTGCTTCAAAAATTGGTATGCTTACCCCATAAACAAGTTCTCCCACCATCCCATTCCAGATTTTTGTCTCTGGATCCCTTGCTCCATATTTTCCATCAGGAACAATGGCAATTTTGTACTTGATACCAATATGTTTTGCAATTTCTGATGCCAGATCTACACAGTATCCTTCAAACTTGTCATTCCCTTCAAACGTATCATGGTTTTTCTTGAACATAACATATGGGGCTTCCTATAATGAAAGAAGTAGAACTGTAAAGGAGAAGTGTACCGAATATAGTCTGAAAAAAAACACATGTCATGAACTGACTGAACAACACACATTTTATCAAAAGTTCATGGACAGTATCAGCACATTTAAATTAAAATGTATGAACAGAAATCCTTCTGGCAAGGTATACTCTTTACACTAATTTGGATTATACATTTCACAAGAATTATCACCCTTACTTTGTTTTAAATGAATGATCTTAGTGCAGTACATGCTAAATTTAAAGCATGAATAGAGGCTGGACCTATACAGTGCGAAGGACTGTGAGACCATGAAGGTATTATGTACACTTCTGACTTCAGTGAGTAAGCATCTCCTCTAACACAGTGTGGTTACTGCCTGCGTAATTTCAGACGCAGAGCCTGAGTGACTTCCTTTCTTGAGATTTAGGATGCGTAGTTACTAGGAGGCTACATACATTTAATGAGAACATAGAAATATAATCCCAAGAAAACACGCATCTTCCCTTTAAAATAAACAGTGCAGATTCTGTAAGGTTGTTTAGGATGAACTTAAGTGATATGCATGGACAAGAATGGTATTAAGTTGACAGTGACTTTACATGCTGCATGAAAAAGAAGTACCAAATATTTGTGGATGGTGAGTGCTATTGGAAACAAGTAAAACCTGTCTTGAAAAGTGGATCTTGCATTCCCTGTGTAAACCATACTATCAAAATAGTGAACATTATGTGACTGGGAAATCAAGGTAATTTTTCTTTTTAGCTCTGTGTGAATTCAGACTTTAGATATTATTAAGTAAAACTATACTTTCTGATGGTATTTTAAATCACTTCACATAATTCATATTCAGAGCCAGTTCCAGATGAAATATTTGTCTAATACAAAGGGTGACTCAGGTCACCCTTTGTTTGAATTTACATCACAAAATACTGGCATCTTAAGTTTTCTCTGTGCTACCCCTGGCAAATGTTGGTCTTTTGACACTATCCTTGGTAGTACTCTGCCCCATTCACATCTTTCCTACAGATATAATTAGTACAAAAATAAAAATAAATTTAAACATGTAGTGCAACAATGTCTGCTTCACTAAAACTACAAGAACATTAGCTGTAAGGAACAACAATTTTGCAACCTCTGTTAGGTGTCTAACAAGGGAGGATAGGTGGTATTACACAAGTGCAGTGCAATGCCTTTGCCTGTACAGAGTTTGCATCTTCAAAGGAAAACTGCTGAGTATTACCAGCAGCCTGCACCTTCTCTTGTACGCCTATCCCCACCTAAATCACCTTGATCTCAACCACTGGTCTTCTAGAGGGAGGGAGGGAGAAAAGCAGGGACATCTTGATCTCTGCAGTAGATCCTGATTTTCAGAAGTATTTTGGCCACATGTAAAAATGTTCCTCCTTCACGTAGGCTTTTTGTTCGCATGAAAGGAAGAACCAAAATCTGTGTCTTTCCACACGTTATTGCACAAAAAAGAGATTAAAATAAAGACGTGAAAAACACTGTGTCCTGTCCGTGATTTAGCCAACTCCTTGCTAGAAGTGCAACCAAGTCTGTCCAGTGTCCTACATTTGTGAAATCTCCTTACAAGCTTCAGCTACATTGCTTGCTGCACCTCAAAAGCAATTTTGCTTTTCAAAGACCAGAGTTAGTGATTTCTAGCTCTTCTGATTCAGCCATAAATCCCCAGCTGAAGGCGTGCAACTAGAGTCACACCAGGAGATAATTCTGGCGATGGACTCGAAGAAGACGGGCACAGAGTATGCCAGGTCAGCTTGCTCCTTCTTCCAAAGCCTAGACATTGTGCTTCTGCCTGCACCTCACCACTGGCAGGGCTGCTGCAAAGAAAAGCATTTTAACTGTTTCTGTGCAGCAAAGCAAAGTGACAGATGCCTCATTTTTTTCTGTTAAAAGCAAACTTCAGCCCTCCTACCCAGGAGGTCTGTGAGGGAACACTGGGAAGGGAGGTGGGGTAGCCCAATACTGTCCCTGATAGGTACAAGCAGAGGCCATCCCATCCAGTGGAGCGAGCACCAAGATCTGACAGGGATCTGTTGGGTACTTGGAGGAACTGCATTGGTCCTCTTCCTCATCCATCTCCCTTTCTTACACTGATCTCACTGATTGAGAGCAAAATACAGCAGGGAACCTTTTTTGTAATGAAATTATTTTATAAAATAATATTGCATGCCTGGCTGTGACTGCTTTCAAAGAAGCAGCAACTGAGTATGATCTGCCAGTGTGAAATGACACAATTAAAGACAACAGCAACACCTACTACCATTTGCTTACTATGTTGTTCTTTCCCTCCTAACCTATTTTATACCTCTTTAATTGTTGTGCCTACTTTACCTGCCAAGTAATCAGATATCTATTTTCAAGGTAGAATTTAATGGAGGAATGCGGGTGGGACTGCATATAAATTTCTGATAAAGACTGTTAGAAAAAATTCTGAATAAGCAGCCCTATTTTTAAATCCTGTCCATTTCAGACTTTGAGGGTGTTTCAAATGAGGTGTGCAGTTGTTATAATGAAAGGACACCGAAAGGCAAGTGTTTCTGGTTTGCTAACAAGTAACTTACACAGATGAACTTTCAAGGTCACACTGTGAAGTCATGAAATATCTAAATTGATCAACAGCATATACTTAGCCATATCTTGATGCTCTTTTCTATCTGTGGCACTGAAAAAGACCTTTTTATTCTGTATAATCCATTGCAATAGCATTTTCAAAGTTAGTAGTAATGTTAGTGTAGTCATGGTAGTCTAAAAATGCAAGAGATGCAAGTTGTCTGTGGGGAGTTAATATCTTCTATTAGATCAGCTGAAATAGCTGAAAACGTAGGCCTACTTTTTCATTGTTTCCAGTTATAGCATCTTGTGTAATAGAAAGATTATCTCTCCCCACCATCTTTGCACTCACTATATTTTTGGACTATGAGCTTTTAACCTACTGATACAAAACACACATCTGACTTACTGCCGAATGAGGTTTAACATTGCAATATTTTCAAGATTTCAGCTGCTTAAGAGTATTCTACAGGGTAGTGAATCAAGGAAAAGTCCACATTGAAATGACCAATGACTAGCACGGAACAGATATTTGAAATGGTGCAAGCTTTACTTATATAATTCACAATTTTATAACAATACTTAACATTTGCAAATACAAGTTGATGTCTGCAACAATTACCTTTATAGATGTAAACAAATCATTCCACCACGTTGCTACAAATTCATGTGTACAGTTAAATGCTCACAACTGATGATTCATACTATAAGGGAAGCTGGACAAAGTAACTAACCCAAATAACAAACAGATCTAAAATTGGTTTTCCTATTCTAAAGTGGATTTCAAAATGTTCACCATTGCAAAAATAATTTGCAGAAGTGACAAATATCTGTGCAAGGAAATTTCTGATTTTTGGAACAGGTGTGGACCACATTTTCACACTTTATTCTGAAAGAAACTTCTGCAAATGTCAATGGAAGGTTTTTTGGTGACTTTTTTTTTTTTTCTGAATAAAGTGTCCAGGATTCGGTTTGAAGTCTTTATTATTGTCATGCAACAAACTTCTTTTTTTTCTCCAGTCTACTGAAGCATTTAATTAATAAAGTTTCTAATGAAAAAATATTTTTCTATTAAGAGAGAAAAGGTTATAATTAGAATTTCTGAGGTAAGACTATCAAGAGTATATCAGTCAAAACAGTGATGGTGGTTCTCAGTCACCTAATGAAAGTTGCCTGTCATCTTACATGCCCTAAGGTGACCTGCTTGACCCCAAGGTGATGTTCTGCAGGTGCTTTGTGCTTGCCCTTTACAAATAGGTCTGATACCCTCAGTATAAGGCATCCACCTATGTGCCACTGAGTAAATTTCTCAATCTTTGTGGACTTACATACGTGGGGCACAACTTACCCACATGCCTGAAAATATACATGCACCAGCTGAAACATCCAGATGGAGAGGTCACATATACAGCATGAGACAGGCAAGGGTCACCCTGCCAATGTAAGAAATGGGGAACAGGCTGTATATCCTAGAGCATCTTAAATGTCACTGAATGCAACTGAATCAATACCCTTTGTAAAGTCATCTACATCTAAGGTGACTTGGTTCTGAACTGGATCCTGCCCTTGAAACTTAATCTGCCAACACCAAGGATATCTCATTAAGATATTGAACTGTAAGCCACAATGCAAATGCAGCTCATCATCAGGCTTTGGTTTTAAAGGAATTTTGCGATTTTTAAGTTTTGCCATCTCAGAGTAAAGTACAGAGTTGGCTGTATCGTGAAATGTATCTGAGAGTTTGGATTAGTCTTCTGAGCCTACTTCCCTAAATTCTACCTCAAAAACCTGTGACCATATTTCTGAACCGGCTAAATTAGAGATGATCATCCTCCCTAGATAGACAAGTCCCTCACTTCACCTTAGTGTTAGGGCAGGGCTGCAAAGAGCATCCCTTCTCCAGCCATGCAACGAGCCTACTGTGCATTTGGAGGTGTTAGCATCCCACCCCAAAGGGAATGATTCTGCACAGGTAGGAAATCTGTCCTTTCCAGACGTGCAGGATGCTGTTCACCACATGAGGTGCAGAATAGGAACTATAAATGGCAGTTGTAAAGAACATCAGCTACCCCTGCTGCCTCCTCTCTCTGGGCTGCTACTGCACCACACAGCTAACTGGGGATAGGCTGAGAGCCTAAACCAAATATGTAAAACAACTTCTACGTGCTCTCACTACGTTACAAATGAAGAAAACATTTTGCCAAGTAGAAAACACTGTACTAAGTTCTTTGAGTGCAGAGTTAATTCATTATAATGCAGTTTCTATGCAACAGCCATACAGCCACACTAGAGCAAACTAAGCATAGACACGTAAAAGCTGAAGAAACAGAGGACAAATCAACTTGTGCTATTTGGCTTCAGGCAAAAATTAAAGCGAGCCATGCTGAAAACTTGTAAACTTTTCCTACGCTGCCATGACATCTGTCTTTGAAGACTGAAAAGTCTGACAGCACTGCTTGCAGAAGCTTTTCAGTTTAATGCTGGAAAATATGCATGCAACCAAAATTAAATGTGTCATCTACAATGGTTCAACTTCCCTTCAACATGAAGAGGGCAATGAAGAGGTGAAAAAGTCTCTGTGGCATTTGCAACATAACAAAGAAGAGAAAAATAATGGGACTCTGCAAGTTATTCTAGTTAAATATTTCTTTTCTTTGTGTGTGTGATCATATGCTTGCGGATGCTAAATACATTGCCCTAGCAGGCCAATATTAAGAATCATGGTTCTATTCTGCCTTCAGCATCACGTGTGCAGCTCCCAGAGGAGTACATGGGAGATGGGCATGACAAGGCAGAATTCACCATATATTCTTATTCAAACCAAATTCCAATATATTTCTCTTGCACTGTGATTTTGAAACATGGAAAGGGGACAGTTTTGGTCAAGAAGCTGTGCTGCTTTCAATTAATTGCATTTATCCAAAAATGACATGCTGCATAAACACAGGGCATGCTTTGGAATATTAATTCAGCTTTTTGGTTTTGCAAATGATCCCACCAGTCCCTTCAATACAGGGGCTGGAAAAGTTCTTTTGAAGATAACATTTATTATGCACATCAAAATGCTTCAATGCAAACAGGACAGGCAAGATAACACATTTTAAAAGCTTTCTTGTTTTCCCCTTTTTTTCCTTTCTGGTGAACAGAAACCTTTTATATTACTTTTCATTATTCTATTTTATTCGCTTCTCCTAAGCTCGGAGCTATTTATGGAAATTACAGTATTCATGTGTGAGAGCTTCAGTCAAAGGTATCAGGATTGGTTTGAGAGGAAAATTTCGACTGAAAGCTTGTAATTCACATCGTTCTCTTCTCAGCTTGGCAAAGTTGAAGGTTAACATCATCTGTTCTAGACATTTCAGATTAGTCACAGAACTTTTCCTGGTGGTTCAGTGCCTGGTCATCCAGTCAGAGGAACAGTAATCCATATGGAAAAATTAGCTCAATGTTACTAGACTGGTGGTTAATACTTGAGCCTTAGTTAGGAATGTTCGCAGCATCTTGGGACTCTTTTCTTCCTTGATCAATTTCTTAAAATAGGATTCTTCATCAGAGGCTGAAAAGAGGAGGACTGTACTGAAGTATATTTTTTTCCATCACCGAGTCTTTTTTTTTTTTTTTTTTTGGAAAAAGATACATATATTTAAGATTTCCCATGCAAAAATAAAAAGTTACACAATTTGGTTAGGAGTTACATTCTGAATTTGTGTATAGTAGTTTGGTTGTTTTGTGTCCTGGAATGATAACCTTCAACAGCAGATTTGTTAAGACACACTTAATGCATAAATGCTGATACAACACTGCTGAAAATCTGGTAATTAACTGTATTTTTAGTCAGAAAATGTCTTGAAGCTTTCCTTTGGATTACTTTAAACTCTGTATTAAGTTAGAAAAATCATTTCTTAATAACACATACAGAATATTCCTTCCCATTTGAGACACAGTTTATTGGGTTAACATGTCTTGTCTAAATGAAGCAGGTGAAAAGGGCAGTGAACTGAGATGTAAAATCTTAAAAGCGGTCACGTAAAGGTCACCCTTTGCCAGTTGGCTTTGATAAACATCAGCTTTAAAGGGCATGTCTGACTTCAGAGGGAAAAAAAGTTAAATATTTTGTTTAAAATACAGATTTGTAAGAAACAATTGTTTTGAAAAATCATGAATTAAAAATGTAAATGAATGAAGCAACTCATTCTCCTTTGCCACTCTTTAAAAACACAATAATCCGGGAAAATCAAACTCTAAATCTATTTAGATTTTATTAAAATGGAAATTTTACTGCAATGCTGAATAAACATATTAAGAATGCATCTACTAAATTCATGTTTTCATTCATAATTAACAGTAGACAATCCAGTTTTGACTGGCTGACTGAATCATACTACTTAGAATTTTAGCTCTTGCTAAAGTCAATTATTGAGTTTATAATTTACCAGCAAAAAAGGGGCACTGGCATCACAGTAATCTCATTTTATACCCTCTGTTCTATTATGCCATTTAAAGGTTTTGGGTTTTTCTTCCAGTTTCTTGTGAGTCAAGATTTATCAATTAGAGGTTGTAAGAACTCATATCTCTGAGATTTACTTTAGTTAAAAATGGAAAAGACTGAATAAAATAAAAAAATTACCACAAGTCAGTTTTTAAAACCTGATTTCAAGTGAAACACTATATAAAATGCATACCAAAAAAAAAATCTGTGCGGACACAAAAGTCAGTTTAAGATATATGGCTCTCATCCTCCCACCAATCTAGGAACTGGCAGACTAAATTAGATCATAACTAGAAATGAGATTGTGTCACACACCAGTATAAGCATTAAAAAAAGAAACACCTTACCAAAATTGTAGTGACAACTACTGTTCTATTCTCAATGGCTGCAGTGTCATTTCCAAGTGTAGGTTCATGCTGAATCAAAACTAATTTATCCATGTCATTCCAATAACCAACCTGCAAAACAAAATGTACATCATTTGCAGTAAGCTCTACACTCTGCATAACTAAAAACATAAATTACTGTAAGGACAACAGAGTGATCCAAAGATGGTTTTGTCCAAAGGAAGTGCTGTCATGTTAGATATGGGAGTATGCATCTATCACTTTGGTACCACCTTGCACCACTGCTGCACAGAGACAGACGCGGTGTCACCTCCACTTTGCTGCTCCTGAATGATCCGGGCTACTTCAACCAGAGGCACAAGTTAAATCCCATTTTCATTAGCTTGAAGCCTTCCTGGGGCAAAAATGAGATATGTGAATTTTTGCTCCCCACAAGAATATTTTCATTTGTTAGTCCTCCAGATCTTCTGGTCTTAGAGGAATAAAAGGCATCTGAATGACAGTTTTGCAATCCCATGGCTGATCTGAATTCCTTGCTCCATAATGGGCTTCCCAGGGGACCCAGCTCCGGGACTTATACCAGGCTTGTTCCACTTAACTGCTAGCACTGACCTTTCAGTACCTACATTAGAAGCCCTGTTATTTAAGCTTTCTTTACACTCACAGGACAGACAGTACCAGCAGACAGTGACTCAGCTCATGCAGGATAAGCATCCCTCCTAGAAAGGTGCTTGCTTTTCCTGCTGACTGTAAAGCATGGTGAGACCGAATTCTTCCTAAATATATCTCTCAGAAGTGCCTACAGGGAGGTGGAACAAATCAGGTTTTTCTCTCCTGGGTTGCATTTAGGCTGCCACAACCCTTCCCAGAGCATCTTTAAGGTACAACAGCTGCCTTTGTTCATTGCTGGCGATGAACTTCTCTAGAGTCAGATTTGAACCAGTTGTTCTTGTCATCCCATGGAGAAAAACACCCGAACCTATCTTTCCCCCTTCTTGCCCCTTCTCTTTTCTGCAGACAGATCATGGCTCTCTGTGCATCCACTGACAAGGCTGCTGGGGCTTCTTCCTCTGACCCAGCACGGACAGCACTCAGCTCCACGTCAAATGGACAACATGAACACAAATGGGTCAGTAGGACAGTGTTCTAATCCCACCTAAAGGGGCTCCCCCGCTTGATGAGAACCTAGTGAACTGGGAGACTGATCTTTCTTCCCAGCATGATTTAATAGACACATGATTTAAAAGGCTTCTATCAAAAAGATGCAATTCAACTGGGCACAGCTCAGTTTCCAGGAGCACCTGGGGACAAGTCAGCAGCAACTGCCCCTTGCCCCCTTCCTTGATTAATTAGGAGTTCATGAGACCAACAGCTGGGAGAGAGGAATGCCTTGTCTATCTTACTAGAAGAGGAACAGGAATTTTAGTGGAAAGTAAGCTCCAGGCACAGCTTTAATGTAATTGTCAGGACTAAAGGACATTCTGTGCCTTGGATGAAAAATTTCAATATGATGGAAACTGGCTAAATGATCAAATCAGTTATACAGTCAATATTATTTCCAACACTATTGTAGAACCCTGACTAAAATCCACCATCACGTAGGATTCCACCTTCATGACAAGTTCAGCTCAATGCAGCGATGTGATATAAGAGCCTAAAAGCACAGGGGAGTGCTTCTGGTTCCTGTCTCATATGCATTAGATATTTATTCTGTTTATTATTAAAACAGTCAACCTCCCCCTTGATTTTTACATTTACTATTTAATTAGTTTCCTTCTTGAAAAAAAAGCATGGAGAGGCAAGTCATTTTAACAGTCCCTTGAGAAGTATGACTGAACATGAGTGATTTTGTTTTCTATTAGTGAAGAAAGCAAGCACAAACTGTCCATGAACAAGTTCTGGTATATTTAGTTGAAATGTTCCTTTTCTTTTTGCATTTGCTCTTACAGCACTGGAGCCTTGATTTAGGTGTCTGCAGCTAACAGGAAGTGTCTGCAGTACTGATATAGTAGAGAGAAAGGTTTTCTTCCTGGTAGTATGCACTGCCATCAAACATTCTTTTTCATCCAGCCAGCCATACAGCCACAGATACAACTGATTATTGAAAATGTGGAGTTCTTGTCAAAAACCTGTGAAAGGCAAAATATGTACACCAAAACCTGGCAGTTTGGGGAACTATTATGATAGTGATGATTTTCCATTGTGCCATTCTTCACTGCCATAAAGTTCAGAAGGAAAGCAGAAAATGAATGATGTACTGGGCTACAGAAGTAAGTACCATATGAAAATTCAGACAGAGATAAAGGCATTATTTGAGAAATTACAGGCATCTTTTAAAGGAATTTTAGCTTTTGTGCACTGGCGTGAACTTGTATGTGTTCAGTGCAAACCTGCACTAAAGTAACTCTGGAACCAGATTACTGAATAAATATGAAAGATGTGTCATGACACTTGTGTAAGTCCAGAGATACACAGTCACTTTGAGAGCACTAAATAACAGTATGCTTTCCCATAAATACCTCATCTCCAAAAGGAAAAAAGTCCTCAAAGGATAGGATTGAATTTAGCTATAAAAGTACCTCCAATTCTATCTGGGTTGCAACTGAACTTCACAGCAGTTGCATCCACTTATACAGAGGCTGAATTTATCTTTTAGGAAAAAATATTGCAAAAATATTTGCCTCAAAGTAAATTTGCCATAATAGTTTGGCATTTGAATGAATAGTGTCCATTCTGAAGGCCTGTGCACCTTGTAGTAACCACTGAGGTGATCCTGTTGGAGCTCACAAGCCACCGAGGGCAAGAGAATACTCAAAAATTTTGATAATTAATTTTCATGTTGCCAAGTTGGAGTTCAGAAGCCAAATCTTAGACTGTCTTGTGCATGTAATGCAATGTATATGCTTTGTTTACTTTTTCTTTCCCATTTTTTCTTTAATTTTGGTGACAAGATGCATGATGAATGACACAATTACACGATTACTGAGCTGGGAAGGGACCTCTGGAAGTCATTTGGTCAAACACCCTGTTCAGCCTAAAGCCAGTTGCCCAGGACCGTGTCGGGATGGCTTTTGAATGTCTCCAAGGATGAAAACTTCACAACCTCCCTGCACAATCTGTGGCAATGCTTGGTCACTCTCAGAGTATAAGAAAGTATTTCCTAATCTTCAGAAGGAACCTCCTGTGTTTAAGTTTGTGCTCACTGCCTCTGGTCCAGTCCCAGTGCACCAGTGAAAAGCCTGTATCACTTGGTCACAACCCTTCAGCCACAGAAGCCACTCCATTACATCTCTGTAATCCTTTTCTTCATGCTATTTCCCCTCACCAGCAGGTTTTGTTACTGCTCTGCAGAGAAGAACCAAGTAAGAAGTGCTCCATAAATGAAACTAACACGAGCATAGGCTAGTATTTCCCATTTTACTAAACTATATGGATGTCTGCCTCTGTCTAGCTGTGCCATTTTTTAATGGTCTCTTCACATATTTAAAGCTGTGGGCAATGAAAATCACTTTTCTAAAGATTAGAGCCATGCATTACTCTGACTGGAAAGGCAGTTTTGAAAGGATAGTGCTGGGTGACTCATAAGTCATGTTAGGTTGGACATGAGAAGAAGACATGAAAAGTGAAGGCCTCTTAGTTCAATTAAGTATAGTCATTTCTCACGTATTATATAGGATTTGTCAGGCTGGACCACAGAACTGGTCCAATGATCACATATAAAGCACTATCTAATACACGAGAAATAAATTCTTGTGAGTAGCCAGATCTGTCAAAGCTGTTATGCCTTGTTATATCAAATACAGGTAATGACTCAAGAGTAGCAGAGAGGCATGACTGAAAAGTAAGAAAAGCACCTTGGGACTCTAACACAGCACAGACACAGCTCCTCTATTTGCAACCACCCTCTCCTGAACCTGCAGGCGAGAAGAGAGGATGGGGACATCCCTGAAGTGGTGCCAGAAAGACACCACTCCCAAAACAGGTGACGAAGGTTGAAGCATCAACCCTTCTCAAAAGTTTGCTGACAAGCAAATTCCCTAATGAGTCACTGAAGTTGTGACCTAATTAAACCCATCTCCTCCTGTACAACTGAGAATAGGGGATGGAAAGGGCATATTTCACCTTTTCCTCCATGGCACCCCAGCCACCCATATATCCTCCTGGCTGCCAATGGCGCAGCACGGAGACTGGAAGGAAGCAGGGCTGGTAGCAAGATCAGACACATTTTCTGGCACAAGACAGTGGACTTCCCAAGAGAGAGAAGACAAACTCACCTTTCCCAATTTATTCTTCAGCCATCTGTCACACTTTCAAAGGACAACTGCACCAACAGGCCTTATATGCAGGCACATGCTTTGCTTTGGTCTACAGCTCTACACTCTGATATACTGGCAATTTTTTCATCCAAGTGTGTAATTATGCTCTGGATCTGCAGTTTAACACTCTGCCTCCTCAGTTCCATGGCAGGTAACTGTCTCCAGGGGCATACAGTTCACCTGTGGTACTCGTTACTGGGCTTGTCACCTCTGCCAACAGCAGAGGACTACTTAATTCAATTTTGATTGCTTTGGCCCTACTCAAGCAGCCATGAATATCCTATTCACCATCATCTGCCCCCTTTTCTTATTCTGATGACCTCACAAACAAAATAAGTCACAATGACTCCAAAAAAATTAAAATCCTTGAGCCTGAGTACATTTTCTGCTTTTATTTGTTTTATACTATGATAAATGGACAAATGTCAGACCAGAAGAGAAAGCATCAACAAAGTACCCAGGCTTATCTTTTCAAAGTGATCGGGCTGAGTGATAATGAGCATTCAGACATGAAGGATCTGCTTAGACACATATTAATGTGCATTTGCTTACAAGTAAACAAACCAATCAAGCATACAGGATTAGATACTGCAATTAATTTCAGAAAATGTAAGTATTCAGGTCATTCTTCCTTCTTTCTCTCTCCTCTTCTGTCCTTTCACCCTTAAAAGCCCTGTGTTAGTTACAGCCTATGATTCGTGTTTACACAGAATGTACAAATCAACTTGCTTAAAATGCCAGTAATTTTCAAGACAGAAATCTTGGGATACCATACAAGAAATATCTGCAATTCAGAATTCTGACCATTTTCCATCACCCAGCAGCCTAGCAACATGTCATCCAGCTGATTTTCATTAGTATGCTTGACTGACTGACATCCCACCACTCCAAGATGCACACTTGTTTTTGTGTTCCCCAATTTGGGGTACTGAATAATAGCATCTAGTAGAAAATGCAGCTAAAACCTACTTTCACCAGAAATATCCATGTATTGAATGTATCATACCTTTTCAAACTGCAGAGTCCACTTTAATATAAGTTTGCATGACCATTTCATCACACACAACCCATTCATACGATATGAGGATAGCAAAGTCAGCACATACCTTCCTAGGGCCAGTGTTTTTCAGCTCAAAGACATCCATGGTGTAGTTGACTCTGCGACCGTAGTGGTCAAACTGAACATTTCCGGTCAAACCTTGTATTCGAACCTATAAATGGAAGAAAAACCACCATGAAGATCCAGTCTTATGTTCTTTATTTCAAATGTCACAGAGCAGTGCAAGTTATCCTGGCTACATCCGTAGATTACCATAAAAACACTACTGTAGAACAGTTCAAAGCAAGAAAGTCAGGTATTTTCTTTATATTCTTTTTTTCCTGTCAAACCATGCTCAGAACAGGCTTAGATATATCAGTATCTAACTGCTAACAAAGACATACAGTGGACCTTCTCTTCTTTCATGCTGTGCAGCTCAACATCTTCCAGCTGCAGGCTCTAAAGAGAAGTACATTTTTTACCATTCTCATCTCTCCTGGGGTCATATGAAAAAACCTAAAGGAAGTTTGGCCTGAGCTCAAGTACCTTTTTTGCTCCCACTCCAGTGGATTGAATGTACACATTGAGCACATACTGCTCATCAAGGTACACTTGACAACCACCTTAGCCCCAGCAAAGCAGTTTACTACCACGGAAGATGATACAGGGTTGATATGGATAGGTTTTGACGAGGGTGTTTTCAAAGCATTAGAATGAAGAAGGCCAGATGTGAAGCCTTACGATTGGCTGTGGCAGTTTTTCCACCACCTGTGCCTCAGCTGAAACCAGAACACGTTTTCTTTCTTTCAGCACTTTACTGTGTCACTGAAGGGTACCCAAACTGTGGTACTTGTCCCAGAGGAGTTGTGGCCATATTGCTGTTGCCTTTATCAGGATCTGGCCATGAAAACCTCTTTGGCAGGATTTGAAGGCTCATGCTTCCTGCCTGAACACAGAAGCCTGACTTAATGTTTCTCTCAATTGTTACAGATCTGTGCATCTGCACAGAATATGTGAAGCATACAAAATGCTTTATTTCTCTTCCTAAGAGTCAGGATGTAGCTTGAAATCACTTACTCTTTCCCTCTGTCCATTTCTATCTCTGCTGATTTTTCTCCAGGACTGAAACCTTGGCTTCCAGGCACAGAGCTGCCAGCTCTGTCAGCAGTCACTTCTCCTCAGCAGTTTTTCCTGAGTGGAGTCTGCTCATTTGCAATGATTTAAATTCTACTGCAGGATTTTTATTTTCTTTACTGTCCCATTCAAAGGAAAGGCTAAATCATCTTGACAGAGATCTGGAACTTTCTAGGCATCCATATTCATCAGGAATTCAAAATCCTGACATCAGAGAACAATAGCTCTGGGTTATTTCTTTTTAAAGAAAAAAAAAAACCCAAAACTACCTATGTGATTTCCCTGGGAGAAGTCTACTTTTATTGAAGGTGACAGAAACATATTTGAAAGGTTATATTATGTGGTTATACCTTTTTCCTTAAATGACAGTATCTGTACAGCCAGGTTATTCGCAATAGTAACAAATGAATTCAGCAGTGCAGTGGAGGAAGTTCCAACTACCTCAAAACATCTAACAGTAGCTTCAAATAGGCGTAGCTCCTCTCTGCCTTCATTCCAAGTTACAAATCAGAACAACCTGAACAGCCCAAGCTGCTTCCAATTTCCAAGTAAAAAATAATTTCCCCTCTCCTATTACTACCCTTGTGCATAATATTTTGCAAGTCATATAGTATGCAACTGGTATCCAAAATTCTAAAAGACCACTAGAATAAAGCCTCCCCTTACCTGTTTTAATGTCCTCTCCATATCAATTCCTTGACCCCATGGGGCTGCAGGGTTGGCAAGACAATCACCAGCATTTCCTCTCCTTGAAATATCAATTTTCTGTCTTCTAAGATTACGGAAAGTTTCAGCCATCACAAGTACTCCATCATATGTCAATGCAGATGTATACTAAATAGAGGGACAAACATAGCCCTTCAGAGTTGACAAAAAAATCTGCTGTTTCAAGATAATTCTAGTTTGATTCACTATGCAGCAGTTTTTACACCTTTGTTTAGAAAACAGCTCTCCTCAAAATCAAAAGCAATTTTGTCTAAGGGACAAATGCAGGACATTTCAGTAGGTCCAGCTTTAAAATTGTATTTCCTAAGGCTAGAAAAATCTGTGTCTTAGGAATTAATAGAAAAACAAATTAAACTTGAAATATTCAACTATTTAACTTTTTTTTTCCACTTGACTTATACAATAGGGAATATTCCCATCCACCCAACTTATTCAAAAGGGAAAAAAGAAACAGTAACTCGCTGAGAAAATACAACCGAAAAAATGCACAGCTAATGAGCAGACATCCAGGCTACTGGAACTGCTCAGAATGATCAAGAGTAGGTTCCTCCTATCGGAAAACCTGTGCTGGCTCTCTGCCTGATACGAACCCTGAGCAGTCTGGTTTTCTACACTGACTACAGCAACTGCTTTAGGCTGATAACATGCCAAATGAAACGTGTAGAACAAGTCTTCGGCAGATGTTAGCCTGGAGCCACATAAACAAAGGGGTGTTTTCTCAGTATGGTCCTCTGATAAAAACACTGCACCAGGAAAAGTTGTTCACATGCCCAGAGCTGCTACTGATACGCTCTCTAACTTCCAAAATTCAAATTCCATTATTCAAATCAAATTTCCTTCCTTTCCTTTGTCTTGCAGATTATAAGGTCTTTGAGACATGATTTATCTTTATAATCTCAAATTTTGGTTATCCCTAGGTGAATTATGTGTAATTCCAATCAATCATGCTGACTTCTCAGAAGTAGACAGAATAATCCTGTTTTTGTGGCAAGGAGTCTTACAGGTAGCAATTTCCTGCCACCAGTAACTGGGGATGTCTGCATTCCACAGCCCACAGCATCCTTGGCTTTGGTTTGTTTATTTTTGGGTTTTGTGTGTGTTTGGGTTTTTTTTTTGGGTTTTGGTTTTTTTTGGTTTTTTTTTTTTTTTTTTTTTTTTTAACATGATTTTTTGGAGTTTCTCTGAATTCTGTAGCTATGTCCTGTAATAGGTCTTGTTGGTGCTTTCTCTAGACGTTTCTAAGCTACCAATCTCCCAGCCAAGAGCGGGCTGGTTGCTTATCTTTGCATAGTGCCCAGCACGAAGGGGCCCATTTTCAACCATGTCTGGTATGCATTAGTGCATATAATAACAGAACTACTTTGATGAAGTCATATTTATAGCTGTGCTGTGATATGCCTGCCAGGAAAATTATATGTGAAAGAAATATTTTGTAATCAATCTGTGAAGGATTAGGATAGAGGAACACTGGGATGAGATTTAACTTTAAAATCATGCCTGAATGTGATTTCAGGATTGTGCTAGCTCTTAGATCTGTGATATATTGAAAATGAGGTTTTGAGGTGGAAAATTTCCAGAGGAAACTCCACTTGAAAATTTAAAGGTAGCAAATTTACAGTTACAGTAATATCTCACACAGAAGAATTCATCTGTCAGGAAAGATCTGCACTCTAAGTAAACCCAGATAATTAGACTAATTAATGTAAATGTTATCGAAATTAAGCTGTCAGTTAAGCATTTGACCTTTAACTGCTGTCAGTAAAGGGGTGAAGTTGGAGAATAAGTGACAGCAGACATTTAAGAACATCAGCAAAACGTGTTGCAGTTTTTGTTTCCACCATACAAATGTAAGGATAAGCATGCCTTCTCCTCTGCCAAAATATTAAAGTCTTCATTCATGTATTCAACAATGTTAATCAGAAATAAGAACACTGGAGTTATTTCTTTGGTAGTACTTCAGATCAGGGAGTACCTTTGGTGGGGTCTCAGATCCTGGGTATTCTCTCTGGTCCAGTTTCTTCCAGCGCTGCATCAGCTTAGCTACCATTGGGGTACTGAAATCCACTAGCTGAAATCCAGTCACATTGGCTCCTCCATGCATAAATCTCTCCAGAGAAATATCTTTGAATCCCTAGAAAATCAATTTAAGATTTTGTTTGCCCTCCTACACCACTGTGGGTCCAATCTGTTCTAGGTCAGCACGGCAGAATAAAGAATGCACAACAGCAGGACTCCATTACAAGGCAAAATTTAAAACCAGAGAATAATGTTGAACCTTCATTCATAACTTCCATTTGTGTAATAAAGAAAAAAAGCCGAGAAATAAATTTGCCACATTATTGCTAGTGTGGTCTTGACAGCTAAGCAACACATTGCTGGGAATGGAAGACAGTTTTTGAAGAAATGCCTTTGGCAAATCAACTGAAAAGTGCCTGCAGAATATTAAAGGCCTAATCCAATTTCCATCAAAGCTGGCAGATTTGAATAAGCACTGTACTAGTGCTTTAAAAAATGCATCCCTCTTTTTTTGTATGTTTAAAAAATGAACAACACTATTCTGCAAATACATTTACTCCAGGATTCATTGTTTGGGCTGAAAATGTCTGAGATAATGAGATATTATAGTAGACATTAGAAGGCGGAGACAGCACATGAGGATCTCACTGTTAGTGCAAGGAAAACAACACCAGAGTAACACTTCTGTTAAATAGGATTGTGGTAGCTCTTAGATCTGTGATATATTGAAAACCTAGAGTGAACCCCAACACTGAAAGAGAAAATAAAGCACATATATCTCCTGACCTATTGGTTTCTCTGGCTAATCTGTTCAGCACATATAAAGAACAAATTCTTTACTAAAATTTGCCTCTAGAGACAGAACTGAACTTCAATAAACTGCATAATACAAACTGCTAAAGCACTAAGAAGCAATCATAAATCTTTCTGCTCCTTTCCTAGCTGCTATGTCTAAGGCTAGCTCAGAGGTATCTTATTTTTATTTTCTTAAATTCCTCTGATTGGTATTTATCAGTGAAAACACAAGTGTACATCACAATCTAGAAATATTAAGGAAAAACATTTGTGGGGTACTGGGGTACTGACCCAAATCCCAGGGGAAAAATACCTGTTAATGATAGAGATTTGATTCATGTCCTAAGGGATACTGACAATAAATATAAAAGGTGACACACCAGGAAGTCATATTACGCCCATAATTGGACAGTAGATAATGAAGTGTGCCCCTGCTGAAGCAGATCAGACATGCCTGTCTCCACTGTATACCTCCCTAGCAGCTCACTGAAACATCCAGTTCCTTGTTTACAGCAACTATTTTGCATGAGAAAAAATACACGGGGAACTATAAAATTGCAATGCTGGAAAATCTAATTTATAAGACCTAAGAGTACAGGCATCTCATTTGAAACACCTGAGGCTTTAAAAATAATCTCAAATGATACTAAGTTAACGTTCAAGTGCAGCAAAGCACAATAAAATATTTCACGTCAACTAAAATTCCTTGAGGGAGAGTAGAAAGAAAACAATTTAAAGCATGCATTAGACTCTGTCCTACATTTACTGTGCTTTGCCAGGCAGGTATTTTGGCTTAAAGAATGAGTCATTTAAATAACAAAATACCACATTTACCCTTTTTTTGCCCTCTTCTGAACATTAGCTGTGTGAATGCCCAGTTTAGACTTAAAGTAAAAATACCGAACTAATAATTTGACTGGAAGTAGCTGATCTTACCGGAAAATGAATGTTCCCCGGGAAATGTATAAAAGTTACCTCTAGAAGTGTTACGTTACTAATAATAAAAAGATGAGTCAAAAATCATTGTAGTTCTGTAAATTCTAATTCATCCTCAAATACACCTATCAGTTCTTTCTCCTACCTCGATTTTGATAAAATTTAGGAGTATTACTTGCTATATTACTGTGCCCTTCATATCTAGATGGCTGTAATAAGAAACCCAAGCTCTTTTACACATCATAAAGAATGTATCATGTACAACCACATATTAGAGACAAATGGGAAATGCTGTGTGAAGTGCTATAACTTCCAAGTAAAACTGAGTGTTTCACTTACCGAGCAGGGGTATAATTCTAGAAAAGTATCTTACCAGATTGGCAACAATATAATGGTATCCTTTAACGTGCTTTCCCACGCTCACGATCTGTGGGAGAGTAATAAGACAAAAAAGGAAAAACAATGTCATACTGTTTTCTCCATAAAGGTGTTTTCATAGAAAGCTAGATATAGACCAAAATACACAGCACCGGCAGTATAATGTTGAGAGTCTTTCTAAACATAACTATAACTTTCCAGGGGCTTAATAATGGGAAAAAGTTAAAATTACAGTGAGTAAAGTAATGAACTGGTAATCTGAGTGCCTTCTGTATTGAAAATGTTACTGTAGTATACTATTTTACCAAACAGAGCAATCATCTACGGGATACAAGTTCAGAAGGAGGAGATCACACATTAGCTAGAAAGCCTACCCACTGATTTACTTCCTCATTTGAAATAAATGCAGAATTTATGAATGAAACTGGGGGTTCATCTCTTGGGATCAAAGCTGTTTGGTCTTGACGTGGTCAAGTACTAAGAGTGTTATTCAGCTCTTAGTAAAACACTAAAGGCTTTGGGAATGGGCATGAGCAAGGACAGAGCAAGGTTGTCTGAGTGTTTAACCAAAATATAGCATCGAGCGATGCAAAAAAGGCAACAACCACGATATGGCAAGATCAACCAGAGGGTTTAGACAAAAACTATGTCAACCTCCACGCTGTAGCAATATTATTGCAATTTCTATGATGGAATGACTCTCATTTAATGTGCTGAAAAAAGAAAATGAGGCAATATTTTGTCAGTAGAAAATGGTGATAATAGATGCATTGCAGGTTAAAGCTGCTTTTACTGAAGAAACTAACAGTACTACCTGTAACATGCAGCTTGCAGTTAACAGTACAGTCCTTTGAACTCTTATTTTTGATAGTCTACAACTCATTTAGGAAAAGTCTGCATGCAGCTCAGATTTTTACCTCTCCACGAAGCATTTTAGCTTCCCTCCAACTGAATAAATAAGACACAAGCAAAAGTTCTCCACGAAGGGAGGTTACTCAGTAAGTAATGGGAAGCTTATGGATCTGTCTCCTTTCCTACTTTGAAATCTTAGCCCTAGACTCTGCCTGAAGAATTGACAACTTCGTGCCTTTAGGGATCACACCTCATGTTCAAAAGACAGAACAAACATTTGCTACGCCCCGCAGCCCTTTTTCCCAGTGCTATAAAAAGTGAGTAAAAACACATTTTGGAGATGAAAAAAAGCTGATGAAGGACTAAATATTTTGACCAAAGACATCCAGGAATCCATGATGTAAATCTGGATTAAGACCTGGAAATGCTTGATTCTGGACTCTTTTTTTCCAGTTAATCAATTCCCTTTTGCATCAGAGGGGAGTGGAAAATCCAAGGGATTTGGCATAAGTATGTGGTCAAAACTGTTTTAATTTCATTATTTGAAAGTAATAAACTAAATAAGCAGTTTATCTTTTATCCTTTTGCTCTATCCCAAACTTTGCTTCATATGTATAGTCTACAGCTAAAGTGCTTGTCTTTAAAAAAACCAAAACATAAACCTAAAAAAATCCCAAAAGACACTACACGCCCAAGCCATGGCCAGACTGTTACCCTTCATATGAATGAATTTTAGACTTAATAAAACTCCCATTAAGATCAGTGACTAAATACCATTGCTACTATTTTATTGGGGGTGGCAGAGAAGAAGTCACAATTTTCTCTATTATAAGATCAAGACATGTGAGGAGGATTCTGTCAAGTAATTAATTTTTTCCATATAATAAGAGATTTCAAATCCTGGCTTGGTCAATGGCTTCAAAAGGAATATACTCCCTGATACCAATAAAGCTTATACATTTGTACTCATTCAGCAGTGCATGGTAATGAAAATATTTGCCTCCCCTTTACAGGGAAACAGATATAGGTTAAAAAAATTACATTTTTACATAAATACAGCATCACAACCTGAAAGTTTGTAAGTGGACTGACATAATTTGATAGAATCACAGAATGGTTTGGATTGGAAGAGACCTTAGAGATCATCTAGTTCTAATACCTCCCAAGTCTTTCTCCTCAGACCTGATCTTAATCTATTGACCCTCAGCTTGGGAAAATCTCCTTTTGAGATTTATTTCTGTCCTTGTTCCTAGGAAATGCATGCAGATACTACTGCAGAATTCCTGGATTTGATGTGAATAATACATAATATTTTTGAAAAACCTGAAATTTGATGTTTCCATTGTATTGTCTCAAAACTTGTTTCTTCGTGTGAGTGATACAAGTACACAGTTATGCATCTTGTAGTTGTCTTAACTTCCCTTAGAGTCAGTGGAAAAAGCAGGCACTTTGAGGAAATGATTCATCTTATTCTAAAGCACATGTGTAAAACTAATTAGACAGCTTGTGCCCTGAAAGCGAGTATTTTTCTGCATTGACTAGAAAAAGTGTTGATGGGGATTAGCTCTGAAGTAGACACCTACATTTTGTATCCCTAATGTTAACTGAGATGAATTTCACCCCAAAAAGTGTTGATTATGCAGCCAGAAAAGAGAAGTAATGGCTTCTATTTTTAACCAAGATTGGGTACAATCCTGATTTTGTATTTGGAGAGTATTGTCCCTATTGATCACACACACTTTGAAAACCGGGAATTGGTTATAGTTTAGGAGGAAAGTGCCTGTTCAGTGAAATAGCTTTCTGTGAACATCTCATAGTTTTGAATATCCAAAACACACATGCAGTCACCTTTCTTTCTCAAATAATCAAAGCTGCAGATTATGATCTACAAAACAGGATATGAATTTTTGCTACCTGAGCAAGCCCCTTTCACTTCACTGCACTTTTGTCCTGAGAGACATTGAGGCAACCAACTTAAGTCTCTTTGTAACAGGAGCAGGAGCTTGACAGCTACTCAGTCTGGAAGGTGAAGTGTCTCACTTTCCCTCTCTGTGCTTTAACTGGTTAACATCGGCTGAAGTTTTGAGAGATGAGACCTCAACCATTCCACACATGTAAGAGTAGACACTACCCAGAACCCAAAACAGGCCTGAGATTTTGACAGATGAGAGAGTGTTCCAGAAAGCCTTTGCTACAGAAGTTCATTAAGTCCGGGGGCACTTTAAAAACCCAGGCACTTCTTTGTGCACCCCTAAATTCAGACCAAAAGGCCAAGCTCAATCACGGTCCAGAGGGAAGGTAGAGTGGCATTGTCTAACATCTACATTAGCAAAGAGGGCAGCCAGTAGGATAAGATTGTACAGCAAAATGTTGATGCTAAGGAGCTGGCATCCATAGCACACATTTCATGGATTTACAATGGACTCCCTCGAACCTGGTCACCAGACTGAACTCACACTACACTTCAGGGCACATCTTGTTTAGCATTATCCAAACAAGAACCAATTAACGCATTTTGAGTCCAACCTTGATGTGAAACTCAGGAACCAGGAGACTGACTGCAAAAAAAAGCATGTCCCAGCTAAGATACTCTGTGTGCCTGTAGGCTGCACTTTCTTAGACAGGCCCTGAGCACCTGTGGGGCAGGTGGCAGATTCATGCAACGCAACGCCTTCATTTCAAAAGCAAGATCCTGGAAGAGAGAGCACTGCTGTCACAGGGATCTTTAGTGGCTCTGTCAGGGAGCTTGACACAGCATTCACTGTGGCCAGCTGCAAAACCTAGCAGGGCTAAGGCACCAAAGATGGGCTGTGCCAGTCACATAAGCACTGAAACACCAGGAAACTGCTGATACAGTAGGTCAGGGCCATGGTAGGTCAGGAAGGACCCTCTGTACCTGTAACTCTGCTCTTCACTGCTTCAGGATGCTCTGATTCAAAACTGTCCTAGCACCAGCAATCTGGGGCAGTATGCAGTATTTACACATTAAGCACACAGATACTTAAGTGCTATGCAATACTTCCTCACTTCCACATTCTAAACATTTTGTTTTGCTCTGTACTCCCACTCTGGCTTCTTAAACGCACACAAACATAGTGCACCTGGCTTTTGTAACAGTGGGAGTTTAGGGTGACCTCAGCTTGCTCAGGGAGATTTTGGGAAGAAACTGCTGGGAAGGGTAAACTTTGATTCTTTAGGGAAGGCTGAGAGCAGGTAGCAAGCAGGATGCTGCAGTGGCTTTTGCATGTTGATTTTCAGGTTTTAGTTCAATGACCAAGGTGCTAGCAACTAGAGTTGGAGCTTTTTTATACTTTTATTTGTAAAATCGAAGAAATATTAAATAATCATCAGTACTAAGAAGAATGAGTAAGAAAATACAATCTGCTTCCCAAATTGCCATTAACAGGGAATACAACAGTCATTCCATATACTGCCCTGCAGTCATACTATTGGTGAATACTTCATTTCTGTAAATGAAACAGAACAGAATAAAAAAAAGTGGGATATTAAGGCTGTTATACTGTTTATGTAAGTGTCTGCAGAAAGGTGAACTTCAAAAAACCCCAAATCAGCATTAGGATCTAATCACATTATAAAATGTATATACATATCAGAAACTAAAAAAGAACCATACGTTGTGAAAATTTTTAGCTGCTGATCTACTATAACAATTATGAAAATGCCTTATTTTGACTTCAGAATTCCAGTGGTAATCAAAAGTAACTAGAATTACACCATTGACTTTGAAGTTTGGTAAAAGCAGGGCCAGTGAGATCTAACTCAGGCTTTTGACACAACTCAGAACTTTGTGACTTTCTGATATAATACTGTTCTTTCAATTTAGCTGAACAATAGCCTGGTCCAGGAAATTCAGAAACTGATCCACTATTGCAAAGAAGGGCTACCAGTGTCTTCTTTGATTATTTTCTTTTCTTTTTTTTTTCTGTGAATGGCAAGGTCACTGACTTTGATAAAACCATTTGCAAACTTGCATCAGCATCTGAACAGAGAATCTGGCCCCAAGACATCCTGTGTTCTCTACTACTGTGAAATGGATATTGCACATAACTAATTTTAAAAGAATGCTTAACTTCTGTAGTATGAAATGTCCCTCGTTATGATTTCCAGAAGATGGAGGTCAGTACAGCTGGAGTGAAAAGGACTTATTTTCAGTTAAATCTCTTCAAAGGGCGATACCTGTGCATTACCAACTGGACTTTAACAAAGGTTTTCCTCTTTGCTATTGTGTCACAATCCACTGTCTTAAGAAAAAGAACACCTGCAATAAAATGAAGTCTGTCTAACACAATATAAAAAGAGTGGAGACTTGTTAAAGACAGAAGATTGAGACCTGACCTGAAATATTGCAACAGAAATGGCAATGATATAAACCACAACTGAAGTGGGATTTTATACAATATCTGAAGCCAGGATAAATCTTTCACAAAGCCATAAAAAAAGCAATTGAGAAACAAGCCTAATTTTATCCACTAGTGCTCAGAAAAGGGCATTCTTCTTGGGGAAAGGGTGGACAGCCACTAGAGAGGATGCTGAAGAAGGCAAAAAACAAAGCAGATGGAGCTCTTTCTCTCTTGCGGAGGCAGGTGCTGAGCCAGAACAGGGGTGTGCACACCTGCCCCTCACTCTGGGCAGAGAACGATGCTTCCCACACAGACTCCATGCTCACCACCAGCTGGCAAAGCAGAGAGCCCTGTGCAGTGCGGGAAGCTGCTGGGGAAGAAAACCTGGACAGGTGGCTCGAAGGTCATTAACCAGTGCCCTGAGCATGGCTAGTTGCTTCCTTCTGCTGCTAAAGTTGTTTGCATCTAAAGCCTACTTCTATCCTAAATAGGATATGCAGACTTGTAAGGAAAAAGGAAGCAAGTAAAGAGATGAAGGGTATAAGAAGAAGGTCACTTCACAAATCCTCTGAATCATTCATATTCATCCTTTGTCTCTTACTGCCTATTTGCTCTTTCAGTAACTGAAATAACCTATTTCTCATGTCCAAACCTCATCAGTGGTGTGCCGCGGTAACAAAATGTGTTCTTATTACTGTGCCGTGTGGGACTAATACTGTGTGCAAAATCCCAGCTGCTTCACAGAAATGAGCCTATGCAGAGCTCCTCCTGGATCTGCGGTGGGAAGAAACTGCTGGTGGCAGTGCTGGCGGCTGGCTCCTTCAAGGAGAAGAAACTTCAGTTTACATTGCCATTACAGTGCTGCTTAGAAGCAACTCCATAGACCTCTAGGGGGAAAAAAAAGCATGGAGAGTAAAGAATGATGAAGAAAAGGCATTTTATGAATCTTCCATTCCCTCTGGGACTGTGATACACAGAGAGCTGCTACTGTGTCCCTGAAGTGGTATGAGGTCCAACAATGCAGCTACCAGCCCACACTACTGTGTGCTGTGCACATATCAAATTCTTTGGCTAATGATTTGCTCCTGTGGTTCTGTGGGAGCTGAACTAAACCTGCATTTTATTCATGCAAATCTAACAGACATAGGGGAAAGCTGCCGACAGCCTGTGCTTTTTCTGAAACAAGAGGTAAAGAAATTTACATTATGCCACTAAACTACATGTAAAAGCCATGCCGTCTCCTGATAAATGCTCATCTGTATTGTGCTAGTGATCCTTTCTGCCAACACACCTCTGCGCTCATGAAAAACAGGGAAGCAGAAGAAACTCTGCAGAAATGTTTGAGCTAGTACTCTGTGTAACTCACGTGTCTGGTTAATTTTGCCTTCCTGTATTATGCTGCAATTGATTGCAAAGTATCATGTTGTGATCTATTATCATCTTAAGTATGCTAGTAATCTAAATATGACTTGAAAAAAAAGCCAAGTTCTATCTTCAGTTAGTAGACAAACTGGAAAACTAAGATAAGAAAAAAATATTTTTAAAACCAGCCCAATTTACAACTTGATCAATTTAGAGAAACTCAGCAGTCAAAAACTACTTTTTCAAGTTTAGCACTCCTGTGATAAAATAAAAGGAGATGAAGAAGGAGGGAAACGTTGGCTTCTGTGCTTTTCTCCACACACACATTAATTTGCTTTCATTTTGATGGTAATACTAACTACTACTACTACTACTACTACTACTACTAATTCTTCTACTACTACTACTACTAATTCTTGCCGTGACAACACTCTCCATTTTACCTATCAGAGAGATTTGGTTTTCAGTGCAAACACATACATGATTATTTCTCAGCAACGTATCTCAAGGCTCTTCAAGGCTCAGGAATCAGTGATGTCAAACAACACATTGAACAACTGAGTTAGTTAGATAGCTGTGAACAACATTCAAGACACTGGGCAGCTACTTCCCTATTGTGCTCATTAATAACAATTGTTAACTGTTATTAATTGGAGTTTATTGGCTTGCAATTTTTACAAGATTAATGAAACTAGTACTTTGTGACAACTTGACGTCCATGTGTAAATTTTACTATTACACAGGACAATGTAATTCTTTTTATTATTATGTATCAGTTCAGCTGTGTACATTGAAGCATTAAATCTGTGCCAGATGCTCCATAACAGTTTTCACCTCTGTGTTTAAAGGCAAATAAGCCCTGGATGAGAAATGAGGCTTGATCTTGTTGATACAGAGCACTGACAGAGCTGAGAAAAGTGCTCATCTACTGGGAAACATCCTATTTTATTCTTACGGGCTGGGGAGAGCAGGGTGCAGGAAAAAAAAACCACTGGAATAAGCCTGTCTGGTACACCAGGAGCTAGACTGATGATCTCTGACAGCAAAACTGATTCACTAGGCGAAATTCAGAAGAAAATGCTGTTCATGGTGGACATTGGAAGGTTTTGAACACACAGAATGCTGAGGTTTCAACTTTGTCAGATGGAGACAGTGGGAGAGGATGGAGCTGCTACAGATGGAGGAAGAAAGGAAATCCTTTGCCATTCATGCAGAAAGGAGAAACATTTCTTTTCTGAATATAGTCCTCATCATGTGGATGTGTTTATGGACATATCTGTATAAATATAGAAACAAACACTGTCATGTTACTGCATATGAAAAGCCCTAGAAAACAGAAATTAGGAGTAGCAATATTCTCTTTCAGAAAGAAGTAAACATAAAGGTCCTAGTCAAATGCAGTTACAGCTAGCTTGTGTTTTCAGCTTGCTTTGCTGAGCTTCACATGAAGGTCATTATGGAGACAAAATTAAACTGAATTTCTGGTAAAAATCTGCCTGAGAGGGCTATCAGAAATAAGGAAGAAGTAGCGGAATACTCAAGAGCAGAGAATTAGGAACCAAAATGCTGGAGAAGGATCTGTCTGGCTTGGTGAAGGACTTTTCAGATGCGGTCACACAATGAAGCACAGAGGTTGATCTGATCACTCCGGTATTCCTTCTGGCTGTTTCTGATGCAAGCACATTACAGGTTTGCAAGATTCAATACAAGATGATGCACAGTTCACTCACTTACAAGGTATTTCTATCTCAAGAGCTGCCTATAGGTGTGTAAAGACAGTACTGTGAATCAAAGGAGCTCATTTGTGTACATCTGTGCCTTATTTCATGGCCTCTCAGCCTGACTCACCAGGCATAGCAGGACAGGCTGGGTGCATGCTGGATAGGAAGAGGCTTTACCAGAAAGCTCCTGGGCTTCTGGTTTGAGTTCCCCATGGGCCAGTCATGCACCCTCAGGGCAGAGAAAGCCAACAGCCTCTTGGACTGCACTGCCAGCAGGCCAAGGGAGGTGATCCTGCCCCTCTGCTCAGCTCTGCCGAGGCACATCTGCAGTGGTGTGCCCACTGCTGGGGTCCCCAGTACAAAAGAGACATGGACATACCGAAACAGTCCAGAGAAACACCACAAAGGGTATTGAAGCATCTGTCATATGAGGAGAAGCTGAGAGAGCTGTGACTGGAGTGCCCTGGAGAACAAATGGCTCAGGCAGATCTTAGATATATCCATAAATACCCAATGGGATGGTGTAGGGAAGAGCGTACCTGACTCTCCCTCGAGGTGCAAACAACAGGACAAAAGGCAAGAGACACAGGCTGCAACACAAGAAATTCCAGCTCGATACAAGGAATTTATTTTTTTCTATGAGGTAGTCAAGTAGTGAAACAGGAAATAAAAGTGTTATGGGGTCTCCGTCCTTAGAAGCATTCAAAATTTGGCCGAATGAGTAACCTGTTCTAAGATTGCTCCCCTGAGCAGCAGGAGTGATCTTCAGAGATGACTTTCAATCCCAATTATTCTCTTACTTAGTTTGTGAAATAGAACTGTTCATGTCAGTACTTCACAGTCTGAATATCAAAACCAGCTCCAAAATCTGTCTGAAAACAAATCCCACTGCTCTAAGAGTCCAGTCTTTTTTTTCTGGTATCTTACTTGCTCTTCAGTGCTTAATATGTGCTGACAACAAGAATTTTGGCAGAAAAAGGGACAGGGAAACAAAACTGTTAACTTCCAATTTCAGCAGTTCATGCTTTTGAAAGTTTCCTTACATCATTTTACATGTCATTTTGGTATAGATTAACAGCAAAAAGAAAAAAATACTGAAAGACCAGAAGAAAAGGGCTAAAATATTTATAGTTAATAACACTATTCCTCATGATCTAAATGACTCTTAGCTTACACTTTTCATTGTAATTATCAAATCTGTTTGGAGTATTGACTGCATTGTATACCTGAACACATTTCTGAGCACTGAACAAACTACAAGAAATAGCTGTGAGATCAGCTATGGCTGAGCAAATGACAGTCTGCTTCTCCTGTAATGAGGGTTATTAGTCTCTGAAGAAGTAAAAAGAACAAATACAGTGGTTAAACAAATAAAATACACTTTCACTGAAATCTTCAAGATTATTTTCTGTGATAGTCTTCAAATCTGACCACAATTTCATTGTTTTATTACACTTCAAAATTGCTTTCAAAACAGCAAACAAAGAAATAATGGAAGAAATCTATGATGTGTATTTAGTGAAGGCAAAGTATCCCAACTAATTAAATGCAAGTACAACCTAGGAGAGAGCACCATGACATTTATTTAAATGTGTGTGTTTAGCTATAAATTTTCAGTCATCTTTCCTAAGGAAATCACTTTTCTGCTACTGAGCTGTCTCTGGGTCTGTTTATCAATTTTCCAGTAAAATAATTTTTAACACATAGGGCAATTTCAGCTATATTTGAAAGGAAGACAGTATTTTCTAAGACATTGTCTAAGACATCTAAGGCATTAAGACTGTACAGTTCTTTTTAATACTGGCTGCTGGGTGGAGAACAGAGACCCATCTGTTTTAGCCACCAAAAGGACAGGAAGCACCTGGACGCTGCACCTCCTGTCTGACAGCTACGAGTCAGCACATGGGTACTGACATCTTCCACACATTTCTTGATTAGCCATAGTAATTGCCTTTTCTTTCTTGCTCAGTACACCTCTGGGAAGAAAAATTTTATGGTGCTGGTGGAAGCAGTGGTCCAGGAGAAAAACCAAGCCCACAAAAAACCAAAGGGATATCACTTGTTTCAGTACTTCTAAATGCCACTCCCATCTGTTACATGTAGTTTCTGGATTGTTTCAGATTGTACTTATACAAATTAAGCAATAAAAAAGTACTAATGTGAATAAAATTCTGTGGGGGAAAAAAAATTAAACATAATGATTTTGTTAGACTGGGAAGCCTGACTTTTGGTTTCATAACTTCAGCTTAAATAAATGTGTGGTATTAGTTTTGTTTGAACTTTCTTAGTAATAAATTAACCCACATTTCTTTTGTTGGCATATTTATTTTGAAACATGTATTCTGCATTTCAGATAGAAATTCAATAAACACATAATAAGCTTAAAGTAATGATTTTCTAATTTTAGTAGATACACCCTTCAGCCCTAGGCTGACTTGACTTCTGATTTTTACTGAATGAGCTAAAAATGCAAACAGATACACTGTTTTTAAAAGGCAGGAGGAAAAATAAAATTAAAAGAAGGAGTAAGAAAAGAAGCAAAACTCTCAATCAACAGTTGTATGTTTCTTGCTGTGCCCTATGTGGCAAATGACTCCTTTGGCTTGGACTGCTCAGATGCTGTACAGCTTGCTGCCAGTGTTAGTGGATTAGTTGGAAGGAAATGGAAATCATGTTACAATGGGCTTCAAGCATTTGTTTCATCTTAAGCAGAAAGTTCTTTGTATTAAATTCATGGGAGCACTTTAGAAACACAGCTTGTAAAGAAGAGACACAGAAGCTGAGAATTTTCCATCCCTTTCACTGACTTTCATCCTTTCATTCAAACAGAGTATTTTTGTGCTTTTAAAAGACCACCTGCTGAAAGTGCCGTGAAAAAAGGGATGTCAGTAAACAAGGATATAACGGTCCCTGACAGAAAATGAATCCCTAGAAATGCATTCTGCTATATAAGCTATAGCTGTTACATGAAACTGTGGAGATAACATTTTATCTTTCTGTGTCTTTGTTTTAGCTCCCTTTCTCTGTCTTGTCCCGATAATCTGTAAAGATAATGGTAAAAACAATCCCTAATTTCATGCCTGTAGGAAAATGGGGCTTTGCCTCTGTCTTCAGTCACTTATGCAACACAAGCAAAGGGCTATCCTGGTTTATGTTTTGAATGAAAAACTTGTTGCACATTTTTTATTATGGCTGTTTATGAAAAGATGAAACAGAGGTTCAGGTAAATAACTGGGGAAATCTTAATCAGATTTACTGAGATCACTTACAAGGTTCTAGAACACATTCTGTTAAGCATAAAAAGTTTTCTATAACCATTAATTGCAGATGTGCTTTCCCCAAAATGGAAACACACTTTCTGGAAGCTGTGTGGAAAGCTGACACAGAATAGGTCTTCCTAAGATCACAGAATCTTACAACTGTTTTAATTGGAAAGCACTTTAAAGACTATTGAGTTCCAACCTCCCCGCCACGGACAGAGACACTTTCCATCTATTTTACTGCTTTTGGGGATCCTGCCCAGCAGCGAAATATGCTGGTTTTGGGTCACTTCTGCCGGCGAGCACCAGTGGTCATGCCAAGCATTGAATCCCCTTGTGTTACAGACCGTGGGTCTGCCCCAAGCACCAGCACTGCCAAGGCTGTCCTGAGAGGCCACGGGGAGGGAGCAGCCCACGGCCAGAGCCAAACCTCCCCCAGCCACACACCAGGGCTACACTGGTCAACAAAACGGGCTCAGGCCTGCTTCCCCTTCCCAAAGGCAAATCACGTGCATCACGAAGCGGGCAAGTAAACAAAACACTTCTGGCAATAGTCTGGTGTTTGTGTGATGTCTATCAGAGCCTGGGATTTCAGGATGGTAAGGTCTGCCAGAGCAGTGTAAAGGATGAGTTTCACTTCCAGGTAACAAAAAGGTTTTCCTGGTTATGGTTATTGTAAGCTGTTAAGAAGGTAAGGTGTTCTTTCACCATCATGAGAATAAAGGATGAAAAGGAACTAAAATTATCTTGGTAGGCTTAAGTTACAGCAGATTATTAAGTGTAGGTGGAGATCTGCTGACTCAGGCTGAAGACACTGTCTCCCTTACTGATCCTAGAGGCAACAACTCCTTGATGTGTGCAGAAATGGATGTCTTGCTTCAGTTTTACGTTTAAACAGGGCTTTGAGCTGAGCCATGCCAACTGGCACTAACACCAAAACCAAGCAAAATGTTTCCAATAATCCCCAGATACCTCCAATTCAGTCTTGTGTGGGTGAACACGACCAAAAAAGAGGAGTACAGCTTTATTAAGAAAACCATCACAGTCTTGCCATATCCTTGAGAGGTAAGATCTGAAACCTTTGCTGAGATGAAGACAAGAGGTAGCATTCAAGCAAACCAGGTATAAACCCTTGAGTGCAAGCTGAATCCATACTCTGGATTTAATGTAATGGCAGCCCTACTGTCCCTTGCTAGAGCGGAAATCTGAAAATGAAACTCCATTTCTCTGTATTTCACCATAAAAAGAAATACGGACTTGGCCCTGCCCAAAACATCACAGCTACATAAAACCTAACAGGAAGACCTCGTGATAAAAAATTCACATCCTGGGCCGTGCATGGGGGGAGTCAGGAATTCATATACATCACTGGGTTCCAGGAGAGAAGTTTTCTGTGAAGACAAGTCTCAGATACAGAGTGTGGAGGTAGCTTCTACACACACACCCCAATGTACACAGAGAGGAGAAAATAAATGAGAAAAACGAATAAAATAAGAAATACAGGGGACAAAAGGAAACGGAAATGGTGTCAATAAAGTTGTACAAGAAGTGAGGGAACAGCAAGGTGCTGTTTTTCTCTGCTGGCAGCTGAAGAGGGCAGCGCACAGAAAACACCAGGTCAGATAAGTGGGCAGCAGGTACGGGCAGGGAAGGAGCACATTAGCTCGCTTCTGCAACACAGCCAGTGAAAAAGTCTCCAGTCTTCACTGCTTGAGGTACACAGTCATGAGTAGTGTGAATGTGTATGTACATGGGCAGTCAGTTGATATGAAAATCACAAGCCCACAAGCCAGTTTCCCTCCCTTCATTAGCGTAGATTTAAGGGCAAAGCACTTTGAGTTATGGTCTCATTACTGAGATTTAATTACTTTTCCTAAATGTTCTGCAGAACATTTACTTGTACATTGCAAAGTATTACAGTATAGTCACAACTTAGGCTTTCAATTACAGGAGAACTAGGCAGGAAAGAAGTTGAGTTAATTAGACTCACTGAAGCTTAATCAATTCCTCTGTGTATGCAGGGAAGAACATGCTGACTTTTAGTCCATCTGTGAAGCCACCTTACCTGTAGGCTACAGGTTATTAAAGCCCTCAAGCAAAGGGAAAAAGTCAATGGCTGTTATTAAAAAATAGTTGTTATTTTGCATTTTCTAAATTGGGCTAATTTCTTGTTGCTAATTTCTTCATTCCTATTTTTTGAAAACTAAATTTTTTTTGTGTCTGAGACTGCTTCTGACTGCCCTTCCTTAAAGCAGCATTTGGTCTTTGAAGGTCATACTGGAACCCCAAACCAGCACCCCAGGGCCATTTGTAGGTCAGCCTGTCTAGGAAGACCAGGACCTTCATAGAGGAGAGTAAAGTTGCAGCTCTTCTGCATACTTTCTCTAGCCTGGCTGTAATGCCATTCCTGCTTTTACTGTAACATCCTTCCTTTAGAAGGATGGAGAGAATTTCCAGGCATATTGGGAAAGATGGGAATTCACATGATATATGACTTCCAACTTAATTAGGTCATGCAAATATAGACATGTGTATGTTATATATATAGACAGTGACTACTGAGAGAAGAAAAAAATCTGTAAGCCCACAAGCCAGTTTCTTTCACTTCACTAGCACAGATTTAGGGCAAAGATTTTACACTTAGGAGCAAATAAACACAAGTACAAAAAAGCTCATTTCCTAGGTAAAATTTATCCCACCCAAAACTAGACAGTAGCCAGATAAATCACTTCCTAAAAGTGATACAAGTATGCCGCATGTTAGGTGTTAACTCCTACCTTCAACTCTCCCTGTGCAGTTAATGAAAAAACAGCTCAATTAGCTCTCAGGCTTGTCCTGCAGAGGTGTGAGACAAACTCACCATGTCTGATTCAGCCTGTTGTGGCCATGCACTCCATTTTTGTTTCTTAGCATGCCTGCATTAACTACCGATTTTAGGCATGCAAAATCCAGACCCGTATGAACTGACTATGCAGGTGCCAATATAGAAGGAAAATAAGTAGCAGCTCCTGGATGCAAATAAAATGTACACGTGAGATCAGTGAGATCCAAACATGTACTCAGTGACTTCACTTTCCTTTGAAATGGAGTGGAAAGTCAGTAGGAACACCTACGCAGGATGGTGGGTGTACTTCAAGATTCGTGGTAACAGAACATACTTTTTCTGTGTCACATTTGCATGCCGTGTAAAAGAAATCAGGTAACATCATGTGCACGCACAGAGGTGAGGGAGAAATTGTTTTTCTGAATGTAATCTAGAAGACCCTCACATGGGTGTTCTGTTTTACTACAATGTAGGCCGAACTGGGGGAGGATTTCATTATAAGCTACATGGCATGAATAAAGAAGAGTATAATGGCCAAATGAGTACCTGTAGCAATATGGCATTGTCTGTTCTTTTCTTGGCAATAGTCATAGAAAAAGTCCTTGCTATATCAGCCACACTATTAATTCTCAGCTTCCCTCTTTACCTCCTGCCAGTGAAAGCAAAATTGATGTATATGTGACATTGAGTACTATTTTATGCATTTATGAGTACTATTTTATGAATTTCTGTATCAAAAATGACATTTCATCTTTCAGTGACTTCAGAGGCAGATGCATCACGAATGATTTTGCAACAAAATCTTCGAAATTCTCCAATGCACTAACCAAGAGCAGAGTGGTGGCAGAGGGTCCAGCACCAGCAGATGGCATTCATTCCCTGCAATTCCTGCAGCAGCAGGAGGCACTGAACAGTGAACTTGCACCACAGCCATGTAATGTGTGTGATCATAAGAGAACCAGATAGTCAACCGCAAGTTATTTTCCTGTCATTTGGCAAAATTTTTCTTTCAAAGCATGATTTATTTTTTTCCATCATTTAAGAAAGAGCTTACATATACACACTATATAGAGACAGATTTGCCACATCAGAGCAGCAGTGTTTGATATTCACTTTGCACACTGGAATAGACACTACCCAGTGCAAGCCAGGCTGCCTGACCCAGTATTTTCTTTCCCCAGTAGCATGTTTCCATGAATAACTGATGGAAGAACCTGACATCTCTTCCCAGCTCAATAGCACTTTTATTCTACTGCTTTTCATGTTCCTAAATACCCTGCTGAGGTGATAAAACTATCAGTTTAAATATTTGTAACAGTAATTTTAAAGCTTTTTATGGCTAGAAATACATGACCTATGCTATTTGGCAAACAGAAAGAATAATGGATTTAAACTAGATTTTTTTTTCCCTCAAACAAAGCAGAGCTTTACCCCCATGAAGGTACAGACCAAGAGCACACAGGCAATTCAGCAACACCACGTTGTTCCATCAGCCCTCTGACCCTGATGCAGGTGGCATTAGGCATGGAGGTGCTGGGAAGTGGGACCCCATGTGCAGCTGCCCTGACTGCTGGCACCTTTCGCCACCAAGCTCCTGAAGGGGAAAGGAAGGTCTCCCTGCCCTGACATGCTGACTGCTAAGACAAGTATTATACATGGAAAGAAAATGGAACAGGCAAGTGGACATACAAATATAGGGCCACAAAGTAAAAAAAAAAAAAAAAATCAGTTTCATTTCCACTGAGAAAATAAACAAAATGCAATCTCATCTGGAGTTTCAGTACTATGTTTACAGTAACATTAAAAGCAGGTGTTACCTGTTCTAAGAGATTCTGAAGCCTCTCTATTTCACAGTCTATTACAAATTTCTTTTCTTGCCTTCGGTCCAGATCTTCTAAAAGCCGCCTGTAGCTGGCATCGTTAAAATTCTCCACACAGATGGCACTGACTTGCCAGCTATTTTGTCCTGCTTTTTCCATAATTGCTTGAAGTATTGAATAACCTAAAAGAGAAGGATACAACACACTAGTAACACAATCATTGCGTTTTTTGAATAGGAATTGTCCTTAATCAATATTATGTCTCTTAACATTTGCTCCTGCAGGGAGGGGAACAAGAGAATATTTGTATCCCTACCTATGCTGCTACCTATCCCTACCAGCGCACAGTATGCAATTAACAAAATTTACAATCGCTGTGATCAGAATGCCAGGAGTGAGCATTATGGATAATCTTTATATGATTCATTCACAAAAACTCTTCCACTCAAGCATTCAGCATCTTAGATTAGTTTTGTACAGTTTCTGTATCTGGGCATTTCACAACATAGAAAAAGAAAAATCTGAGCCTACTCATTCAGCAGAAGTATTTGCATACCACGAATGCATTCAAATGCTTTGGTCTGGGTTGGTATTTTTAATAACAACACTAAATCCAAGCAGTTTTTAATGCTTCCTAGCAAGAATTCTTCATTTCATTTAATTATACATATACATTTATATGCCAGTATAGATGTATGAATAGAAATTATATTGAACTACTTCAGAGCTTCCATGTAGCTTGAATCAATGTATGCAAAGAGATGAGAGGTCAGTGAATGAAGGGCACCAGAGGAGCATTAACTGTTACTGCTGGCAGGTTTATTGCTCTTCATCAGCACCAGTATTTGATGCCTCCCGTGTCGTCTTTGAGGCCACTCGTGGATGGGAAAGGCAGGATCTTGTCAGAGGGCTCCCCCTGAACCTGCAGCTCTCTGCCCACAATCTCAGGCTGCCCTGGGCCACCAGCCCTTCACCTTCTTCCTGCCCTTGTTTTGTTGTTTGTTTTTTTTTTTTTCCACCGGGGATGTGCAGTACAGAGGTAGCAGGGGAGCTTATGACACGACTCAGGACAGCTTGCAAACCTCACTTCGACTTGCTCAACCAACTCCTGAAGCAGGAAGCATGTATTCTATTTTTCATTCAGAGTAAGCGGGGAACTTGTTTAAAGCAATGAAGATCGTACACCTCACACCCAGAGTTAATGTTTAAAAAAGACAAAAAGAACAGAAGGACAGATACGTTTCTCAATAACACGTTCATAAAAATGACACAATTCAGAGAAGGTCCCCCTGTCTAGAACCACAACAGGAAATATTGTGGCTTTTAACTCATTAGCTGACAGAATTTTTCCCACTAGCTTTAAAGATTTCACCTCTTAAAATTTTTCCTTATTGATGTGGCTAGCCAGTGGCAGCCTCTTACCCTCTTCAACAAGAGGGTCCCATGCCTGAATGCAGTGACCCCCAGGTGTCATTTTAATGCACTTAAAGATGGCACTGCACGAGAGATTCCCTGTGGAGTAACTATGAGATATTCCCATAGATTTCAATAGCAAACTTTGTAAGTTACATCTCAGAAAGAGCACTTTTGAGTGTGTGGCTGCTAACTGACTAATTAGCAGAAGACCTACAACACAACAGAAATCTGAGTTTGCCTCCAGTCAAATAAAAGTAGATGATAGTGTTATTAGAATACGAAGTTTTTTGGACACATGAGAAACTAATCTTCTTGCAAATCTAGGAATAGCTATTTTTCTACTGGCTCCTATAACATTTGGAGTCATTGAAATATTAATTTAAAATGTGTGTTTTCTTATCATTATGACATTATGTACCAGCACTCCAAAATGAACATTTATTAGGTTTTTTCCCTCCAATTCAGATGTCCTATTATAGATAAAAATACTAACAATTATAATAAATACCTAAAATGCAGTACATATTTTATAACATAAATGAGACATTTATTTTATGGAACAGTATTTTATTGCAGGAAATGAATCCAAATACTCAATGTATTGAGTATTAAAACATTTCTCTACTCAGCATATATTTTTAACCTGATGACTGTTATTTTTTTTCAAAGAACCATCAGCTTTCCTGCTAATTGCTGCATAATTATTCTGCTTTTCCTGTTGCTATATTCAATCTCCTTTCTGCCTGTAATTATCTCTGCAAATCATGACGAGATTCTTTCCCAAACATTGTACTTCTTGCTTCATTTCCTATTCATTTCCATACATAGACATAGATTAAAGCCACTCCAATGTTACAGGGGTTCCTGCTTCACTTACACTGTAACTTTGACTTGATCTTTGCTACCAAGGCAGTCAACATTTACTTAATTCAGCTTCCTGACACTAATTAACATTTTCTTTGATTCAGAATGAATGGTGTTTGAAACAGCAATTGACATCCCCTCCTTCCTTTCTTATTTCACTTGGACAACTTCACTAAGATGTGTTTTGATCAAACTGGTAATTTATCCCAGCACAAAGCATGACAAATATCAGACAAACACATAGAAAACCTTTTCTTCTATCTTGGATCAAGGTTTCACTTGCCACATTTCATTAGCAACTGCCTTCATTTAGGTATTTGAAGCTTCTGTAGCTTCTTGTCAGTAGCTGGCACTTAGATGAGGGTTTTCACATATAGGCACAACACAGCTAAACAGCAGTAAGCGGATATGGTGCAATATTCCCCATCAGAAGAGTTCAGAATCCCTGTGCAAGTAATCAGTGCCATGGTCATCTATTCAGTGTGCAGGAACAATTTTTAATATAACAGACTGACAAGGATGAAGTTTACACAGAATGAATAAAGGCATTCACAGGCTCAGTTGGCATAAAAATTAGACATGCTGCAGAGAATGCTTATTTGTCCAAAATAATTGGCTACAGCTGACAAGGAAAAAAAATGGTTTCTGCAAACATTTTATAAGGCAAAAACCTCTGAAACTAACCTGAGATAATTCTCAGAAACTGAATGCTGCATTTCTATTCAAGCAAAATTCCTAATCTTTAGAAAGACGTTTGCTGAAGTAAAGACAGCAGACATGAATATTATAGCTGTCATCTAAAAGGTATTTATTTTCTGTTTACCTGCTGTTTATCCTCAGTTATGCTACGGACAGATGAATGTTTCATTTTCTGGAATACATTCCCTCCCATTTATTGTGAAATACTATTTGTTGCATAAAAGCAAACCAGAAAATCCCTAGGCTAGCTCACATCAGCTGAGCGGCACAATCCATGTTTTTCTAAACAGTATTACTTAAGAAAATGTTTAAGACTATGCCAATATATAAAAGTAAGCTAAGTTGTCTCACAAATTTTTGTAGTAACCCTTCCTCATCAGCTAATTCAACCTTGAAATGCAGATGACTCATTTATTTAAAAAGACTGTGTCCCAGCATAACTTTGAAGATTGGAAATGTGTATCAAGAAGTTCCTTGTCCTTCATGGAGCTTGCATTTTTTTTTTAATTAGCAAATCTATAAACAAAATAAAACACCAACAGAACTTCCTGAAAGCACAGCTGAAGTCCTTCCCAAATGCAAGAACATTATCTAAAAGAAGGACTTCTTTTACCTCTTTATGGGACCATATTCTGCGGAATTTTCCTCAAATGACCTGCGATGAGAAGTCTGCCAACTGATTTTTATAGGTCATTGCTTACATGCAGATACTATTAACAACTGTTTAAGGACCAGTGATACCAACTCCACCTCAACGTCCTGGAACAAAAACAGAGACAGGGCAAGTCTGCAAAGATTTTGTTTTCTTGATCCCTTCTCTCCTTGCTTTTCTGTTCTCTAGTCAGGTGGAATTGTGATGATCTACCACACTGCTGTTTCTTTTTTTTTTTTCCCAGAAGATAACACATAGTCATAACGTTGGGGAAAAAAACCCAAACAAACATGAACAACCCCTCTCAACATGAAAATAAAAAGTTACTCTATTCGTTTCCTGTAAAATCAAAGCTGGAGATGCCTACTGCAAGAAATCTATTTGTTAGGGGTGACACTACAGTTAAATACATTACAAAAAAATCTCAGACTTTTTAAGCCTTCTTCCCTCATTCCACAACCCACTGGCATTTTTTCATCAAAAAATGCATCACCCATAGAAAAATAATAGCATATGTGCACCAGGTCCTGTAGAGATACTAGTACTTCTTCAGAGTCAGATATCTTCTGGGGCCCTGAAGCGTGTAAAATGGGCAATTCTGTAGCCCAGGATTCCTCCCACTCACTGCAACACTGCTGTAATTGGAACCTTCCTCCACCCAAGCAGATGAAACCATGAGAAATCTTTTTGATTTTAAAATTTCAGTTGCCTTTCAGGCTTCTTTATTTGTCTTCAGCTAGGTTTTCCCCTAACCAATTTCATTTCATCAGGCAATGATTTGATTTCATTTATTTCAATTTAAATAAAAAGAAATATCTGGTATCTTAATCTCTTCAGCATGTTCATAATAAACTGAAGAGATAGAGGAGCACTGTCTTGACTTATTTTTTCTGTTGTTGGAATGCACATTTTTCCTTTTTTTCTTCTTCGTGGTTTTTTTTTTTTTTTTCTTGCATGCTTGCTTGGTTTCACCAGAAAATACTTCAGCGATCAATTACAGTGATAAAATTAAATTTCAATAACTTTCATCTTCCAGCAGCCTTTTCATTCTGGGAAACCATTTCCCCAACTATCTAAGCACAGGCAATCACTCTTGATGGTCTTGCCAGGAGACAGACAGCGAAGTGGCTGCTTGCTCCAAACAGTAGCACCCCCAGTAATAATTCTCATTTTGGAACTTTCGTGCAGTAACTGATCATTAATTTTCTACAATGAAGAAGATGCAATATTTACATATTATGACTGTATTTTATTATGTTGTTAGTCTGGCTAGCAGACTAACAATACTGAACCACCAAGTTAACAGGTTAATAAACTTGGAAACAGCACATGCAATATATTCGTTATGACCCCAGGCATAGAAAACATCTCTGATGAACATGGGTCTTTTCCAAAGATGGGCTTATATGGGCTCATATACTGAACATTACTGAAATGCAAATTCATTTGCTTCTCCTTCAGGGCCAGTTAATTTTCAAATAGGAATAAATCCCATTCCCAAGATTTGCTATGATCCCGAAAGCCCCAGACACCGCTGGAGCTACTTTACCAAAGCTAATTCCAACGACAGGAATTCATATTAGGGTGAGTTTTTTATAAATCCAACACACAGCAGAAGTGAAGAATAAACGATAAATCATTTGGTAAGGATAAGCACATGCATTTGATACTCAGGACTGGATTCATATCGCTTAATTCTAGCTGTTTGTAGAGTAGTTGTGTAAGTTAATCATCCAAGCTTTCAAAGGAGAGACATGTCCCATAAAAAACCCCATTTTTTGTTCTTAGATATCTATCTCAAAGGTGCTTTTTCTTCAATGAATACTGAAGGAATTTGGACATGAGGCTTAGTGAAAATATCTACCATTTATTTTATCTGGCTGAATCTTGTCAAGATGAATCCAGAAAATACAGTGATGAAAACCATACAAGAAATTTACAGAATGAGTGATACTTGACCATACATTCCACCAATAACTACAAGCACCCAAACTCGTGCATATTTCATTTCTCTTTGTTGTGTTTATTACCTTTTTATTAACATACAGTTTTGTTTCAAATTTCGGTCAGCACAGAGCTTCCAGAACTTAAACACAATCACTTGCACTCCTGATTTTTATTGCAGTGTGAGCTGGAGCCAGAACATTCAACAAAAAGCACACATGAACTTGTCAATTCAGATGACAGAGTGGAAGCTAGAACTACAGGTGTGTTCTGAGTCCTTCTTGGGTCTAATTCACAGAAATGATACACAGATTGGTAAAACAGGGAACTCAAGGAATAGTTCCACCTATTCCTTTCTATCCCTCCATCCCCCAAGACATATGAATAATATTTAAAACTTTCTAGACAGATATCTTTCTTTGTCCTTAGAAATCCCTAAAGAAGATTCTGTCACATCCTAGGTAATATATTCATTGCTTAATTATCCTTATCATTAGAAGATGTTTTCTAAAGTCTAACCTAAGTCTCCCCTGGCATAATTTAAAGCCACTCATTCTTGTCCTATCTCTAGCAGGCCCAGAGAACAGTTTGTTCCCTTCTTCCTTAAAGCAATCCTTTATGTAACTGAAGACTGCTGTTACATTTCTTTTCTATCTGCACTTCTGTTTCTGAAACATGATTCTCCCAGTTTTTCCTTGTGGAAAATGTTTTAGTCTCAATTCTGACAATTTTCCTTGCTTTCCTCTGGATATGTTGCAGCTGATCCTGGTTTTTCCTGAAGTACATTGGTGAAAATGTGATGTATTTTAAAAATGTATTCCAGAGTACACACAGTCCTCTTAAATTTTTATCCTCTGCAAGCTTAACAAATGCATTTTATATTTCTTCATACGAATCATTAACAAAGATACTGGAAAAAAAAATCTACAACCAGAATGGATCAATACTTAATACCTCTTTATTTGACAGTGAATCTCATATGCCTCTTTCTGAGTTTGAGTGAGATCACTGTTTTATCGATTTTCTAGAAATTTCATCAAGACAAAATTTCTTTAGCTCATTGCCAGGGGTCGGCCTTGGCTGGATGCTGGGTGCCCACCATGCCCTCTATCACTTTCACTCCTCAACTGGATGGGATGAGGGAAAACGTGGGTCAAGACAAAGAAAGGGACAGATCAATCACCAATTACTGTTGTGGGCAAAACAGTCTCAACCTGGGGAAATTAATTTATTTCCAATCAAATCAGAGTAGAATAATTAGGGAAAAAAAATCTTTAAATACCTTCTCTCCACCTCTTCTTTCTTCAACCATGCATATGGCTGTAGAAGGTCATTCTGTGCTCTCCACAGAGTAGCTGTGGATGCCCCATCCCTGGAGACATTCAAGGCTAGGCTGGACAGGGCTCTAAGCAACCTGGTCTAGTGGAAGGCTCTCTGTCTGTGGCAGGGGTGTTTGAACTAGGTGATGTTTAAGGTCCCTTCCAGCCCAAACCATCTATAATTCTGTAATCTGTTCCACTGTGGACCTCCATGGGCTGCAGGGGCACAGCTGCCTCGCCAGGCTCTTCACCACAGGCTGCAGAGGAACCTCAGCTCTGGGCCTGAGAGAGCATCCTACCACTTCTTCTGCACTGCCACTGGTGTCTGCAGAGCTGTTTCTCTCTCATATTCTCACTTCTATCCCTGCTGCACAGCTTTTCCCCCTTCTCAAATACATTATCCTAGAGGTGCTGCCACCACCGCTGATGGGCTTGGCTTTGGCCTGTGGCAGGTCCATCTTGGAGCTGGCCGGCTTTGGCTCTGTCAGACATGGGGCAAACTTCTGGCAGCTTCCCACAGAAGCCACCCCTGTAGACCCTCAGCACCAAACCCCTGCCTTGCAAACCCAATACAATCATTTAGCAAAATTTCATGGAAACTGTAAAAACTTGCACTAGAACGAGACACCTGATTTTTTTCCGATGTCTAGAAAACCGATTATTTTGTAATAGAACAAAAATTGCTTTATCTCACATAATCTGTTTTTGAGAAATCCATGCTTGGGTTTACTCAGCTTTTCAAATTCTGCGTACTTTCAGAGAGATCTACTATGATGTAGATTGTGAATTAAGCCACGTATACCATCAATGATGAGGACAATTTTACTACAGATGGTTCTGAAACAAAACTGAGGAAATAATGGATCCAGTTTAGCCATCTCCTCTATTGTATTTTTGTTTCAAATATTTCAGAATATTTGATGATAAAGGAAACTACCTTTGAGTTCATGTTTCTTGCCTCCCTGACAACTATGACCTTGAATATTTTCTCAAGTGTTTTAGAGACACTTTCAAAACAAGATCCTGCAATGGTGTATGGTCACACTTTCTGCCCTTCTCTCCCTTAATCCTGTCGAGACTGGTACCTGTGCAGCTTCATCTGCAGTATTTAATAATTCTTCTTTCCTGAGGACAACACAAAGCTGCAAGAAAATGCTGTCAATATATTACGATGACCTCTTTTTCAAAAAAAAGTCTTAAGTGGAACAACATGGTCTAAGAAATATGCTTTCAGGGAGCATATGGAAGGAGGTTTGGCTTACACCACAATGGGAATTCATGATCAAAGATTCCAGCTATGTCAGGTCCCATTTATGCTACACCCACTCAGCAGCAAGATTTTCCCCCTTCTTTGCACTTCAGAGTCTGCAGCCTTCATATGAAAAACACTGTAAAGGTGTCTCATCAAAGTGCCAAGTGATAGAGGCAACTGGGGACTTGAAAGGGACTGAAGAAAAGCCCTGGTTTTGAAGCCAGTCTGATAGTTTTGGTTGGGCTTTCACAGTTTTCACATACTATTACCCTTTCCATTTTACTAAATGATTTTAGAATAACGTTGCAGTCCCATAATCTTTCTTATGACAAGCATGCATGGAGATGAAAACATCCAAAGGTACTTCCAGATACACGCCAAAACCAAGTTTTTGTACCTTGTTAGCATTTTATGTATTATTTGCTTTTATTTGTCTATTTTTAGTTATACCATAGGCTTCAGCTACAGCTGGCTCAGGTGAGAGGTCTTTGGCTCCTCTGTAGTTTACAAACAGCAAGGAAGACACATTCTTAGCAAATTTTAGCAAATTCCTACTACAGAACTTTAAATGCTAAATTAGAAAATGCATGTAATTACAGTGTTATCAAAACTTTATAAACTATTACCTAAAAACCCCCAGCAACTGAGCTAACAAGTGGAACAAAAGAGAGGCGAAAAAAAAAGAAGCATGTGTTATGCTTAGCCTCTGTCAGATCATCTATGTAGTTTTTCCAAATAACCAGTTATCTGATATGCCATGTTGGGACAATCATTAGGGCTAATGTGCACCAGTATTTTTAAAGACAGGGCAGAAAAGAGGAAAAAAATGAACCTACTTTGGAAGAAAATACTGTATGTTCAAATATTTACCTTATTACCTTTTGACAAAATTCTTAAATCCACTAAAACCTAGAATGATACTAATAAATTATCTTTCTTACACAATATCTTCATTCAGGCATAGCTATTTTCCAGAAATTGCTAGCTTCCCCAGAATTTACCTCTCTAGTCTCAATTTAATAGGATTTACTTTGCCCTGGGATGGTGAACAAATGTACACAGACGATTGTGTAAATAACATCCCAAAGAATCATGTCAAAGGACATTAACACTGCGAGCTAAAGCTCTCAAGAGCTGCTATATCTTGAAATTAGCAGCACCCTAATGTATTCTGGTTAATGTACTATGATGCTGTTTTTATATTGTCACATGTTACTTTTCCCCGTAAGGCACCTGCCTCAATAAGATACCTGTGCCCTAGGACAGAACCAACTGTGTGTACTAAACTAAGATCTTGATGTCAGGTCCTCTCCCTCCTTTCTATAGGGATTTGTTAAAAAAGTAGTGTTTTATAGTAAAATATCTGGCAATCTCTGCCTATTGGCTGTGTCATTTCTAATACTTGCAGGAGAGAAAACAGGAAGAACAGTCTTCAGACTGAAACAACAGGCATTCACATTAACAAGCATTCTTTTTAAGGAAGTCACAACCTTAATTCTATCTCTATGCACTTGTAACCACGTCCATATTTACTGGTGGCTACACAGCAGATAGTATTTAGGACCTTACTCCTTCCATAAGTTCTATTTGTAGATCACAGGCACATTATTTCTGATTTTAAATTTCATTTGTGTTAAGATGTTTTTGCAATATACATTTTGAAGTATTTGGCTTTTTCAGAAAACTGTAACAAGCCCTGGGAAAACAGGACTTAAAATATGAATGCTACAATTATGGTTCCCACTTGTTTGAAGTGAGTTGGAAATAACTCTTACTGTTTCTTTTAAACTCATACATGGACCACAAATTTACTAGAATTTAATTGCTCCCCCAACAACTAACAATTTGGAGATAATCCTAAAGATCTATTATTTTCTCCAGTTCCTAAAATTAATTCAGTGCTTTTCTGATGTAGACCAGCATTAAGATGTGGTTCTTTCTTTTTGGACTGGAGCAGCAACTTGTGAAACATCTGAAGATTTCATATAGTGGCTTTTATTGAAGTGTAATGACAATGATCATTCCTGTTACCCAGCTTCAAAATCAGTTCTGGGCCCCTCACTGCAAGAAAGACATTGAGGGGCTGGAGCGAGTCCAGAGAAGGGCAGCGGATCTGGGGAAGGGTCTGTAGCACAAGTCCTGTGAGGAGCAGCTGAGGGAGCTGGGGGTGTTTAGCCTGGAGAAAAGGAGGCTCTGGGGAGATGTTATCCCTCTCTACAAGAGAGCCTGAAAGGAGGGTGTAGCCAGGTGGGGATCGGTCTCTTCTCTCAGGTAACAAGTGACAGGGACAAGAGGAAATGGCCTCAGGTTGTGCCATGGAAGGTTTAAATTGGATATCAGGAAACATTTCTTCCTGAAAAGGGTGTCAAGCCCTGGAACAGGCTGCCCAGGGAAGGAGTTGAGTCACTATCCTGGAAGGCATTTAAGACATGTAGAGTGGCAGTGAGGCACATGGTTCAGTGAGGAGCACAGCAGTGCTGGGATAGTGTTTGGACTTGATCTTAACTTTTTCCAACCCAAATGATTCTATGATTCTGTGACGTTGAATAATGCACCTGCCAGGCACTTCATCTGAGGCACAACAAATATCACTATCAACTAAACCCTGAAAAGGGCTCAGAATCTGAATTCTTAAAAAACCCAAATCCTACAAGTAAAAAAAAAAAGAAAAAGAAAAAAGTGAGAAAACATTCTAATAAGTTCTTTTAAATGTTCCAATACATTACAAGTGTACATATATATAGAAATAACAAGTAAATACATCTATATATATGCATATCTGTAACTGCTTTATATGAACCTGTGCAAAGCAGCATGCAAAGAAATGACAAAAATTTCAAAGAAGGGAAATGAACAGTGATTGTTCATTGTTTTGGCTTCCTGTACTTTCTTCTCACACTTTTTAGTACTCCTCTGAAAAGAACCGGCAGAGCAAAAGGCACTCAGCAACCTTGCCTCATTTGAGTGTCTTCGCAAACACTGCTATCACAGTCATTGATCTACAGAACTGATCTTTTCCAGCAATGCTGTAAGACAGCTAATGTAACAACATCTAGACACCTGAACAGAGAAACAGGGAAGAGAATGATATGATCTTCACAGAGAACACTGGACTACTCCTACATGGCTAAATCTCTTTTTGGTGTCCACATTTAAAAAATTAATCCTGAAGTTTGACAGAGGTCAGAGAAGCAAATCAAGATGATTTGAGGCCAATATATAAAACATGCCTTAGAGTAAGAGAATTACAGGAGAATTTATCTCAACTGAAATTTTGATGGCTAACTCTGAGCTAGCTCCTCCAGTATCCTTCTTCAGGCAGCAGAAGGAAACAGGCACCTCCTTGAAGGCAACTCATAAAACCCTCCATCATGTTTCATGCACTTTCTGGTGGAGATGACACTCTTCCATGTTTAAAGTGAAAAATCCCAATATTATTATTTCTCAAGTTCAATGCCATGAACACTATTAACATAATATTGTGCATATGTAAAGAGCAGGACTAAAAGCAACCAGCAATATTATCACCGTATCTGCTACTCACACTTTTAATTTTATTCTTCTATTTTGTATCTACATTTCACATATGAAGATACAACATTTCATTTAAGTAGAATTAAAAGTTAGGTTACTTTTATGCTTCTCTTGTGGAGGATGGGCAGCTACACATAGGTTTCCTTTGATTATTCTGGTGAAGGGATTTGCATACAATTACAGAGACAATTTCAATTCCTAGCAGGAACAAACACAGAATGAAGTAAGTACTCACCATATGATTAGACTAATTTATTACATCCCACTGAGGCAAGCTATATGCCAAGAAGTAATCATAAACTCATGTTCAAAACTCTGGTAGAATGAATATATTTAACAATTCAAATTAAATTTCAGCTGTAGGAAGTGACATTTAGTGGGAAACACAGAAATGGGCAAGGTATGATGAAAAGATAACAGGTAAAAGAATACAGACATTGAAAGCTATGACTGGCCTGTCTGAAAACAGATCAGGACAGAAAATTGTGAATAAAATCCTGGCAAGTTTCTAGTATGAAATATATGTTGATCTGGACTTTGGTTAGCTTTAACTGACCTTGGCATTAATGTCTGAAAATGAACACAGTGACCAGTCAATAACTGCTCCATAAAAGTTAAGTGCCTGTGACGTTTCATTATACAATGGCACTTGCATTGACCATTTTGAAAGCAAATGATCTTAAGAACTTTGTTCATTTTAGAGCTGGGTATTTTCCTTCCCCTGAACAGCTGTTTATTCACAGAAAAGCACACTCTGGTGTAATCCCAAGTCTTAATGAGCAGAAGTGAGCATTTCTGCCTTAGACTTGCCAGGAGAAAAAATTACAAAGGTTTCAAAAGAGTGGAAATATCTCTTTAATAAAAATGGATATTGCTTAAATATTTCCATTTAGGGCATCTCCATGAATAGAAATAATAGGCACAATCTGGTATCTGCATAACTGTTACCCAGGAGAGCAGTGGCAGCAAGACACCCACTCAGAATTCCTGGTCAAGAAAGCATGGAATTGTGCATGTGTCACCGAATGCCCCTGAGTACACTGTGTCATGATCATTAGGACTGAGCATGTCCTGGGTGGTTCAGTCTAAACCTCCCCAGCAAACCCACAGTACGAAAACAATGCTAAAATAGTCACCAAGGCAGGAAAAAGACAGAGAAAATTACTCTGCAGCATGGTACAAAGAATAATTATCAGAAAGGTGGGAAACCTTTAATGCAGTCTTGTCTTCAGTGGCTAATTAGTTTATAAAAGAATATCTGAGAAAGCTGCAGAGAATGTGGGAATTGGCTGCAAAAACTTAAGGAGGTGAAAAATAAGACATTACAGAGGGACTTTCTGTATCTGAGAGGAATGAGAAGTGAGAATGCAGGAACTGCTTAATAGATATAAGATTTTATAAGTCCTAGAACACGTATTTGGCATTTTAGACTTTAATTTAAGTTAAAAATAAAACAGTAAATTGGGTCTAATTTCAGTTGTACTAGTGCAAAAACAGAAAATTCCCACTTTCACCAATTTTTTTTTGATGTCTTCACTTCGGTACTTGTAAATTAAGATCTATTTCTAAAAATCAATAGGAGATGATAATCCATCTAAACAAACAATATTATTTAATTTTTCTTACATACTGCTTCCAGGAACAACACTGTCTATGCTTATTACTCAAAAACCACTGTGAAAAAACCTGCTGCCCACTAATAGTTCTTTACATATTTTGGCTTGTGCTCCCATTGCCCTTTTCAATGTGATTGACACGGTATTATTTCACAATATAGCATTTTAAATGCTATAAATTACTTCAACTGTCTTATTTTCCTAAAGAAATACAATGTAGATTTGAATTTTCCAATTTGCTTAAAACAGTGATGTTCAACTTTTTCAACCTGAGCCCTGAAGCATTGTTCCAAAAAGAGCAGTGGGACACAATTATTCCTTGAGGGCATCTTCTCTGGAAGCAGAGTGGAAGGAATTGGGCATCACACCTGGCTCCCTTGCTGGAGATCCTGAAGTGTCTCCAGGAGACCAGGCTACAGCTGTAAAATTGCGCAGAATTCCTTTAGCACATTGTGTTTTGCTTGTGATATTGAATTATGCCCAGTGGCACCCTGAAGGAGCACTCACACGGCAGCTTTGTGCCGTGACTCCAGGCTGGGATGTACGTGGTACAATGTCCCAAAGTACAAAAGACAGGGTGACCTCATTCCTCCTGCTAAAGTTACCTGCTAACTCAGGTTCCAAATCACTGAGCCAAATCTCGGGCTAATTAATTGCAAATAAACAAACATCACCATTACAGAAACTGGACATTTGCCTATGTCCCTTATGAGACGGTTTCATAAGAGACAATTTGCACAGATATAAGCAGCAGCAGGAGCTTCCCTGCTGAGCTGTTAACACTGGAGATGATAGGAGGACAAAAATCTCAATATTGACACACTGCAGGACATTTCCACCAAACAACCTTGCTGCAGTTGGGAGGGCTGTGTAAATTTGCAAAGTCGTCCTCTGTGGTGTTGTTCCCCACACCCCCTCCAAGGACCTCTGTCCTGGGGCCAGGCTGCTTCCATGGCCTGGAGCTACTCTGAAGCATCATGTTGTGTCCTCTGGGGTTGTTCATGACAGACACAAAGGAGAGATTTCTCCTTACTATAACAAAGAAGACATAAAACATCTCTTCATGGAAGAATACTCTACAAGATATTAGTTTCAGCATACATGTAGCATTCTATAGGTGATGGCATCTTGACTTGTGTATCACTAAATGAAGACTTGAAAAAAACCCTTAATGTCTTCATTTAGGAATGTATTTGTGCACGAAAAAGAGTTGTAATTACTTAATAGATATTTCTTTAAGATTTGAAAATGTTAATATTCACTATTCAGCTTTCCTCTCTATGGTAGTTAAAATGAACAAGTCCTTTTCCAGTGAAAGACTCTGGTGTTAATGCATTTTTATGATTAAAAAGGTTATTCTGATCCTGAGACAACTATCTGAAATATAGGCCTGTACAATATAGCCTATAGGAGAATGTGGGTAAAATTTTAGGCACGTTGACAGGAACAATTGTATTTACATAAGTAATGTTGTGCTCAAAGGCCTCATTGTCCCAAGTACTGTACCAAGCACATGTGCAGAAAAAGGTCTCAAAAAAGATGACTTTGGACGCCAAACAGATTCGGAGGAAGGACAAGTTGTTTATTCCTACTTTTATTTTTAATTAGGTCAACAAGACATTTCAGAAGCATTTTTCATACTCATCAGTCTGAAAATTAAACAAAATGTTTCTAAATGGATATGCAGTAATTCATTTAAAAGTAGGATGATCAAAAATATACAAATTAGACATATATTGAATACACATATATTCTTATTTTTATTTGTTTCTTTTGAAATATGCTTAGGAGCAAATAATTTAAACAATTTACTTGCCATTTTCTTTTCTATCGTTTTTTTTAGCAAAACAGATAAGTCACTTCACAGTCCATATTCTAACTTGAATTTTCACAGAATAAGAACTAGAGAAATACTCTGTGTGTGGGTGTTAGGATTACTTTTAAAAGGCAGGACAAATCCCGTTGCATAACTCATAAAATATTCGTATTGACTTTAGCTGGAGCTACTCACGGGAGAAAAAGTTGGTCTAATATTTGAAATCTGATGTAATTAAAATTTGAGAGCATTTAATTCCAAAACCCATTTAATACATTCACTGAATTTTAACTGTATAGCAACTAATTCTGTGCCAGGTGAAAATGTAATTGACAAAAAGAAGTTAAAGCTAACAAAGAACCAGATATGAAAATGAAATACCAGTATACTGGCAAAACTTTATAGCTGCAAGGAAGGCAGGCAGGAAGGGGACCCTTCTTTGTAGGACTAGGACTAGACACTAAAACTGCTGCCCTGTCACAAATCATATTAAATGTTACAGGTGAATTTGGGTAATAAACATGACAAACCATGGTCTGGACCGGAAATGATGTTTTATTCTTATGTTAAATATTGTCTTGATATACTTTTTCCCAAGAAATAGATTATTCACTTTTGAGACAGAATGTTCACCTGTTCTGTGCAACTTTCTGTAATACATCCTCCATATACACGCAGTTTCACAGCTTCAGGGCGGTCATAACATACATGGCACAATTTTGGCACATGGTTTAAAAAGCTGCTGAATATGTTTTATGATCATTTCAAAAATATATGAAGCGACAGATTCTGATTTTTAAATGACATACCTTATTTGAAAACTGAACACTTAAAACATGGCCAAACATGTCTACCATAGATAAGCAGTTTTCTTTAGAATTCCTGACATTTTTGACAGTTCATTGTCAGCATGCCAGTATGTCAGTATTAGCTGTTTCCTGGCTGTGGAGAACTGTGCAGGTGAAGTGTACAACATATCCAATGGACTGCAGTAGCAAAAGCAATCTTCTACCCTGGAACATACCCAGTCACCTAATATCCAGGACAGTTAATAGCTGGCTAAGAAAGAAACTTAAAAAAAACCCCAGCCTCCCATGCTAACAAACGCTACAGAACATTTACCAGGGAGGTAACTTGCAGCAAACTGGTATTTCACCATTCAGTTTGAAAAGCAACTTCCAGTGTTGGCACAGTAACTTGCTCCAGGCATGCTTCAGGCTTGCATGTCAGCTGAAGCCCAAGAGGAACTGAACTTGTGGTCTCATGCCACTCAAAATTGGTACCAGAAAAGGTCTTTATGCTGCAACATAGTAATATTCAAATCTGAAAGCTACACTGCCTTTCAATACCTCATCATATCTTCTTGCACATTCTCACCTAAAAGCCACACTTCTCCATTATACTCTGCCTTTGACACTCCAAGGGTTTTCTTTCCTGCAGGTTTATTACAACTCAGGTTTAACAGAGTCAGCTACACAGATATTCTGACTTGATGTTTTTAAGATATATAATTTAAATGTGGCAAAATACCTATATTAAGAAGGCCTGTGCCAGTGCCTGCCTTATCCTTGGGAACTTCCATCTATGTTCTGGAAAGGCTCCTGAGAACCTGCTTTTATACAGTAACCCTAATAACAGCAGACATGTCCAAACAATAGTTCTCATAAATGTCACAGGCCACATTCCGAAATAATACAACTTGCAGTACAAGCTACCTGTATGGGATAAACTTATAAAGCGTGACTTAAAAAGAATGAACCTAGAAGGTACTGTCAGTCACTTAGGATTGCTAAATACACTTAAAAATCAAATTTTATACTAGATTGGCTCTATGTGAGTTTGCAAAATGTCTCGATTTTACAACAAAGTGGAAGAGAAAATTTAGCAGGAAACCAGGCATCCGAAAGAGCAGACAATAAAATGGGCACATCTGATAAATTAGCACCCTGGGATTTTCTTTTCCTGATATTGCTCCTTTGGTCTTTTCAGGATTTGTAAGCTATCTTCATGTTGGACGCTCCCTGAAGATTAAATCCATGCTTCATTAGAGTACTTCATTGCATTTAAGAGGGTTTATAGGCACCTCAGTAAATTTACAGAAATCCAGATCCATAGACTTAGTGTTGGATCTGAGTATCTGTTTCATGGTGCTTTTCTTTTTTATATAAATGGTCCTTTTCAACAAAAACAAAAACTTAATCCACTAATGTAATGTATTCACCTGAAAAAGGTAAAAAGTCTGTGGGAAGTGCCCAACAGCATGAGAAACAACCATACATTCTATTTAAGTGCAATAAAATCACGTTCAGTAATTTATTCCTCACTTTTTTAGAAAACAGAGTGCCAAGCTACTCTAAATGCCTAGCCACTCCAAGGCTGAAATTAAGGATTAGTGAGAGACTGAAGTAATCAAGTTCAAAGATACTGGTGATAATCATATGGAACCCACGACTGTTCCTCATTATGTAGCACAGGTATATTACCTTGAGTTAAAACCTCCTCCAGTTCTCTAGAGCGTTCATTACTGTTACTCTTGCCCACACTCAAAGATGCCAAATCAGGAAAAGCGAATTAAACCTTTCTATGCTATTTAGTCCCACCTCACCTCTAACAATTCAATGGAGAATTTAATCAGCTTCTTTTGCTTGCAATCTGATAAACACAGAGGGCTTGTTCCTGGCATCAGGAAGCAGCTGGGCCAAGTCCTGGATGTGTGCTGAATCCTCTTCTTTCCCCACAAGCAAATCTTTGTACCAACTCACTATCCCAACAGGATATTTGTATCTTCTGCACACTATGGATGAAAAAAAATTAACCAAAACCAGACTAATTAGCGTGTGTGTTTGTGTGTGCATGTACAGTCCGAGTGAAACCCAAAGTCCTCCCAATAATTACAGAGGGAATTCAGTCCATTATATGTCAATACAGGCAAAATACAGCCAGCAAGATAGAAAATGCTTTTCAAAGTGGGTTTTGCCAATTAATGGGGTTGGGGTTTTTTTTGGTTTTTGTTTTTGTTTTGGGTTTTGTGTGGTTTTTTGCTTGGTTTGGTTCGAGTTTTTTTTGTTTATTTGGTTAGGAGTTTTTTTGGTTGGTTTTTCTTTTTTTCTGTTTGGCTGTTTTTTGTTTTTTGTTTTTTTTATTCCAGAGGATGTTTCATGTGGTAAAAATCTGAGGTTTGTTTTTTTTTTTTCTTTTAATCTGACAAGTAAAACATGACACCTCAGTTAGAATGGCAAGAGGAGAAAAGGTCTTCCTGAAAATATTGGTTAGGTATTGGGCATGGGATGAAATCCAACAGGAAGTGAACTGATTTTCTAAAAGCCCTGCCAAAGACCTGTGTATCTAATATAAGAGAGGAGCTACTTGACCTGGACAGTCAGAAGAACTCTCTCCCAGACAGTGAGACACAATAAGAAACAGAGAGGCAAACTCTATGAAAGGGTCAGGCATCTCATTTTCAGAAACTTACTTTTTCTTGACAAGTAAATAAAATCCTGACAGTTCTTGGTTTTTTATCTTCTCAGAAGCCTGATCTTCATTTTGCCTTACTGATCTTTCTAGACAGACAATATTACTGACCCCCAGTTTACAAAACTCAATCCTAGATTTCATGGAAAATTTGAACAGGATCACTTTCTCTTTATTTTGGACTCTTCTTGGATTATTCAGATAATGTGGATTTTTCCTAACGGCACTGACACTGGCAAAAGCAAGACAATACAAAACCCAGGACTGGGGGAAATAAGTTTACAGAAAGTAAAGCAGCAGAATTTTGTTCTATAAGTATTTTGTACTATAAGTGCTACAAAGTTCATTGATTGGTTATTGATAATGGATGATTATACTGCATATAGCCTTTTCAAAGTCTTCTGCAATATTTATTTTAACTGTATGTTTGAATCTGAAAAGTGGGCTTGATCCCTACAAATCCACCATTATTACTTTGAAATTACAAAATACCTTTGTTCTCTACCTATACACTCCTAAACATGGTATCTTCCCCAAAAGTGTATGTATGCCATTTTCAAAAGTTGATACAGAAACAGTACACTAGAAGCACATGGTATTAGAACAACACACATTTCCTTTTTCAAACATTAAAAGTAAAATTCATTCCGTGACAAAACAGCTGGACAAAATCTAACCATAAGACAAGAATCATCACTTTACCTTTTAAAAATACTTCACAATCTTTTCTCCATAAAGCTCATGTGGTGCTTCTTTCACAACCTTCTTCCATTTTTACTTAATAATCTTATTCCAAATATAGATTAGCTTTTTTGGCCATTTCTACATTACTTTGTGTTTGACTCAACACTGCTCTTTAGTTTAAGAAGTTTTATTTCTTCTGTTACTTTTATTCTCCTAATATATTGATGAAACAATAATTTTTCATTTACAGAAGAGCCTCTTTTCTTTCATGACACAAATGGTGCATAGTGATGATCATCCTAGCAGGTCTTCTCAGAATCCCTCTTTCTCGAAGAGAAGTCACAAGAATTAACATGGCTAAAAGTCTTCAGCATCAAATAATAATAAAAAATATTTATTCATCTTGATCAGTATTATGCACATGAACACCAACAATCATCCTTTCAAAGCACACACCATTTATTTGTTGTAAGTTTGAGAAGAAATAAAAAAACATTAAGAAGTGCTAGGAAGCGTACAGACTATTTAACATAACTGAGCATGAAATCTCAGGAGGTAATTGAATACTACAGCACCTTGAAGACTGGTATCCAAGTAAATTCAGTTCTCCAGAGGTATGGTAATCTAATTTCCCTGACGCTTGTCTCAGGGCTGTTTGAAAAATCTTTAATATGCAAAAAACCCCTGATACTTAAGAAGAAGGAAGATGAAATATGGAGCTCAGAGAGCAGAACAGTGGTTTCCAATGAATCAATGAACATAATGAGTTATGCACTGTAATCTGCTACTCTTTGGAATGTGTACTAATAAAGACGAGTGGCTAAAAAAATCCATTTAGGCAGCATTTTTGGTGGGGGTGGGGAAAGGCACAACTCATGCATGAGAAATACTTTCACATGCCTGTCATGTCTTCAATATTGCTTTTTAAGATACCATTATGATATATATAGTAAACATTAAGGACGAAGAAATAAAATTTTTTTCCTCCTCTTAGTAATGTATACAGACTTGAACGTGCTAAGATTTTATACAGGCTCAAAATGAACCTATAATTGCCAAATAAATTACTCCTTCATTCGTGTTTTGAGGAAAAAACAACAAAAGGCATGAAAAGGAGAGTAAAACGTAAAAACAATTCTTAAAGAGACTTAAAAAGCAAAATGCATACATGTGTAAATTTAGAGATTAATTAAAACACAGGAAAATATTTTAAATGCCTTGATAGAAACTATTCCTGTCTTTCTAACACAGTTCTCTGGGAAAGAAGAGGAATGAAAACAGTAATGCTTATAGTACACAATCTCATTATCAGTACTTAAATGTGTCCCTTTCTCTGTCTCCCAAATTCGAAATGCTAAAAAAGGTAAAAATTACATTAAATTCTCCAAAGCCTTTGCTATCATCCTCCCCAACATTCTCATCTCTAAATTTGAGAGATATAGATTTGATGCCTGAACTGTTTGAAGGATAAGGAAATGTCTGTCTGGCTGCATGGGACAAAGCTTTATTGTCAATGCTTCAATGCCCAAATGAACACCAGTAATGAGCAGTGCTCCTCAAGGGTCCATGTTGGGACCAATAATATTTAATATCTTCACTAATGACATAGGCAATGGGATTGAGTGTATGCTCAGCAAGTTTGCATATCACACCAAGCTGAGTGGTCCAGCTGATTTGGTAGATGGATAGGATGCTGTCCAGAGGGACTTTAAAGGCTTGAGAAGTGAACACATGAAAAACTCATGAAGTTCATCAAGGCCAAGTGCATGGTCCTGCACCTGGGTCAGGGCAATCTCAGTATAAATACAAACTGAGGGGATGAATGGATTGAGGGCAGCCCTGACGAGAAGGGCTTGGCAGTACTGGTGGAGGAAAAATTGGACATGATCTGGCAATGTGTGCTTGCAGCCCAGAAAGCCATCCATATCCTGAGCTGTATCAAAAGCAGTGTGGCCAGCAGGTCGAGGGAGATGATTTTGCCCATCTACTCTCTGCTCTCCTGAGATCTCATCTGGAGTATCTGTCCTGCTCTGGGACCCAGGACAGGAAAGAGTGGACATAATAGAACAAGTCCAGAGGAGTGCTACAAAAACGGTCAGAGGGCTGAAACAGTCAGAGATGGAGAGAGTTGGGGTTGCTAAGCCTGGACAAGAGAAGACTCTAGGGAGCCCTTATGCATCCTTTCAGTATAAAAAGTGGGCTTACAAGAAAGACGGAGAGAGACTTTTTGCCAGAGCTTGTAGTGGCAGAACAAAGCATAATTAATGCTGCTCACAATACACCCACCTTAGCACTCATGCACCCAAACTGTATCCCAGTTGTTGACAGCATAGAAGATAATGTCAAAAGCCCAGCTGAAGTCCAACCAAACACATCTACTCACAACTCTACTGTTTTTACGCTTGTCCATGGAGTCAGTATTTTGATCATAGAAAGCAATCAGATTGGTCAGGCACAGTCTTACCCTGGTAAATCTATGCTGGCTATTCCAAACCACATCCTCGTCTTTCATACATGCAGAAATGAATTTACTCCATAAATCTTTAGTAGACTGAGCCGAAGACAAGCCTCTACATCCCCAAATCCTCTTTCTTCCTCTGCTTGAAGATGGGTATGAAGTTTTCCTTTTCCATCTCATCATGAACCTCCTCTTGAACAAGAAGATCTTTCAAAGACCATAGAGAACAGCCTTTAAATGATGTCACCTGGTTCCTTCAGCACCCTTGGATAGAAACCATCTGGTACCATGGGTCTGAATAAAAACAATTGTCTTAAAAGGTCTCTGACACAGACCTTCTTCATTCCAATTCTGCCACTTAGCTCATTGATTTAGAGGGCCTGAGGGCAGATCTTCCCAGTAAAAATCAAGATAAAAAGGCATTGAGATTTTTGTGTACTTGTCCACTCTTCCACTGCTCACTGGACAGTGGATTCACATGGGCGTTTTTCTCCTTCTTCTGCCAATACAATTTCACATACACTTTACTCCCCTTTGCTGACTCTCGTTCTACTCCACAGGTCTATGCTTGAGCCAAGTTTTCATAGTCCTTCAGAGAGCCTGTCCGTTCTTCCATCTTCAGTGGACCTACTTTTTGAGTTTGAGCTCTGTCAGGAGTTCCCTACTGAAGCACTTGCCATGCTTGCTTGACTTGCTGCTCATCAAAAAGGACATCTTGGTGCTTTGAGGAAACTGTCCTGGAAGATCAACCGGCTTCCTGGACCCCTTTCTCTACAGGGTAGAAGTCTTTTGGACCATGCCAAGAAGATCCCTAAATGAGCTGCTCTCCCTAAAGCCAGAGCTCTGACTCTTCTATTGCCTCTCTGCGTTAACTTCAGAATCAGAGAATTGCTGCTTACGAGGCTGCCATTGCCTTGCTCATGTCCAGCCTTGCTCTTCCTTGCTTGTAGCTGCAGGTACAGCAGGTCTATCCTGGTTATCACCTTCACCGCCCTTTCAAGAAATCATCTGGATGTGCTTCAGAAATCTCCCATGTTGCTTGCACTCTACCTTAGTGCATTTTGACCACGTATCAGGGCAGCTGAAGTAGTGATACCATGAGCACCAGAGTCTGTAATTTTGAGGCTGTCTCCAGCTGCCTAAATGTTTCCTCCACTTCCACCTCTTGACTGCATTTAGCAGAGGTACCATCATACCTACATATCTGTCCTGTGCTCCCGACCCCCACACTCTGGGACAGTTTGCCTCATAGGGAATTTCCTGGGCACTGCACAGAGCACGGTTCTGGATCCTGTCCATCTCCACCATGCCCTGCAACACTCCCATCCTTTTAGTCACAGCACTTCTTTCTGTAACCCCACATAAGGTCCCAGCTTGGTGGCTGTACAGGGACAGGACACCTAATCCCATTTGTTTGTTCCATATGCTCATTGAATTCGGGCACAGACAACTGGGATGGTACTACAGCCACAATTTTTTCACCAGGTGAGAACATGAGAGCCTCTCCCGCTACTCTGTTCCCCTCGTACTTTCTCATGGCCTCCCAATCCCCACTAGGTCAAGCCCTCTGATATCATCCTAAACAAACAGATATGGAGATAATTTTGATTTTTAGGCCTAAATGCAACAGTTCAGACTAGGAATCAAATTAATTTTTATGTTATCAGAACACAAATGTGCATCAAATTATTACCATTGCTCCTTATTATCTTTTTCCTCTTTCCTTAAAACGAGCTGATTTAGCTTACATTTTAAAAGTCAATCTTAGACTAAAGCAAGGCGTCAAAAGCAAATTGTAGACTTCTAGTAATAGTACTATAAAAGAAATTCTGACACAATATTTACTGTTGTAGTATAAACAACAAATAATTACGGTATCATGAAGCATCATTGCTAAGGAAACCATATTTGTGTTAGTTCCCATTCATTGTTTGCTTTAGATCCTTATCAGAAATATATTATTTTGCAACGCTTCTTGGAGTATCCTCTAAAATCCCTGTATATGGGATAAAGCTGAAAATCTGAATACTTGTCTGATTTGATTGGATTTTTTCCATATAAAAAGACTAATAATAGGGTGAGAATCAAAGTGTCAAAAATACATTATATATATTCCATTTTCTCTCTTTATTTCCCCATTAATTTCTTTCTTTTCATTTCTAGGCATTAAAAGTGGTATAAAACGATCAGCAGTCGATGCAGTATGTCTCTAGTCTTGCATTAGCTCACATAGCAGGCCTGATAAATTTGCTATGATTCCAGGACTTTATATAGCTCTCATTACCTTTTTCTGCAGCAAAGGAGGTTTAGAAAAGCAAGATCCCTCCTCTCGCATATTGTACTCTAAATGTAATATAAACCGGTTATATTAGCACTTACCTATATAATTAGTGGAACAAAGATCTTAATAGAACAATTTAATACAGACCCTTCACACATTAAGACAGTGTTATGCCCTTTTTACTCTCAAAGACATGTTGAATTCTAAAACCAACCCACGTACTTCCTATGAGAATAAAGTGGCAATGAGGCTACTGTGAAAAAAAAAGTAATTGTGCTTGCCTTTGGAGTATTTATTTTATAAGCCTATAAATATGCATACATATATAGGTATATACTCTTCATAGACATTAGTTAGCATCCTTTCCTCCCAACCAGAACTTGAATTTGTACCAATCCTACATCCATTTGCCTTTACAATTACTACTTTAATCTCCTTTCTTTCTAAGCTTTCTGAATCTACTGCTTACAATCCCTTTAAGCATATTTGTCTGCCAGGTCCCTCTCAGATCATCTCATCTGCTTTCCCACCTACCTGTCTGTATCAGCTAAAGTTTCTGCTTAAGCATTTAAATCTGTAATCTGTCCCTACTTTCCTAGATATTTAGCCATTGTCAAATGTATAACCTGTGCATTTGTGAGTCTAGCCTGTGTTTCTGACAGATGAAAATTGTCCTCTGCCTTACTTCTCTTTCCTCATGAGCTCAGGATCAACATGAGTAATTTTCCTTTTTGACCTGCCTATTGACTTAAATAGTGTGATAACATAAACACCACATGTTATATATAAGGCAGGCTCTTTACCTACACATCAGAACTCTAATAATTTATCACATTAAATGTGCTAATGGTACAATATTTTCTTTGCAGTTTAAGTTCCTTAATATTTGTGTATTGTATCCAGCCTGCAGTCTAAACTCACCATAGCTTCCATCCTCTTTCTCAGCTATTTCAACATTATTTTATTAATTTCTGAAAGACATAATTTTTCCTCACTCATATCCATCCATAATGTTATTCAATGTCTCTTAGCTCATTGTTGTGGTGATAATATCCCTTTCTTTGTATTCCTGTTACTCTGCTCTTCTTTCCTTACGGTATCAAATTTAAATACTTCTCTCCACTTTCAAGGCCCTTTCTGATGAGCTCCACCATATTATCATTTATTTTACAGATGCTGATGATCAGTGATGCTAATCTCACATTCACTTACTAAATTTTCCAGCTTTCAACTCAGCTTTCTCCTTTGTGTCTCCCCAGGCTGAGCAGAATCCCTGTGAGCATTTCCTTAGTCACCTCGTCACCCTCCCTCAAATACTGCTTTTCCATAACACCTGTAAGAAAGCTCGACAATGAGCAGACTGCCATGATGCTAAGAATACTTTTCATGCCTCCCTATATGGCTGAATTCTCCCATCTTTTGCTCCCTTCTTGCTGTCCTGTTTAATGCCTAGATGTAATCACTTTAAGCAATGGTAGTGTCTTTCTTTTGTACTTCCATGTGTAAGTAATTTACTACAGTTCTCAAGTGCTATGATGATACCAACAAATAATACTCACATGAACATACTACTTCCATTTTGTTCGTAGTTTGCCTGTGGGTAGTTCTGCTGTTAATTGTTCTAAAATTTTCATGCTATTAATCTATTAAGGTTGTTGAGGAAGACCCATTTTTGGAATGTTTCTTGAGCAGTCAGGAAACCTCCATGCAGTACGACAAAAATGGTCAAAAAAGCAAGCTCCCGATCAAAGCATAACATGAAGTGTAGGCATAGCCCACATTGTCTTGACTCATTTCTTATTATGTTTAATGAATCGCTTGTCAGTGATCTATGAGAACCAAGAATTCTATATCTGAAAAGCTGGAATCTTAAAACCAAAGGCTTTGAATAATACTAGATAAAACAATCACCTGGATATTTTGTTAGCAGCTATTCCATCCTACCAGAGGCAAAAAATAGTCACGACTATGTCACACTCCCACATTAATTCCTTTCAGCAACTGTGCCATCTGTAAGTGAACACCATTTTGGGGATTGAATGTTCTTCTACAGAGCAGAAAAATCAGAGCACTGTGCAATGGTCCTCAGCCATTTTGTACCCGGGCCTCGTTGTTGCCACCTTCTCCAGTTTTGCCAAGACTCCCTCAAACATCTTTGCAGCCATATGAAGCTACAAGCTGTACGCCAGAGTACATTGAGAATCAGAAGGAAATGAAATAAGAAATAAACCCACTGCTGTTCATTTGCTAATGCACAGCACTAGTGACAGGGTTTACCAGGTAGCAGTGATAATTCAGTACTATCAGTAGCTGTACTTTTTGTAAGTGCAAGAGAAGCCAGAAAGTCGAGTAACGACTGCAGGAAAAAACGAAGTAGGATGCCTCAGTGTGCTCCTCTCTCTATGTTTCTGCATGTAGTCTATGAAATATATTTCATAAGAGGAGGTAGAGTGTTATTGAGCAAGTTGCCTTTTCCATGCTTTGGAAAATTGTATTTGACAGATATTGAAGGGGAATCATCTGCAGTTGGTTGTTTTGGCCTTCTACATGTAGCCAAAATCACTTTGTTAATTCGGGGGGGAGGGGTTTAAAATAAAAATGTGAACTCTTGTAGCATAATGAATAGTTCAAAAAGGCAAAAAAGGGGCATCAGTTTATGCCATGATGCTCCAAGGATGTGACAGAAGACATATAGACTTTATCCTCTGCACAAACAAAGTCATTTGCCATGTGATCTGACAAATCACAAAATAGAGGGAATGAGAAAAAAACCCTCTATTTTATATTAATTATCTCTTCTTTTTATAACCTTCAGACTCCTTTTTCATAGACTTCAATTGCTTCTAGTATTCCTGTATCTCAGCATCTCAAAAATATACTTTATTGTGCATGTTTTTGCAACAGAGACCAGGTATTAATCCCATTTTGCAGACCAGGAACTTGGACAACCCCTACTTACTTCATGTAATATTAACATTCTTAATATGTAGCTGAATGCCAAGGCCTGGTCCTTGATAGGTACCTAGAGATGATGTGTTTCAGTGGGTATAATGCAGCCACTTGTAAGACACTTGTATGTTACTAGGGTAACATCATTCTGGTTTTCAAACAGTAGGAAGTTGTTAATAAATAAAATTAACAACTAAAAAATGATAAATAAACTCTGCCGTGTCGTTATTGAACTATATGGGACAAAATATGTTACTGTGATTCTGTGACGACTATGAAGGCTTCCAATGACTGCTCACAAATATGTCCCTCTTTATGGAATAGGGATAATTTGACCACTGCTAAAAAATACTGAAGCAAAACTTCGCACAAAACACTTAATAAACATGATTATTTTTTCTGTTCATACGTTGCCGCTTCTTTTTTCTCAAATCCACGCAAAACATCTTGCTGGTTTTTTTTTAATTTTCCTCATTACAATCCTCATTAATTTTGTTCTCTTTAGTAATTTAATAATATTGATTCCATTCTGGTGGTGCATCGCTGTTTGCATTTCCAAAGTACGTGTGAGTCACTGCTCTATACCAGACTGACATATTTCAGTATGCGAGATAGCCTATTTTCAAAAAGGAAGGCAGGATGATACTATCACTTCTCAGTCTTCCTCACTTTCAGTTTTTAACTTTGTCCTGGCACAATAACTCAAAATCAGATCTAGAACAAATGCATCCATTTTTAAATTGCAGCCTGGCTGTTGTTGACAATGTAGTATTGAATAAATGTAGTCGTTTTTTCTTTCCCTCTAGTGCTTTCATCCTGAGTTCACAGAATTGACAGTCTTTACATACAACAGCTGCACACGAGCAGTGACAAGGAGAGACTTCAGTGGCTTCAAGTGCTTCTGCTTCTCATTGTACTAGCTCATCATATCCTGCATTTTTGTAAAGTCACAATACAAATGCATCCAAATCAGATGTTGTTTCACTTACAGTACAGGGCCTGAAAGAAGCATCAGTTCAGGGACAGACTTCTGACACAATTACATAGCATCATTCGGGAATGTACACTGTTATCTATCTAATTATCCTCCCTCCTTTCCTGACTTTGATTCTCCTTTCACCACCGGTCCATATCAGGACCCACAACACCTTTCCATATACAACACTGGAAAAATTTACTGTGTGAACACATAAAACAATGAAAATCTGAATGAGCAACTTTCAGTAGTCATAAATCACATGTAAGGTGGCTATGCAATGAAAATTAAGTACAATAAAGCAGTACTGAGAATTGCTAAGTTCTGCATATACCCAGGAAAAAGAAACTACAATCTGTGAGAACAATACTTCAAATTTTCTGGCATACTGACACTTATAATTGTCTGATATTGAATGTTCTGCATTAGTATATTTATAGTTTGGAGGAGCTATACTAAGATCCAAAATTTTCATCCTGCATAGTAATTCCAGCAGGAACAAACACAATAAAAGGTATTTCTGCTGATGTTAATAAAAGTACTAAATCCAGTTATGAAGTCTTATGCTGTATAAGAGATGCTCAAGTTTTCAAAGAAAAGAAATAAAGAGCTGTCTCTGTTGGAGGAAAGTTAAATTGATACAAGCAACCTATCAGGAGCAATTATGCTGATTCATGTTGTAAACATCATTCCAATGTATGCCCACCAGAAACTGTAGAAGTATGACATTTAGTGCATCAAATTTAGCTTTGTCATTGCCTTATCTACAGGGTAGAGAGCTCTGCACACATCTCCCAGGAGAAAAAAATATCCAGTTAAACCACCTTCTAAAATACCCTTCATTTATAACTTGAAAACCAAATTTCGTTTGAAGAAAGAATTATTTCAGAATTTTCTTTTCAGCATTTCTCTACACTCTACATAGACAGAGTGCACTGCAGTTCTATAAAACAGCCATTGTGCCAACTTATCTAATCACAGCTACATGAAAAGAAGCTCTGAAATTTATTTAGATCACATAGTCAGCGTGATCCCTGAATAAGGAAAATGTGTAATTGCATAGCTCAGGGGCAGATTCGGGTGTGCACGGTGACCCAGAAAGTCACATTTCAGTCCCCTGCTTCCTCCTTGCAGTGGCAGCAGCCGGAGCCAGGCCTGCACCAGGTGTACTGAGATGCCCTCCCGACAGCCCAGCTGCTGTGAGGAGAGTGCTGGGGGTCAGACACACAGCAGGCCTCTCATTTCTGCCTCCTCCGGACTTCCCCCATTAGCTCACATAGGTGCAGCACGCTGGGGAGACAGCTCCCATCTACAAAGGCACTGAAGCAAAACAATTCAGCCCTTAGCACTGTGTGTTTGCATATCTAAGAAGTGGGACATTTCCATGCCATCAGATTATCCCTACTCCTTGTGTGACCAATTCCTCATGTGCTACTCACTGAAGGCAGGACCAATTTCAACCCTGACACTCCCTGGTTTTTTAAGAACTGTTACTGCATCAAGTGTCTCAGAAAAGGATGGGCTGAGGTGGAGGGAAGATGACAATCTACAGAATACAGAGCAGTGTCATAGCTTGTTTTTCCCCCTGCTAACAGAGCATATAACCAGCAAAATCTAACACAATGAGCAGTTTCTGTCTCTGCAGTTAGTTTTACCTCAAGGCAGAGAAAAAAAAAATCTTATTATAAAATTATACTACTGACACCATAACTAAGATTGAAAAAGCCTATTACTGGTGTAAGTGACTCCAAATAAGGTTCTTTATTCATTTTGAATACCTATGCACAGTAAAAGAAAGACAGGCCCAATAGATGCAAGCTCCAGACCTAGAATTTTCAATTCTCATAATGAAGGTAATCAAAAGGGGAGATTTCTCAGAGATCTGGGATCCTTATTATTGGAGATAGAGATACTAAAAACTTATTAGAGAAAGTTTTGAGAAACCTTTCTAAGGCTGAATTTCACCCATATTTTTGGGTGCAAGAATTTTCACATGACATCTAGAGGTCCCTTCCAACACAAATTATTCTGTGATTCTGTGATTTTAGCAGGGATATCGGTCTGTTTTGCTATTGACTCAGATGTGTGTTTGCATTGGGTTTGCATGGCCAGGTTTTGGTGGCAGAGAGAGCTACAGGGGTGGCTTCTGTGAGAAGCTGCCAGAAGCTTTGCCCATGTCCAGCAGAGCCAATGCCAGCTGGCTCCGAGATGGATCTGCTGCTGGCCAAAGCTGAGCCCATCAGAAATGATGGTAAAGCCTCCGTGATAACATATTTAAGAAGAAGAAAAAAAAAAATTGTGGCACAGATGTAACTGTGGGCAGAGAAGAGCAGGGTGGGACCATGTGAGAGGAACAGCCCTGCAGACACCAAGGTCAGGGCAGAAGGAGGGGCAGGAGCTGCTCCAGGTGCCAGAGCCGACATTCCCCTGCAGCCCCTGGTGCAGCCCATGGTGAGGCAGCTGTGCACCTGCAGCCCCTGGAGGATCACAGGGATGCAGAGATCCACCTGCAGCCCCTGGAGGATCACAGGGATGCAGAGATCCACCTGCAGCCCCTGGAGGATCACAGGGATGCAGAGATCCACCTGCAGCCCCTGGAGGATCACAGGGATGCAGAGATCCACCTGCAGCCCCTGGAGGATCACAGGGATGCAGAGATCCACCTGCAGCCCCTGGAGGATCACAGGGATGCAGAGATCCACCTGCAGCCCCTGGAGGATCACAGGGATGCAGAGATCCACCTGCAGCCCCTGGAGGATCACAGGGATGCAGAGATCCACCTGCAGCCCCTGGAGGATCACAGGGATGCAGAGATCCACCTGCAGCCCCTGGAGGATCACAGGGATGCAGAGATCCACCTGCAGCCCCTGGAGGATCACAGGGATGCAGAGATCCACCTGCAGCCCCTGGAGGATCACAGGGATGCAGAGATCCACCTGCAGCCCCTGGAGGATCACAGGGATGCAGAGATCCACCTGCAGCCCCTGGAGGATCACAGGGATGCAGAGATCCACCTGCAGCCCCTGGAGGATCACAGGGATGCAGAGATCCACCTGCAGCCCCTGGAGGAGACCCACACCAGAGCAGGCGGATGCCTGAGAGAGGACTGGGAACCCAGGGGAGGCCCGTGCTGGAGCAGGGTCCTGGCAGGGACCTGCAGGCCCATGGAGAGAGGGGCCCACGCTGGAGCAGGTTTCCTGGTAGGACTCATGACCCACGCTGGAGCAGCCTGTGGAAAAGTGGCCCATGGTGCAGCAGTTCAGGGAGCGCTCTCGCCTGCGGGATGGACTCATTGTGCAGCAGTTTGTGGAGAACAGTTGCCCCATGTTTGGCAGAATTCTCAGGTGGTGAACACAGTCCACTAATTCATCTTTATAACCCCTCAGCTCTCCTTGAGTCGGACTGATGGGAACAGTAAGAGGTGCTGCATTTCTTCACCATTTATGTGGTGTCCATCAGAAACATGATGCTTTACAATTCAAAGGAAAGGAAGAAGAAATTAGAGAAAGAATGTCATGTTAGAAATTCTGCCCATGTCTAACAAGACAATGTATCACCCTCTTTTCATCTATGGTACCATTTTTAAAACTGCATCAAGGCTAACGAAGTAAGAAATTCATATGAAGACAGAATACATAAATGTAATCCAAGATGAACAAAACATCCAAGACTTAGCAGGGGTGTTGATCAAAACTGCAGTAGCTATGGTATTTTCTCAATGAAGAAGACAAAAGTTTCTCCTGTATACTGACTCAAGGCTTAAAAGGAATTCTAATAGCAACTAAACACGGCTTTTTGTTCATTCATTTTTCGTTTTTTTTTTTCATAATAGCAGACAGATTAATCCTTTAAAGGGGATACCCCAGTTTCTCATTTTAAAACTGCAACTGGGGCAGACCCCTCTAAAGTTAAGAATCAGCCAAAAGGAAAATTATATTTCCTTTAATTTAGCTACAGGTTCTTTGATTAACTCTCAAAATGTAATTTGTACATAAGCATGTTTTCAAATGAATGTCTGTTTCTAGTGAAAAATTACTAGGAACATATCATAGCATCAGCTTTCTAGTTAATAGTCTTTCACTCATTAACAATAAATATGTTTTTTATTTTGCAGGCTCTTGATGTGAACTACTGCTCGGGCTGTTCTGATTATTTATAATTGCATTATTCATTATTAAGATGTTGCTATAAAGCATTTTGTTGTGACATTGAAAATCTGAAAATACGTATATATTATGTGAGAAAAAAAAGTTCCAGAGGGCAGACTTTGGCTTGTTTAGCAGTTCAGTTGACAGAATCCCTTGGGAGGCAGTCCTGAAGGGCAAAGGAGTCCAGGAAGGTTGCACATCTTTCAAGAAGGAAATCTTAAAGACACAGGAGCGGGTCATCAAAATGTGCTGAAAGATGAGCTGGCAGGGAAGACCCACCTGGCTGAGCAGAGATTTGGCCGGAACTCAGGGTAAAAAGGAGACTTTAGGAAGGGGCAGGCAACTCAGAAGGACTACAAGGATATTGTGTGGTTATGAAAGGAGAAAATTAGAAGGGCCAAAGCCCAACTAGGACTTAATCTAGGTACTGCTGGAAAAGACTAAAAAATGTTTATATAAATGCATTAGCAACAAAAGGAGGGCTAAAGAGAACCTCCATCCTTTAGCAGATACAGGGGAAAACAGTGACAAAGGCTGAGGAAAAGGCTGAGGTACTTAGTATTAAGTACCTCTATACCTCAGCTTTATTAGTAAGATCAGTTGTATGCCAGGTATCCATCCATTCCCTGAGCTGGAAGACAGAGATGGGGAGAAGAGTGAAGTCCCCACCATCCTAGGAGAAAGTCAGCAACCTGCCACACCATGTACACAGTTTTTAGCTTGTTTCAGACAACATCTGGCAGTCAGCTGACTGTTGTCTAAATAATTCAGCTGGAGTTCAGCTGCGCATAGCGATACGGAACAGCACCTATTCCTAATTAGTAGATAGCGATAATGTAGTTATTCACCATCAGGTGAGCAGTCCATGAGTCAGAATGAAAGTGTAATGTAGAGCAGAACAGGTAGAGGCGAAGTGCAGATGCCTGATGCTGTAATCACAAATCACAGTGGTCAGTGGCTGGTCACTTAGTCAGTTGAAGTGACCGTCAAGGATAACAAAGAGAACAGAAAAAACAAGACAGAATAGGAAACCAGTGAAGAAAGAACCAAGTGAGACAATCTGTCGCAAAGCAGCTTGGTAATTAGCTAACTGCCAGTTTATCACAAGCATTACTTTTAGATAAGTGCTAAGAATATACACAAATACTCTTTGCTAAGCAACGTAGATGTGTAAGACCTGATAAAAACATCAGAGATCTATGAAAAACTTGGTTTAAAATTTCACTGAACATGATTTTATATTCTTAGACTCATTTTCCTCTTTATATATATCTACGTCTTGCTAAATTTGAAGTATGGCATCTTTGAGCTACCAGAAAACAGAGGAATTTGTCTGCCTGTTTGGTGTTTTATTTTCATTAGACACTTTAATTATTTGCTACAGTATTCACAGAACTTTTACTCCTCTAGTTCAGAAAATAAGACTCTATTTTTTTGTGGGAGAAGCCCCAACATTTTCTAGGATATGCGTTTTCTTTTTTTTTTTTCTTGTTCTATATATTTGAATAAGTTTTTCACTCTATGGTTAAAGAGTTTGCAGAACTTTGCCACGGCACCAGATATATGAGTATCTTTCACACTGCTTAGGCAACATACTACCAAATGATACAGAAATGCACACATCTTTTTTTCTACTATTCCATCATCTACATTTATAATTTTATTGCTCCCAAACCCAATAATATCAGCTGTTCAAAAAGTATCTGAATATTTATTTTTAAGCGTTTGAATGTTACCATTTTCCACACAAACATTAGCCAGCTGTACTACCTCAATGGCATGACCTGAAGGTGAATTTTACCAGTTAACAACAGAAAACATGGAACCTGCTTCCTGTGAGGAAACTATGTGATTCAGCTTGAAAATCAGAATGAAATGTTGCTTCCCCACAAAAACTAGATTTTCACTTTATGTTGACATTAGTTTCAAAACTAATTTATTAGCTTTGTGGTAGTTTTTCAATCAGGAGTTTAAAAGATTGATTACTTCTCAGTGTTTGTTTTGCTGAAGTCTCTTTTCTTATGGAGCTTATCTTAAAAATCTAAGACCCATTGCCACCTAGGATAAATTACCACAGTCTTACGACACTGAACGCAGTTGAACAAACTATCCAAGAGAAATTTGGGCCAGAGAATTTTTATAGACAGGTTTTATATCACCATGTTTGAGAGTCATCGCCGTATTTTTTTACTTTGCAACTTACAGTATTTGACACTGAACAAAACAAATCCAAATCCATCCAGGATCCTACCTCTTACACTATGCAACACCANGCAAATCCAAATCCAAATCCATCCTCTTACCTATGCAACCATACCTCTAATCCATACCTCTTACACTATGCAACACCAGCTGCTTCACAAGAAGGCCAAAAGGCAGTTGCTATGTTTTAGACTGTCTATCAGCTTTGCCACGCTCCCTTACATTCAGATATTGGCTTAAAATCTGCCATGAGTTGTCTTCCTCGTAATAGTTCTTCTTTGGCTCTACTCAACAGTGTAACTCAAGATACTGTTACCTATCACAGTCTCCAACTGATAATTGATGAATGCTACATTTATACCTTTAGCAATATCCTGTAAGTGTCATTTTCATGGTATGATTCAAAACTGTATACAAAATTCTTCAAGAGTTTTGAAATGGCCACCTTTCTATGGCTGTTTCAATCTAGAATATCTACGGATCTATACATCTACTGTATCTCTGTTCATATGCACTCAAATGGAGAAAGAGAACTTCTGGTCTCTTGTAACAATAGCTTTATTCTCTTTATTAGATAGCTTCTGTATTTCCTCTTATTAATTTCAAAGGCAATGAATAAAATCTACAGCTATCTGTCCCTGGGTATTCAATTGCTAGCTTCCTTTCCTTCTAGTGATAGTCCCATAGTTACAACATTTTACATTTGCCAGCATTTGGATTCATCCCACTAGGCATTTTCTGAGCCTAGGACTCTGCTCCTTAAAGGTTTTCTTTGGCTACTTTCAAATAGTGTTCCGAGTAATTTTTCATGTAAGTTTTTGATGCTTGAATCACCCATCTTAGTATCTCTTTTGTAATCTTGCCAAACAAAAATAGGAGTTTGATATCCTTCTTTTGCTTTCCTTTCACTAAATTTATTGAAGTCTTGTTGGCTATTAAAATTCTGTCACTGAGTGAATCTTCTGCATTTTAAGCAGCTAGAATTAAGTGTCAGTTTGTACTTTGATTCATTAGAAGAAAAATATATTGGCACTTTTTTGCTAAAGATCAAAACCAAGTGTTAGATCTAATTTGAAAAGGACAAGGGACAGCAAGAAAAAGATAAATTAAATGGCTTATTAAATTTTACTAGCATCAGGGAGTGACTTGAAGTGTTCACTATTAACCAAATATAAGCATTATACTAACCTGTATGCATGTAAAGTTGAGAGGAGTTAAAGCAGTTTGAAAAAAACTCCAGAAATTAAAGTCTTCATTGATCTGTTTAATCCAAAGTCATCCATTATTTATTAACTAAATAATTAAATAGTCATTGGATAATACAATAGTTCAAAATTACATACATTAAAATATCCTAATCTGCAAATAAGGAATATTTCAGGCAGTCCCTGGCATACATTTCTTCAAGTTGTCTTCTACCAGGCAGACTTCATCACCACTTTCAGAGACATACATTTTCCTTTATAAAAAGGCAAAATACTGTGTTCCAATCACTAAACAGAAGATATCTTTGCAAAAGATCTCCACATCCAGTACAACTTCTTCATACTTTTTCAGTTGTTTCTCTGCATAAGAGCAGTGGCTAACAATGGCTCTACTTTGGTTCAGCATTGGAAAAAAAAATCAATTGCTTATAGGCCACTACTATTTTTCCTTCCTTCAAGCTGTGTCATAGTCCATAAAGAAATAATCCATCACTGCAGTATATTTTCTTCACAGCTGTGACAATAAATTCCTCATTTTGTTCTCATCTTATCCCAGGCAGCTCCACAGCCTTTGCTGGAGTTACTCCTGATTTTCACCACTGTCAGTGAAAGCTGAATCAGGCTGAAGAGATGGCCACTGCCATGTGCACTCTATGAAGTGTATCTATGAATCACGAATTATTTTAAAAGCTTTGTATCCCTTGTTTCATTAATTGAAAAACAGTTCATCTAGGATTTAACTTTCAGCCCCAAATGGTCCTTTTAAATCAGGACAAGACATGCACGTATATTAGTCATGCATTAAAAAGCTTTCTCATTTGTAGTGCTGATATTAACTCTTTGCATACTGTGATTTATTTTGATTGATGTGAGCTGCTCTAAATTTCTTGTCATACAAACCAGTGGCAGACCAAAACTAATCCTATGATGGAAAGATTATGCTACATAAAAAATAAACAGAGATAAGAAAATTCACCATAAATATTGATGTGTTTGTACCCGCAGTTTTCTATTTTTATGAAACCACTATGTCTCACAAGAGTTCTTTAATACATTATTTTAATTTCAAACACCCTATTTGAAAATTCAAGTACATGTAGGATTCAAAGTAAGGCCAAGCTAAATTCACAGATTGTCATTTAGCATACAATAATCTGTGTGGAAAAAGGAGAGGTAGTAAGAAGAGATGCACTTCTATTTAGATGAGACCAGGATTTTAGTGTTTTAAGGGATAACATCGACCATCATCAATGTGAAGGTCAATACTCACTTGCCAAATGTACTGTAAACTTCAATGGTCTGAAGAGTGAGGAATCAATATATAAGACCTTGCATTTTCATGATCATTTATGGTAACTAAATGCAAACCCAGTGTACTGTGTTTTAATCCAGACAAATAATATTTCACCTAAAAGGAATACTCTTTTATCTAGAAAGTAAGCTACTCTGCCTTGCAAAACACCTGTACCAATATTGCTCACAACCAGTAAGAGCTCAATGTGCCCGATACAGTAATGTCCTCTCCTTGTGCTTAGATTGTAGGATGCTGGAGGAAAAGGTGTTTGCTCAGGGCCCAGAAATACCATCCCAAACATTTTAGGGAGAAAACATTTCACCAATTTTGCCAAGGCTGACTCTGAGTACCCTGAGTTGCTGGAAATGCAGAAAGAAAACTCTCGAGTTATTCCAGGCTGGTATATGCATTTTCTTCTGCCCATGTTATGAAAATCCTGACAGCTATGGCAAAGATGGTACAAAGATGCTGGAAAACATCTCTCTCACTACAGGAACATTATTATTTAGAAGATAAGAAAAAGTCAAAGAGAATAAGGGAGTAGGGGGTAATCCCAATTAACTAAACTAGTAGTGATTGTGGATTTCAACGGATGTTTAGCAGGGTGTTGATTTTGGGGGTTCATTTGTTGGGTTTTTTTTTGGTAGGATCTCATTAACTAAAATTAACTAAGCAAAAATCTTTCAAAGCAATTGCTTGATACTAAAAAAAGAATAAATTACAAGACTAATAAAAATAAAGTGATAGAAAGAAAAATGTTTTGTTGCCTGATTTCTGAGCCAGTGCAGTGTTTGGGGTTACAAACTCTTTTATACAATGGAGGTGGACAGAAATTTCCTTCTTCATGTTTTCTTTTTGAACAGAAAGAAGTGCTGAGAGCTTCAAAAAACCACCCGGCTCTCCAAGCAAGAGACTCAAGGAAGAAAACACTGAACACTGTTAGCTGTGAAATTAAGTCACGTGGTTTTGCAGAATGGAGTGAGATGAAGCACTATGAAGCCAAGCAAAAATGGATTTAAAACCAGCAAGCTAAAATGAGAGTTGACTATTTAAGAGCTCGAAACAGCCTTAAAGGAGACCCATCTTGCCATGCCATGTAGCTAGTTGTGGCAAAAAAAAAATTTCTTGATTACAGCAATGCTTTTTATCAAATTCTAATGTAACAGATTTAGTCATTTGAACAATGATATCCCAAACTGCAAGGTCTGTATGGATCAGACACTAGTTTGCATTGTTTTTAGCACCAGAATCTGAAGGAACCATGGAAAAGTGACCTGGAAAAAATTCCTGACAGCCTTAAACAGCTTTAAGGCTTCAGGTCCCATTAAAAGGCCTCAGGTCCTATTCTTCATATTGGACAGCCTGATCTCAGAGAGCCATGTGTAAATCCATCTAATAGGATTTTTAGTTAAGTAGATCAAATTTTATAACTTCAGTCTCTGCCAGAGAGTGGATTTTTCTTTACAAGCCAGATAACTTTTCAGGCCTTCAGAAACTGCCTCTTTACTACAAATGGAGCAGAGAACCAGAAAGAATTTATTGGCTTGTAGCAGACAGCTCTTTCAGACATATCAATTAAGGTACTCTGTTATTATCACAGCCAATGTGGTATAACCCCTTACTAATAAAAGCAGTGGCAAAAGGGGATGTGATGTGGCATTTATATGCAACTCTCACACTTAGGGCAGGATAAAGCCAAGGCACAGCCACTGACAGGTGAATTTCAAAGTATTTAGGAGAGTGTTTGCATTTCTACAAAGAGGTTGGCCGTTTACCACACTACCGTCTCAGAATTGCCACACTGGTATTTAGGGATGCCACCACAAGCAGTTAGAGTTGTCCTTCTTTCCAAACAGTAGACAGAAAATGTAGGCTGCAGAAACAGAAACAAAGAGCTGCAGAACTGTTGCCTCTAAGTCTTCATGCCCAAGGAAAAACCAAAAGCACTGCAGTACACTGGAGACAAGCAAAGGATACCACGCAAATGTGAAATAAAATTCATGACTGATGTGTGGTAGAAGAGAGACAGAAGAGAAGAGAGGGGAGAAGCTCAGAGTGTACCAGCCTGTGCTCGTTCTCCAGATCACTGGGGAAGGAAAACACAACACCCAGCCAAAGCAAGCCACTGGCAGCTGCAACAGGAATCAAAGGTGCCAGCAGCAGAAATAGGTGTCACAGTTCACTGCAGCAGGATCCACACTTTTGCCCCTGCTCTGCACACATTCATACAGCTCATAGTGTTCTCTGGAGACTAAAGGCCAAGTTTTCTTGTTGACACAAAAATTAAACACTTTTAAACCCAAAAAGAATGTTTGTCAGTACTTCTTGAGGGTGTGGTACTAACTGAGCATGGCTATCCCAAAGCATCTGCCACTATTCACTTTTGACGGTTCATCTTGACTCTTTAAGATTCCTGCTTCTGCTTCCAAATGGAGCAAAAAGGATGAACCAAGATGAAAGAATGAGAAACAAGTTAAGCCCACATTGCAGCAGAAAGTTGCTGCTGGAGATATAGTAGGTCTGTACATTGCAGATATTATCAGCCACGGTCCAGGTTTAGTAGTTTATTCCTATTAGGATAACCTGCACTCAAATCCTTCAATTGTTTCAACTCTTCTGGTTTATAGTCTAAAAACCAAAAGTTCTGCTCTAAAACATGGATGTCCCCAGAAGGGACAATGTCAGCCATGGCACGATGGGCTGCCCAGCACTGAGCCCAGCCAGGGGCTCTCCTCCAAGGATGGGGGGAGTCTGGCCTGGGATGCCTTGCACGTGACACCATGAGGAGCCATGGGGACACGGACCGCACCGCCCTGTCCCAGCTGTCCTCACGGGCATGAGGAGAAGGCTGTGGCCACTTGCCAGCTTTGGCTGGAGTCCATCCACTTTGCACCAGCTGAGCAGCATGACATGGACTGTAAAATCTGGCCTAAAGGTTTTTGAACATCTAGAGCGGCAAAGGCGAAAGGGTAGGCTGAATAAATGGTATGGCCTGCCCTGACACACTTCTCAGCTCTGGGGGTATAAGAGATCCTTCTTATTATCCTGGACAGAAGCTGAAAAATGACATCATACTGGAGGAATAGGACACAGGGGTTACTTTAGAGACGATTCAGATCTTGTTATTAATTCTCTCTACTTGGCAGAATGTTTAGAAACTGGCAAGGGAGCATTAGCATTGCTGGCAGAGCATTGTTACAGCTGCACAGGTAGAGAGAAGTCAGCAAGAAGCTCTTTCCAGCCTGGCGAAAAGGGATAAGAAGCAGAAAAGAGTACTGGCCCCACATCCCAACGACAAAATCACGCGACAAAACTCAAAAGCAGGTTGAATAAAAAACAAACAAGTGTTCTATCCTACAAGGTTGGCACCACAAAACTGAAGCATGTCATATGTTGATATTTGGCCTCCCTCCATAGCAGATGTCTTTTCCACAGGTCAGGCAGAAAGGGTGAACAACTGATTCAATGGCTAGAAAAATGCTGAGAGAAAGAGAAAAATACTGGAGATAGCCCAGTGTGTAGTACACGTTTCATAAGTGTACGTGTAAGAAAGAGAGATAATCTCCTTCACAGTTATTTTAGCAGGTGTTTATCCTTTTTGGCATCGACAGCAATATTTTGTAGCTACACAGCAGACATGCAGAAAAAGATTCCTTTCCACATTTGCAAAGAATAATTACCCCTTATGTGACTTACAGCTGCTCCAGTCATTCATTGCTGATGTCCTCCTTCTCCAAACCAACACTATAAAAGTATTGATGCTTCTGGAATTTACTAAGAAAAACATAATCTCCAAGTTGTGTCTATAAGAGAGTGACCAACGTGTTACATTGGCTTCCTTTAAACGCTAAGGAAGATGTTTCCTTATGAACACAAAAAGAAAAGCCTCAGAGGAAATACTATGTGCTACTTTGATGCTAAGATGATAAGAACCCTTTAAAGAACCTGAATAAGACAAGAATCAGCGTACAAGTAAAATTAAAACACTTGCTTCACTCCCTAACAAATTTCACTCCAACAAAAGAAAATTTTCTTTCCTTCCTGATATGCACAGAGGTGTGAGGATGTCTGCAAGGACAAAGTCAAAGACACTGTTCTATCACTGCAGCTGAGGTGAACCCCTCCCTGAAAAAACTGAAGAAGCTCAGGTCAGTAACCACCTTTGAGTTACCACTCATAGCTTGAATGCAGCTCTAAAAAACACCAACTGCTGAAGAAAAGGGTATCTGAGCTCTTACTATGGACAAAGCCGAAATTATACCTGCCCCAGGAATGAGACCTCTTGTAAGGACACATGGATTCATAAATCCTGCATGAGCACAGAGTATAGATCTGTCCTGTGGAACAGAAAAGCCATATAACTTTAGACTTTTAAACCCAGTGGCCCAATTCCCTGGCAGTGCAGGATGCAGTCAGTGGGTTATGCTGAGCTGCTCTGTCTGAGGATCCGAGCCCGCATTTCCTTTAATGTGAAAATGTTTCTCACATCTCTAATGAATGCATTTACACTAACTGCGTTTTCCATTATCCTGGTTTCTGCATTTACTAGAACCACTTTATGTTCAAAAGAAGTTAAAATACTGTTTAAGATGTTGTACCTTCTTTTAGCCAGCTTGGATTTGAAGTGAACTGTGTTTTTAATACAACTGTATCACTTTATGCTAAAATAAATAACAAAATGGCAGAGAAATACACCATATTTCACATCTTTTGGGTAGATTAAGCCAGTTATTCTGAAAGTGAAATGGACACTTCATACCAGCATAATTTTCCAGTGATCTCCAGCCTCATTAGGCATTCTCAGTACACCCAGAAGAGTAGTGTAAATAAAATACACTGTTTTCTGATGAGCTTTGATGAGCAGATGTTTGGGGGTTTTGTTGATTCATGTCTGGGATGTTTTTAAAACTTTTCTGCTTGTGCTCCATTTCCTGTTGAAGGAATTCAGAATGACCCAGATGAAAAGAGACAATTGTGACTGTGTCTGCCTGGATGTCGCCCAGGCCAGCAGCTGTGCGGTGGCCACCGCAACGTGCCTGACTTGCGGGAGGAGAAATTATGTAATTTGGTGTTTAGACTACTTGTGAATTCATCTTTTGGTACAGATGAAATACTGCACCTCTATGCATTTCCTATTATCACTTGTCTGGAAGCTTGGAAGTGCAGTTGAGGATATAAGACAATGCAGTTGGTGAATCTCTCCTTTCACTGTTTAGTGATTCATGCATGTGAAAGCCATAGACATTTTTAGCAGAAATAAAGTAAGTAAATCAAAACTGGAATTCTTTCTCATTCTAAAATGATTTAGACTAAAACCAAAAATAATCAATATCTGGTTGAGGGTTTTGTTTTGTTTTGGGTTTTTGGTTTTCATGTCTTTCATTTCATTAAAACTGGAATGTTGATGCATTAGAATATATTGGTAACCATTTGTTCACCCTGAGACAAAACTGCAATTTTTTTCTCTATGACAGCCACAGACTAATTTTAAGTCTTATTACGTTTGTTTTTTCTAATTTTTCATGCGAAAAACCAGGATCTGTGATAACTGTAAATAGCAGAGATAAAAATAGATGGCAGTGGGATGCTCCCATACTCTGAAATAATGTATAAGAACATGAAAATGGATCAAGATTACTGGAATGTACAGACAGAACAGGAAAACATGGCAAAAGGAGTAGAAGAAGGTGTGGAAAAAAAACCAATATAAATTATCAAGGAGGAAAAGAAAAGCAGAATCAAGCCAATAAATCTAGGCAAATACGTGAAAGCAGGAATGCAGAGGTAGATCCTGAGGTGATTCACAAGATAATGCAATTGAAAATAATTAAACCTCCCTGAAGCAGTGGAAATGTGAGCAACAAAATAGCCGAGTTTTGGGAGGCCCTACCAAACAGAGCTTCTGAAGTGACAGAAGATAAAGTTGCTGCAGTTCTATCAACAGCTCACAGATTCAGAACCTGCAAGGGGATATTTTGATACAGAGGAGAAAGGAAGTTCCTCTTCTCACAAGGGACAGTGAAGAGACCACGAAAGAAGGATGCATCAAGTGGGGGGGCTTAGGGGATGTTTCACAGAATAATTGAAGTCCTGTGCAGAAAGGCGCACTGTGAACGTCACCCTTGGCTTCAGAACAGAGATTTTCATTCTGCCTCAAGATCAAGAGCATGTAGTTGCATTAGGAAATACCTGGCAGAATGCTTTGCTTATTTAAGAAGAAATTGGATGTGAAATCAATCCAGCAAAAGGCACAAATGAAAAGATATATACAATAATTTACCGGTCTTTTAAAACACATTTATTGAATGCTTCAGAAGAAGGATATTATTTTCTCAGTAAAACAATTATTTGAAAGAATTAGCTGGGACATTTTTTCCCTTACTCTTTCCTTGAAAAACAAATATTGAAATACTTTTCACAGGAAAAGGCTATTTTAGATGAGTTTCTTATTTTGAAGAGTTTTAAAACAAAATAATGGAGATGTTGAGACATACTGGTTGAAGGTTGTAAAAATAGTTTGGTTTTAATATAATGCTTAATGAGAATGAAAATACAAATTTGAAAGAAAATATAATCTAAATTTACTGCTAAAATATTTTTCAGCAGCATGATATGAATTTGTAAGATATGAAGATTTTTGATACTTAGATGACTTCAGCTGTTCTGCATCCAGACAAATCTAGGAGATATAATTATTATTAGGCATATACATATTATATATATATATATGTATGTGCATAAAAAAAAAAGATAAAAAATTCATCCACACCCTCAAAAGCAGATTCCACACAAAAATAATTAATAGGTCTGTGATTGGGATAGTCACTTGTGTTTAAGGGTCAGGTTCATGACCTGTTTTGTGCTCTAAATGTAAACTGTTTATAATGAAAATTTGGCCAAGTTGCCTTATTTTTACTACCATTACTTAAAGATTCTTAGAAGAGTTTTGAATAATTTAAACCTATTTGAAACCCTCCTTATCCCATTATATAAAGGGGAGTATTTTGTTTTTTACAGGAAGGCTATCATTGAAGACAGAGCTATCGCAATGCCTTACTTTTATCAAGTTTACTAACAAAGTAAACTGCATTCTTTCCACTTGATTTATTCATACATAAAATAATTTTATAAGAGGCAACTGCAAACATATTTCTCTGGTATGAGAGACTTCTTTGAATAGCACACTTAAAAAATGTTGCTTATTATTTTTCTGTGTTTAATACTTGTTTACTATTTGTAGGTACACTGACATTTTTTATTTAGTTTTCTTATTCTGAACTCACTACAGAAGAAATTTGACTCCAATACCTTTTATGAAATAAACGCATCTATATAGGACCTTCCCAAGCTCACTGTCCCATGCTGATAGGACTCACCCTTAGGAGAGGGATGATCTAGCGTACAAGCCCTTACTCCCAGGACAGTTTCTTTATTTTTTTTCCCAGTGCCAGGTTAATATAAAATGCGTATTTGTCCCAGGGACCTAAACTAACAACTAGTTTTGTATTCACAACCCTTCTCTTTGGTGACACTTCCATCATTTATTATGCCCAGATTTTCTAAACTGCATTAAATGTTTTGCTTGCCATTTGCAGACAAAGTCACACCGGAACAAAATGTATTCCCCTTGTCCAAAGGAAAACGTCCTGCAGCATCCAGGTGTGCATTAATATTAAAATCCACCAAGGTAGTAGTACAAATGAGGGATTTTGAGACCCCAGGATTAAAGGACCCTTTGGTAACTCTCTTTCCAATTGCAGAGTGCTAAATACCTCAAACATGCATTGCAATTTTGGTTACAGAAGCAGCTGCTAATGCTGTTATCTGTAAATACTGGTGCAGGAAATTCCCTGTACAGAGGCAGAAATAGCATCTGTAGCACTGTGATAAGCAGTCAATCATTTTAAAAGGATGTCTGCACTTCAACCACCCCTTTTGGAATTGACCAAAGACAAATTATTCGTATAAATATGTATGCAAATAGGATTCAGCTGTAATTTATGAGGGAACCACCTAAAATATATTCCATTTACAGGGAAAATGCATTTCAGAATAGGGAACATCTAAATACATTGGTATATGCATTCTTTACAGAAGCAGAAAATGGAGCCCTAAAATCACAGATTGCAGAGATTATATAATGACAGTTCAAGCAGCTGAATTAAGAATGTGTAACTCTAGAAATGCCCTTAAATACAAACACAGATTTACTCTAAAGCGGAATTACCTTAACTTCCTGCTCCAGCTCTGGAGAAGTAACTCACACTACATAAGGGATAAATGTCTCACAAATATGCCAAGGAGGGATCATGAAGAATTAAATTAGTCTAATACATTTTGCTTATTTTTTTAAACATTAGGTGCATAAAAAATAGAATAGTATGCCTTAATATTTGTAAGCCTATATCTTGTTTATTTATTTGTATTTTTAAAAAGCCTGCTTTATACTGTATCAAAAGTTGGAACATTCATCTACACATAGATAATACTCTCAAAAGACAAGCTAATTTTTCTAACTAAAAATGCATTTAGAAACAAATTGGCACAAGTATTTGTTTTACATTCAGTATTAAACTGGCACCACGTCTAGTCTCTGGCAGCATTGACTATACTCCCCTTTGTTTGCTACCACTCCGTGCTCCAGCACTGAAGCCAACACCTGTGGCCATATAAAAGGCTACGTTCAGCAGCTGCAGGACTCGGATGTCCATACTGAAAGGAATTTCTAAAGCACAAGCATTTGGATGTGTGGCTGGCTTCCTCGTCTGAGTCTTTTCAGGGCCTCCTTTGGCGGTCCACGCTGCTGGGTGCTGGATCTATCAACTGTCTGCAGTGTTGCCACTGACCAATGTGAAGTGGTGACATAGCACAGCCTCAGACTTAGAAAAGATGCTCTTACATCTTATGCTGATGTAAGGCTGCCTCCACAGAAAATAGTTTTTTGCAGGGTTTGTCAAACGTGATACCACTGATATAGATATATGTAAAGAAGGACAAGGTATTCTAACTATCAATATGAAAGCCAAATACTAGAAAACCATAACACGAAGTTCTGCTTAACACTTTGCTCTCTGAAAGTAATTTGTTTTATCCACAGAAAAGATGAAAACAAGTCCAATCATTACATATATAAAACACCTCCTCTTATTTGGGATCAAATAATAATAAAATCCGAAATGCGCTCAGAGTTGCTATTTGAAACTCATAAGAGCAGCTGGATTTTACTCTGCTATTCAAAAAATTTAGAACAAAAATGCCAATACATGAGCTTTTTTTCCAAAAGAATGGTATGAAGTCACTTTTTTTTCTTAACTGCAGCATAATGTCCTTGTGTGGAAAAGCTCTTAAGCAAATGGAAACAGACATTCAGAATTACAGACCACACTGTCCCTGCTCTCAAGTAAATACAGAATGTGTGTAAAAACCAGATAAAAATGACATGTTTTCATTTAAAGGAATGTATTACATATGCAGGTAACAACAAATTAACTATTCTCTAATTCTCTGGTATCATTAGAACAAGCCATTGGAAGCTGCAATGTTATTTACATTTGGATGTTGGAATATAAAAGCATATAGAAGCTACAGGAATAATCTTGTATTACACATGTGCAAAACTGAGATAAATGCCACAGAGAAAAGAACTTAGCTCTAAGGATTCTACAACACTGTCACAAACAAATCATTAGAAAGGGCAGAGATGATTCACTGGCATGGCAACTTAAAAGGCAATATTTAAAATTATCATGAGTCTCTTGTCTTCTCCATGGCACCCACTAAGTCTGAATAAAGGAAAGCAAATTCTTCAGATTAGGAATATAACAAGCAGCATCTTATTTAATGTTTTATGATTTATATATGGCATTTGCATATTCAGCTGTGCTCCATATTCTGAGTGTTTAGCCAGATGACCAAACACACAGAAAAGTTCTGATGCAGCATAGTTTGAGCCACATCTCACATGGCATACCGAAGTCAGGGGACTCATCTGAACACTTGACGATCAGCTTTTGATTCCAATACCTACATTTTCTGTTAATTTCAACCTTGCTCTAATGTTCAATCATTTCAGTCAACAAGAGGAGCACTTTTGTTAAATGAAGCATTCTGAAAGCTCTTAGAAGGTTTTTCACATGTAGTAAATTAAATGATGACCCTGCTGATTTACCAGTATTGCTTCTCTTTAGTGGTAAGACAAGGGAAAGATGGAAAGCCACGGTATCATTACTAATGCTGATTTTAGGATCCAGCTGCGTTTTAGTTTCACGTGTGCATTTATTACCTGTATTTTCAAGCTGCTACCACCTGCTGAGAAGATGAGGACGAGCTGGCATTTTGCTAGCATAATCATTAATGAGCTAACACTGCAAAACAAAATTTGCAGCAAGTCAATTACTGATGGATAAAGCACATTGCTCTATTTCATTAAAAACATGGAATTTACTGTTACTGAGTATAGACAACAGTAGATCATGGGACAAACTTACTGCAGTTCTCTAAACTCTCTCATATTTGACTAAACATTTTTTTCTATGTTTTGTGTATCAGTTCAGATTGGCCTGCATTAAATTACAATATAACTTTGGTAAAAAACAAACACGGTGGTAGCTGGATCCCAATATGTGTGACATGATTCACTGCCCATGTAGAGTGTTTGCTGAAGACAAACAGCTTTTTATCAGATCTAGTGAGGAATATGGAAAAGTTCAAACCTACACAACATGATGTTAGAGCAGTCTAGTAAAGACTATGAGACCAGGTATGGGATGCTGTTTGTTTTATCAATATTTCTTCAATGTCATGACAACACTGATCTTTATTTCACAAAAGTTTGGTACATAACTGCATGATGCAGGTAAGAACCTTCCATTTTTTGTGGACCCAGCCATGAACTTGTGTTCTCTTTTTATTGTCCAACATTTTGCCAAAGGTCAGTAGGATTAAAAATTAATATTGTGGGAATCCTACCAAATTCTTCCCGGTGATTGTAATGAAAAAAGGGCCCAAGACCAAGTGGATGACTGTAATTAAACAAAGTCAGATTTCCAGCCTAATGATCTTTACAATCCAAGACATAACTTGTTTTCTTCAGGTTTACCTGAAACACCCTGTGACATTATTCTAGCAGTTTAAGGCAAGAGTGATGTAGGTTGGGGCTTAACAATGCTATGCAGAAAACAATTAATAAATAAAGAGCATTTGGTGTCAAAACCATTTTTTTTCAGTATTGTATTGTAAGGTCACCTGCAATTTGCGTTTTATTAGCAACACTTGGTCCTTTGAACTTATTTCACAAATAGAGCCTTGACTCAATATTTTTATGCACATAAAAATGTAAGTTATATGTTTATATCACTACTGACTTTAGTAAGTTTAGTTCTTTCAACTGAGGTATTGAAATAACTTTACAACTTGCTATTATATTACCACTATTTTCACTAGTGAGACATCGAAAAATTTGTTCAGCAGCAGTAAAAATATCAAGTAAAGCTTGATACAGGGGCAATTCTTTCAGCACCTAAATGTCCAGCTAATGATAACTTAACTTATTGAGTACCACATTGTAATGACAGTCCTTCAACCTGATTTTACAGTGTTTTTATCTGGATCACTTAGAATATTTTTGATCTGATTTCTGAATAATAGAACACACTAAATGTTTTACAAAGGCCATATATATATCATTGAATAGAAATAATGTATTATTGAAAATTGCTCCATAGCAGAAAATTAAGAAAAGTATCTTTTCAGTGTCCCAAGTACTGTGAATAAGCCATTCCCAATCTCCTAGAGAAATCATGACAATTACATAAATAACCCTGAAGGGATATAAGATCATCTGAGGTGGATATAGCAAAGCCCATCACCACGGCAGATATTTACTAACCTCTCCAAAACATCTGAAGTGGTAACAGTCTTACTCTAGTGGTAAGATCTCATCAGATTATTCCAACCTAATTGAAACATTTTTTCCTAGTAACATTTTAAATCTGCCTACATAATTCTATTTCTTGCCTTGATCTCATCAGGTACAAACAATTATTGATCTTTGCTCTTTAACAGTCCTACAATTAAAAAAAATAAAATCTCCATTTGTGAAGCTTTTTCTCATTGGTCATGTCTGTTGTTTTTTTTTTTTGGTTTTTTTTAAGTATTCTTTCTCATCACTGGACCCTTGAAACTTATATCTGTATGTGGTGGTCAGTGATCACAGCGCCAATTCAGCAATGAATCCTTGTGCTACATTTATACTGAAGGTCCTTGTAATAGCTGAAAACAGTACCTGGTGCTTTCACAGGGCAGGGAATAATATTTTTGAAAATTTTTGATGTTTTCTTTTGCAGTGGAAATCTCAACACGTGACACAGCAGCATGGCCAGCTGGGTGAGAGCAATATTCAGCTTTCACGTCTCACAAGCAACATTCTTTTTCAAAAATTCAAAATAACCTCTACTTTATTTGACACAGTAAGGCTTTCTGTACTTACATTATACTCATGGCTCACAACAACTCCTGAAATATATCCCATGATATTAATTCTGAGACAGTTACTCTTCACTTTGTATTTAGGATTCTTCCCTACCATGTTTAGTCTTTATACCACCTTATCACATTTCACCTTCTTGAACTTTCTATTTGGCAGATCACTTTGAACCCTGAACCCTTTTTGTACCACTCATACCTTGGCCAGGCTCAGTATCCACCAAAGCCTTTCTCTGTGCTGTCATGCAAGTTCAAAGACAAATCCCTTGCACCTCACCTGAGACCTGCTCTTACTTTTAAAATATGTCATGAGCAAAAATTTTGGGGTTATGGTTTCTACTTTTCAAATTGCCATGGTGTCGTTGAACCCCTATTTTCTATTTTATTTTTGTGAGAATGTCAGGGCCGAGGCAGTATCACTGGAGGTATTAATCGTGGATACACCAAACCTAATGCTTACTGCTGAGCCAGATACTCTGCCAAAGGTGGAAATCAGATTAGCCTGATAAACTGATCGTAAATAAACTCCATAATCTCTCTCAAAATAAGAGGGAAAGCTTTAAATTTCCTGTACCATTATTTGCCTTCTCCAGACATCTTCTGTTCTCTTCTGGGACTCACTTATCCTCCACAAGTTCTCAGAGACAAAAGCCTAGAGATTGCTACTCTATGTACTGTAGGATTAATTCCAACAGGCCACCAGCACTCATTCAACCCTTATGCCAGGTTTAGATTGCCATAGAACAGTTTCAACTTTAAAGGAGTTGCTATTAAAACAGTGCCCAGAAATGTGAGAAAATTAAATTTACCTTGTGCACAGTGAGCTAATTTTCCTTATCTGCAGCCATGACTGAGTTGGCTTTATGAACACGTAATTAAAAGGAGTGAAGGGAAAGAAAAAAGCATTAACAAGGTACATAAGCAGGCTCACCCATGATGCCTAATTTCTATAGAATATAACTATTTTACAGTCCTTGCCCCTGGTGAACCAACTGCTAGGCCAGCTGGTTGCTCTACCCTTTGCACTCCCGCTCCTTAGTCACAGTCAGCGACTGAAAACTCTTGCTGGGAAACACAGCTGAATTTAAATGGCTGCTGACATTTTGTGAAAGCAGTTTCCAGCTTGCTGGCTGCCATCCTCCCTGGTGTCCTATGTGTCCCCACGCTGCTCTACAGCCCCTTTACCAGCCTCCATCCTGGACTCCTCAGCTCTGGGTAATCCCTGCAGTTTAACTAGCAACTTCAGCCATTCTAGCTCTCAATAAGGCTGCACATGGTGTGGAAAACTAACACTGACCTCTTGTAGGCTCAATTCTTGCACCACTCAAGTCTATATTGGATATTGGCAGTGCTAGGTGAGTGGCTGGACTTAACCTTAAGGGTCTTTTCCAACCCAAATTATTCTATGATTTTATTCTTAAACAGCTTCTCACACGTCACACAAACTCCTCCAGCCTTCTGTGGTTTCAGGGTCCAAATTTTTCTTTCTGGTGCCAGAAAATGTTGTCACCAACTAGTGAAATTACACTATAGGCATACTTGTGCTAGGTCAAAAGTCCCACGGATTTACAGATACACAGCTCCACTTGATTGTATGCCTTTCTTAAAATTAAATACCTCTCAGTCACAATAGAATAACATATATAAAGTGAATGTTCTTCTGGTCTATCCATTTATTTCATATAATTCCCTTTAGAGATGACATCAAATATTTTCTGAGCTCTTTCTCCCTGCTGGACTTCCCTTTCCTCTGGGTATCTCAAGGAGGCATGTTTTTTGTTTCAGCCCCTTCCTACTGTGCTTTGCATAACTCAAATAAATGTTCTTCAGCCTGCTTTTCCCCTGTCCTGTCTGTGTTCCTGGCACTTTGCTGTTAATATTAATTGCATTAAGCATCAGGTCATAATTAAACCTTTTTAAACCTGGAAGGAGGATAAGAGAAAGAGGAATGTATTGAAACAAAAGGACCCTTCAGGCTTTAGCCTTCTGTGTCACTTTTTACTTGCTCACTTTCCCCTGTTAAATAATGAGCTGAATTTTCCTTCATCTTTCTCTTAGGTCTAATGCCTCTTGCAAAACCTGCTCTCCTTTTCCATAATGTCCCCTGCTAGATTCAATTAATTTTGTACTTTTGCCATTCTTCCTAGTATCTTCATTTTGTCACAGGACAGTGATTTTCCAGACTGTGACTTTGGCAGAACATCAGAAAGGGAGATTTAACGTAAGCGCTGAAGCCACCACCTCATCAGAGTTTGTGAGCCTCGAGACTGCTACAGGATGTAACCCCAAGTGTGCTACATGGGAACGACTTGGAGAGATGCAACAGAAGTGCATTCCTGGCCTGAACTGAAATGTTAACATAGGTGGCTCCAGCAGTAAAGAGACTGGGGTTCCGCAGGGAGCTGGGGGGCTGTCAAAGAGATGAATGGAATGATAAAACAGAAACAACTATGTTGATCACAGGATTTAATTGTTCAACTCCCAAGAACGAGCAGGACAGAAAGGCTGGGAAAGCAGGTCTGAAAACAACATTCATTTGTCCACCTCTGCTGCTGAAGGTTTGCCTAAGTGTATGTCATTTTGCCTTCTGCCAAGGACTTCTGCCTTTTAGTTTTCTTGTAGCTGCTAAATACTTCCTTCTTCACAGACAGCTACTGTGTCAGGCTGGAATTTAAGCTTATTGCTTACCTTCCCCCTTAAGAGCTTATTCATAGCTTCCCACTTAAGCTGCAAAGATCAACTTGCAAGCCCAGCAACAAACTGCTGAGGGGGTTCACCTTCCTTCAATTTGCTTCGATGGGGCTGCTTAGAGACAGGGAGATATCTGGCATGTAAAGGAAGGATCTCTGACAAAAATCTGAACAAGGTTAATTTCTGGCCTCACCGACAGTGACTGTGACTCAAAATTAATTTTTTTCCCCTTCTTCCAGTTACTCTGATAGTAAGGTGATGCTTACTGTTTTTTAATCGTATCTCAGGTCTATATTGAAATTCTGTCTTGTGTAAAAGTAGTGAAAATTTACTCAATAATGATGTGTCTTTACAGTAATCTTAGTAACAAAAGATACATTGAATCTTATTTTCTCCTGCATGAAACTGAATCACAAGACCTATTCGGAATTTGAGAGACTACCCAATGCAGCATCCCCTGAATCCAAGCTGGAAAATGTCATGTCTTTATCAAAGGCATGCTGATGAGTTCAGAGTGGCCGAGTTCAGTGCCGTAAGAATTAACTATTAACCACATTGCTATAGACCGTGTTCTGAAACTGTCCTTGGTGTGATATCACATACTTAAAAATGATGTCTCAATCTAATTAAATGTGTGAATTTAGATGAGAAAGGTAACTGCAGGTTGTGCATTTCTTTACTTAACAATCCGTTGAACTTGTAGGACCGCATCTGTAATTATGTGCTTGTTTTCTTGTTACCCATAACTGTATCTTGAGTATAAATAATTTTAAGTTCTGCTATATTTTTCTCTTTCCAGTTGTCTAATACATTCTATATGCTTCCCAGAACTCCCTTTATGGGTCCAGAAAGCTTTAAAAAAAATATTTAGTTAAAAACAACAAACAAACAATTATGAAACAATACAAACTCTTTCACTTTCTTCCATTATTCATTTTGATTCAAATTCAGGTATTTAGGCAGCATATCAAGGTAAAAACTCACTAAAATGTAGTGCTTGTATATATGAGAAAATTAACTTCTACAGCCATAATCAAATAATTAAACAGATTTAGTTAGGTCTGTGTAATTCCCAATTTCTTCTGTAGAGTAATTATACTGGAAAAAAGCCACTTTAATTCCGGAATAGACTGTCCACATGGGGAACTATATTGAAACAGCTGTAGTAAAATAATTATTTGACTACAGCTACGCTGCTCACTTCCCCCCGAAAGCAAGCCATCAACATAAAAATCTTGCCTCTTTCGCAGAAGCTCAGCTATGTTGGCTCAATCCTATTCCACAAACAAAGGCAGAGGACTCTGCCAGCAGAATGAGCACACAACTCGGAGAACAGCTTTTACCTCTCAATTCCTCACTGAGTGGTGAGGTGCAGTGATGCACTTACAGCTTTTTGCCACTTAAAGAGTTCTGAGATGCCCTGGGATGAGGAATGGAGACTGTGCATAGAAAATGCACCCTTTTCTGTAATTAACTATATATTTCCTAAAAGTGTAGTCCATCGCAGAGGTAACTCCAGCTGAAAGGAGCAGAAGATGGGCTGCGGCAGCACTCCCTCCCTCTGCTGGCCCGTGGATACCTCGCGCCTGGCAGGTATTGCCTCTGACCTCCACTGCTCTGGCACAGCCTGAGGGCAGAGCCTTCCTCTGCCTTGACCTTCCAAAGCTTGGAAGTCCCACAGGCTCACTCTCATCTCAGCTTACACCAGTGCAGATGCAGAGAAGTAGCTGTTCCTCTCTACTTCTTTGTACTGCTGTCACTTATGAAGTGAACTGAAGAGTGAAAAGAGCTGTAACATTCTGCTTATTGAACTGTGTTTTTGTTTCACTACCATTAGTTAAAAGATTTTAGTATTCTAGACTTAAAGCACAGGCTTTGGCTGGTCGATTACATACTATGTGAATCCAATACCCAATTTTTGCAGATGAAGGAGTTCTTCCTTCAGCCGCACAGCTACTCAGCCAGAGGTATTTCACCTCAAAGGCCCTCTAAAATTTGGCTCCCCAAGCTCTCAATGGGACATAAAAGTTCACAGCTCTTGCAAAAGTCATTTGAACGATGAAGATAAGAAAGCTGGGTCACAACTTACCTCGATCCGTGTCATACAGGAAAACAAAGCGGTTCCATTCATAATGATCCAGCAAGCTCAGGAGGGCTCCCCGCAGGGATGGCCGCAGCTGCAGCACGAACTGACTCTCACCCTCCGTGGGGAAACTTGGCGTGATGAGGGAGATGTGCAAGGCGCTGCAGAATGAGGTCAAGGTATGTACTGATCTCTTATCATATAGTCCAAAAATGGCAAAAACTCCTCTAGAATACTGGGAGCAAACTGAAACAAACAAACAAACAAACAAACAGAGTTTAAGTAGTGACAAAATCTGTAAACATGTACTTACACATTCCAACATCCCCAAATTTTTAATTTGAAGATTTGCAATTCTGCCTGTACAGTTACATTCAGCTTTCGCATGTGTTTTATCCTGGAAACCAATAAAAAAATAGCTAAATAACATTTTGTGACTTTCTGATTCTATTAATAGAATATTAAAGCATCTGTAGTGGTTATGCTCTAATATAAAATATAAAATAAATAACGTGTATTTTTGCATACCAGTGAAAAAATCAACATATACTGTTTTAGGCATAGCTCTGCATATTATCAGGCATTGAGCATTTCCATTACCTTGAACTGAAAAATGTTCACCTTCTAAAATGTGAAAATTATCCAAAAAATGTTACTGACCTTGTAAGTGAAATTTGGACATTCTGAATTGTAACAATGGAGAACCTTTGCTCCCTTTTAAGCAGGAAGCCCTTGCGGTACATTAAAAGACTTCTACAGACATGGACTAAAAACCTACTCTATGAATAATCTCCTTGACTTTAAGAGGGCAGTTTAAGTAAAACATAGTAAGTCAATGGATCAGACTTTTGCCCCAACCCTTTTGTTTCTACTCTGTGCTAACTGAAAACCAGAAAACAAATGACCCGAATATATATTCTGAGTTCTGACTTGCTCTTGGATTCATTTATAACATAGGGAAAGACTTCTATTGATTTCACCAGACTGGGTAAGGACTTTACTGATCTCTGCACATAAAAGCAGGTATATAGGTATTTTCTTGAGCAAATACTGCACTTCTATCAATTCATAAAGGGTCTAACGAAAAACGTCCCATTTTTCTGAAGCACAAACCAAGTTATTAGAAACTGTGTGATCATTAATAGTGTCACCTACCCCAGAATCACAGAAAATGGAGAAAGGAACAGTCAGTTAGGGGATCATCATATACAAGTATGCATCTCCTACGCTCTCCTGTTCCAGATCCTCTCTTCTAACAGTCTGTTCTTACATGTTGCCTAAACATGGGAAAACTTAAGACACCCTCCCTCCACTAGCCTGGAGGTCACAGTCATTCTTCATGTGCAGCACATGCAGGGTAGAGTGTACACCCTCAGCAAATTCAAATCAGTTCAGCTTTAATTTTTTCACATTACATTTACTGCATAAAAAGCTGAAAATACAAATTGTGCATTTTTCTCCTAAGACTTGGGTGATTTACCCAGTTCTGATGCCAGAACTGGAGTAAGTGGCTTGAGGGCAGTTTTGTGATTTTATGTGCTCCTCCACTGCTATGGCTCCCATCCTAATGATTTTTATAGCCAGATTGTGTATCAATAAAGCTTTTTCAAAAGCTTTCTTCCTTCCCCTAAGTTCACCTTCAATATACACATCTCTTACAAACACTCTTAGTATTTTCTTCGCTGGACCACACAAAACAGATTCCTACAGACCCCTAAAATGATTGGCTTGCCTTTCCACGAATCATCACAGGAAGCGTTGCTCTCTGCTTTCCCAGCTCCATCTCATCTTGCTTGAACACAGATGACCGACATGTTGACAATTTCAGTTAAATGTTTCCTGCTTTTTTTTACATTATTTTCCTATCTCTACCATAAAATATTTTTGCTGACATATCCTAAGATGACAGCGTGTTTTTCTAAATCTGAACCTCAGTGATGGCTGACGATCATGCTGGGATCAAAATTCGGCTCCTTCTTCCTTCTGGACTATTTGCAAATGATGAGTTTCTGCTTATTGCAGAGTACTTTCATTAGTCACTATTATTCATTTTCCATTATGCCACACATATTACTGTACTCCTCAAAATTATTTACTTCTATGCTTACAGTCTTAGTCTGCTCTGCTCAATGTACTTATCTGCCTCTCCAGAAAATTCCATCATGGTACTCTGACTTTTTATCTTTGTGTCTACTGTAAAATTAGACACTTATAATTTTTCTCCTGTTATTGTGTTTCTCCAGCCTGGTACCTCCTCTTCCACCAAAATTTGTTGCCATCTTCTCCAAAGTTCAACGCTTGCCTTTTGACTCTGTTTGTCTCCATTTCCATAAATCACTTCTCTTAAGAGCATGTCTATTTTATTACATTCTCTTGGCAACTGGAAGATAGAGATCAATCCTATATTGTCTACCTTAGTAACTTCTGGTTGCATTTTATGCCATTTTTACTCTATATCCATATTTTAAAGCTTTCTTTCCATCAAAAGCTGTTCTATAACTTCACTGATTATACATATCACAACTTACTTAACAGCTCTAGTAAGAAGCACTTGTTATTGCATCTGCCCTTCAGTAAACCAATTCTTGAAAAACCAGGGAAGAAAGATGTGATTTCCCTGTTCCCATTAGTCATCACACCTCTTTTAAAATCAACATCCTCCTTGAGTGAAAACCAGTGTGAAGTATCTATTAGTTTTAAATCTCCAACCATATTTTCTTGCTTTTCTGTCCCATCATCGATATAGAACAGCTTCAATTGTTTTCCTATTTCCTGTATTTTTATTTAAATATGTAAATGACCTTCTACTGTTGTTTTAATGTCCTTTAAAAGTTTCATTTTTCAGTGGAAGCCCTAACTTAGGCTCTCATTTCTGCAGCAAATGTCCTTCATATCTCCTTTTTTTTTAATTTAAAACTTTCTTATTAATAATCCTTTTTAAACACTTGTTTCTTGTAACTTCCTTCTATAATCATTCATTCAGTCTCATCCTCTACATTACTTTCCTCTACAAAGGGATTTCTCTGTGTTTTACAAGTATTTCTGTGAGGATATGGCAGGCCTTCTCTATTTTTAAACACAGTTCAATTAACTCTGACAACTGAAATAATTGAACACAAACCTCATGTACGTAAGTGGTAGTTACTTAATGTGTTTCTTGTTTAGACAAAATCCTTCCTAAGGCACCTTGTTTTTGTACTTCTTTTCAGTTTTACAGGGGCACAGAGCACTTTTTGTAACACATGGTCCTTACAGTAGGAATCCACATGATGAAAAATTCAAGAAATCAATGCCAAGCTGTGAAATGGTACACTTAGTGGCATTAAAGCTCGAATTCATTCTCAGGATGGAGAAAAAAGTCAAACTTGAAATTTCATTAAATAACATTATATGACCCTGAAGTACTTATAACTTAAAGTAACAGAATAATAATTCTTCATGTTCAAAGAAAACTATCCTTGCCACAGTCTAAATCCAAATGTGATAAAACATTATCTGAATACTGTTAAAGTTCTGAAACAGCCAATCCAAGAAAACTTGTTCTATTATACTTGAGATCAAGTCTGGCAAATAACTGAAGAGTGTCCTTTGCTCCTTGATAAGAAAAAATGCTAAGATGAGGGTTAGGAGACTTTTTTATTACTCAGTACAAAACCCACAGAGAGGAAAAATGCCTGTGACACTATGGAGATGAAGCTTAAACATATGCAGAGATGCTGCAACACTCCTGAATCAGTTTTACAGTAATCAGCAGTGACCACAAAAATCAGCAAAGACATGAGGATTTGCATTCCTACTCGCTACTGTTCTCAGAAAATGCCTACAGGCAAACATGACTACCTGGATTTCTCAATTCTTTTTCCATTTCTCTTACATTTCTAAAGGCATTTTACTTATTAAAAATGCATCAAATTATGCTTGGTAAATAATTCGCATATAAGCATTCTAAGAAAATTTTGTTCAAGACTTTTTCCCTCATAAACATAAAGCAGTGACAACATTTTATGAGCATGCTTTGAAATATATCGAATAATAATTTGTCTTTAAACCAGGTATCTCTTCATAGCTGACAACTTACCGTCCATATTACACACACTATTTTCTCCTGCAGATTTTGCAATGCCATTGGTCTCACCAAAGATGAGATGAATGTGGAGGTCAGACTCATAGAATGGTTTGGGTTACAGATCATCTAGTTCCAATATTCCCTGTCATGGGCATGGACACCTGCCACTAGATCAGGTTACTCAGAGCCCCATTCTGCCTGGTCATGGACATCTTCAGGGATGGGGAGTCCACAACCTCCCTGGGCAAACTTTTCCAGTACCTCACTGCTATTACAGTGAAGAATTTCTCCATAATATCTAATCTAAATAGACTCTCTTAAAGTTTAATGCCATTCCCCCTTGTCCTGTCACTACAAGCCCTTGTAAATAGGATCTCTCCATCTTTCTTGTAGGCTCCCTTCAGGTACTGGAAGGCTGCAATTATGCCTCCCTGGAGCCTTCTCTTCTCCAGGCTCTCTAGTTCTCTCAGTCTGTCTTCACAGGAATGGCTCCAGCCCTGGGAACAGCTAAGTGTCCCTCCTCTGGACTGGCTCCAACTGGCTCCTTGTTGTGCAGGGACCCCAGGGCTGGATGCAGCACTGCAGGTGGGGTCTCACCAGAGCAGAGCAGAGCAGAGGGGCAGAATCCCCTCCCTGGCCCTGCTGCCCACGCTGCTCTGGATGCAGCCCAGGACACCACTGGCTTTCTGGGCTCTGAGCGCTCATTGCCAAGACATGCTTCTCATCCACCAACGCCTCCAAGGCTTTACCCCAGGGCTAGTCTCAATCCTTTCTCCACCCAGCCTGTTCCTCTTAGAACAGACTCCAGAAAAAATATTGCAATGCACCTTAAATAGCCAAGATAGTGTTATTGCAGTAGTTGTAACATGAATTAGATGTGTTCTATTCCCGTAGATTGTACTATGTGATAGTACAATCACTTTAAAAGAATAGGTGACTCCCAGGACCTTCAGCTAAGAAAAGACATCATAATGCCAAATAGCAAAAAAAGCAAAAATTGTATCTAATGAAGGGTTTACTGAGACACATGGTCAAGTCACATGGTCTTCTTTCTCTGCAAGAGAAATACTTTCCAAAGTTCCTGCTATTGTTCTAAGGACAAGTCCCTCACTTAAAACACAAATCTTATCTTGAAAAACGAAAAGCAAAAAAATTCCAACAACTTCTTATTCCCAAGTTATACCCATATAGTTTGAATCCTCTAAACAATATATTTACAAAGAATAAATAGTGTACAGCTGGTCTGCCAACAATGTTAGTTTTGCTCAGAAGCAAACAGGCAGCAGGTATAGGAACCATGTATGTAGGAATCTGGAAGACTTGCAGCCTAACACCAAAGTAATATGATAGATCCTGCTTCAGAGCCATGACTCACTGACCCTGAGTGTTCCAGGACACAGGTTCTGGAATGAGCATTTTAAAATGCTTTTTCCTATGTTTCCAACTCCTGTGTAGAAGCCCTCGCCCAAGCCCAAGCATTAAAGTTAGCTGTTACGGCTATATTGACAGACGCACTGATCTGTCATAAAAACACAAACTATGGAAGCACCACAGGTGAAAGACTCAAGACTAGTTTGCATTGTGGAAGTTTTCAGATATGAGGACAGCCTTTCATTGCTGTATCTTCCCTTCCTCCTATGCTTTGGACATTCAAATGGGGATTAGGGATTGTGATCGGCTAATGACAACTTGTGTCTGACTCTCCTTCCTCCTCAGGCTGCTCCCCCAGTCCAGCATTGAATCCCCCCAGGAGATACAGTCCTTTGCAAACTTCTCCAGCACGGGCCCTTGCCATGGGCTGCAGATCTTCAAGAACTGCTACACTGTGGGCACTCTCTAAGAAGTAGTGTTTCAGGAACAGACTGCTTCAGCATGGGTCCCTCACAGGCTGCCATTCCTGTCAGAAAACCTGCTCCAGTGTGAGCTCCTCACTCCAAGAAGCCACAGCTCCTGCCAGGAGCCTGCTCCAATGTGGATTCTCCAGAGGCTGTAGATTCATTCAGGGCACTTCCACCTGCTCTGGTGTGGGATCCTCTACAGGCTGCAGGGGCACAGCTGCCTCACCATGGGCTGCACCAGGGGCTGCAGGGGAATCTCAGCTCTGGCACTGGAGCACCTCCTGCCCCTCCTTCTGCACTGACCTTGGGGTCTGCAGGGCTGTTCCTCTCACATATTCTCATTCCAGTCTCTCACTGCTCCTATGCAGTGCTTTTCACCCTTTACTAAATGTGTTATCACAGAGGTACCACAGCATCACTGACAAGCCCAGCGTTCACCAGCAGCAGGTCCATTTGGGGCTGGCTGAAAACTCTCGGTCTGACATGGGAGCAGCCCCTGGCATCTCACAGAGGCTGTCCCTGTAGTCCCCTCCCCCCAGCCATGGAGGGGCAGGCACTGATCTCTTCTCTGTGGTGACCAGTGACAGGACTCAGGGGAACGGCCTGAAGTTGTGTCGGGGAGGTTTAGGTTGGATATTAGAAAAAAGTTCTTCACTCAGAGGGTGGTTGGGCACTGGAACAGGCTCCCCAGGGAAGTGGTCACAGCACCAAGCCTGAAAAGAGTTCAAGGAGCATTTGGACAATGCTCTCAGGCACATGGTGTGACTCTTGTGAATGGTCCTGTGCAGGGCTGGGAGCTGAACTTGATTATCCTTGAAGGTCCCTTCAAACTTAGCTTATTCTATGATTCTTTGATCTGGTAAACTCCAGAGAGTAACAAATTTAAAACGTATATTTAGGGGGTCACATTTCCTTGCCACCATAATAGCACATGAAGACTTTCATTTGAGATGTGTCTGCAATGCTGTCAGTGGCCTATGTCTTCATGGGTCAAAGTCATACGCACTTGTTCAGCGGCTGTGCACCTGCCAGCACTGATGTAAAAAATACTGTGCGAATTTTTCCAACCTAAAGAACTCCTTCCAAGAGGAACAGCCTACCCACATGGAGATGCAAGCTCTGCCTGTGAAACGAAGCACAGAAAGGAGAATCATTTAATCTAAATACAAACCCGCCTCCCAAGGTCAAATGATTTATCAACTTCTGTCCATGAAAGCTCTCACATCTGAGATGAGATTAAGCAGTATTTCTAAAATAGCTTTGAGATTGGTGTTTCCTGTTAAAATGTGCAAAGATCTTTCTGTTCATTTTGCACAGATCATCTCAACAGTCTCTTTCTCCTCTGTGCTCTCTGATCCACCTCCTCCTGATCACTCCACTGACCTCCACCTCCTGGAAGAGGACACAAGGCTAGTTAGAGCTCTGGAACTAAAAGACAAATGATCTAAATTCATCCTTTGTAGTTTTAAACTATCTTGCACCCAAATCCAGTACAGATTTGATACACATATGCTCTTCCTCAGTTGTGTTTGAGACTGCTGATTTAATACTAAATTATGCTCTTGCATTAAGGAAAATTCCCAACACTGAGACGAACTTAATGAGATGAAGTAAATCACTGATGTAACATGACAGACAGGATTATAAAGAGAAAACAGTGTTACATAAAGTGGGTAGATGAAAAACATTATAGATGTATTAGGACCAGTTTACTACTATCTTAAGAATTGTCTGGAGTAGAATAGGATACCTCTAAATACAGTTATCCAAAATAGGACAAAAGGGAAGCAAGGAGTTTTTTTACAAATTATATAGTTAATACATCCAACAACATCCAACAAAACCCTATTCATGTTCTATTTAAAGACCCTGCACCCTCTAAATCAACATCTACCTTTGTCTTTTGATCACAAACTCCTTCAAGCAAATTAATTATCTTGCATTTAGCAGGTATAAATCACATGTCAGGTAGCAACATATCTTAAGCATTACAACCAGAAATAATATCACAGCATTACTTTAGCCAAAACCAGCTTATTGCTCTAAAATTTAACACCATATTAGTGGTTGAGGTGAACAAAGAGAGACTATATTAAGATCTTTCCAGCTTTAAAAATAAAAAAGAAAAAAAACCCCAATGAATCACAAGTATTACCCTCTTGAGCGTTTATTCCTCTCAAACATTTGTCCTCTTATAATAAGATACTGCATAATGAGAAATCTGGTATGTTGGGTACTGAATCTCTGAAACTAAATTCATCCCCTGCAGCAAGTCACTTTGCATTCCCATGTCTCAGTTTTCAAGGTTTAAACTGTCTGTTCTACTGAGGACTATTAGCGCTTGACAGGAAGGCCAGTCTCCTATTAGATATCTGTAAAAAGTTTAGCACAATGGTCAGCTGTCTCAATGTGGCTTCTGAGTGCTACCCCAACGTGTATGAATGTTATACCTTGTGGACCTGTATCTTGCAGTTCCATAGTAAATTCTGAAACCCTAAAACCACATAAGCCTTTGTCCTAAAGGTCATTGTGTTCGGCTGTATGTATAAGATTAAGCATGTACTAAAAAGTGTGCAGGCGTTTTTAACTGGAGTTCAACAAACTGATCCATCAAAAACAGAAAATTAATTCACGAGTGTTTTTTACGCACAGCAGTGGGTTACTTCTAGTAGTCTCTTCTAAGCGACCTACCAGCTCATTTAAAAATACTCTCCTAAGAACAATGAAAGCCTTGGTTTAATGTGCTAGATCAAATGGTAATTTGGGAAATGCAATTCTGTTTGTTCAGCTGCAGATGTGAGAACATATTGCAAAACAAGATACAAACTTACTACATTTTTTAATTAATTGTTACATTTCCATAAATCATTTTTCTGAATTGTCTTTAAAAGACTATTTCTGCTCAAAGACAATTCCTGAAACAATATCCGAAAGTGATAGTGCATTTCTTGCCTATTGAATGGAAAATGGAATTGAATTAGCTTAACAAACACTCATGGTATTTTCTTATTTTAAAATAAATTTTAACATTGTAATATAGTATTTTGTGCACGATGTCTTATACCAGATCACTAAGCTACAGAACATTAACTTCAGAAGGTTACCCTGAGAGATGCCCAAAATAAAAGAGAAGACCATTGAGACCAGGCAAGACTGGCTTGTAGATCCAACTGCTGAACTCTTCTCCACGTCTCATACAGAGGCAAGATTTTCTCTCCACAAATTAATACATTGGTTAAAGTTTTCTCCAAGCCAATTGCAAAAGAAGTTATGAAACAAGCATGTGTGTCTTTGTGTGCATAGGCGCACACAGGGAGAGTGGAGGAGTCTGTCTCACCTGGTTCTTACCACCCAAAAGTCAAGGGTTTAATTTCTGGGCTTTTTTTTTTCGGTCTCTACAATGGAAAAAAGACAGATCTTAAAATGGGTGATAAATTAAGTGTACTGATTTATCCACTAGAGGTACCTTTCTCTTTTTAGCTGCAAAGGGAAACTACACACTTACAAAAGGCTTGGCACCTACATTTAGACAGATAGATTTAAAATTGTTCACAAAATCTCACTTTAGGAAAAATACCTCTGTATTTTTAATTCCCATTCCATCCCTAGATTCAATGTGATTTGGAGCTAGCCTTCTCTGAGGCCCATCTCATATGACTGACACAGATCCCCTGCAGCCAGGGGCTGCAGGTATTTCTCACATAGAGATCATGTATCTCTCTTTTCCTAAAATGTGCTGACAATTCTCATTTCTTGATAAAGAACACAAAGTAGCTTGGCCATTTATAAATTTCTGTGAGGGAAACTGCTTTAATCTTTAAATACTTTCCATGTGAAAACTTGTATTTTATTTTCATTAATATATAATTCCACATAATTTAAATCCGATGGAATGTTTTCACAGAAAAAGAAAAAAAATTCCACTGGGTTTATTTACAAAATTTCTTTTTCCTCTGTGCCTTGGCTAATTTCTTTGATAGAACACCCCTCATGAATTTCACATTTGCTGAACACTAGCAAATCTTTTCTCATTTTTAAAAGCACTTTACAGCTCTGTCTACAATAAATCATCCAGTCTTTGTGCCTTTGTCCTCCAGTCCTGTGCACTCCATGGATCTGATATTTATAGCTGTCTGGCAATGCACATACACGTGCGTATCCGTAACTCTGCCAAAACTTTCTTTTTGAAAGCTCTCCCATAGAGAATCCACATGCAGCATTTACCTTTCATAGTCACATGAATGAGAATCCACATCGGTACCGAAGTTCTTTTTTGGCTGTTTTTAAAAGCTGATAAAAATATCAGTAACATGTGAGAGTTCCAAGCTTTTCAGAACTATAGAAGTTTTTTAAAAAGTTAAACATGGTAGGAAGTTCCTATGAGACACTGGCAGCCTTTCTCAAGGACAAAATCTCTACAGCCGTCTTTGAAATTTTTTTTCCTGCTTCAGGATAAAAGCTGAGAGAAGCATAACAGATTGCATCGAAATTAGACTGGACTACAGCAAAAAACTGGTTTATAGAATCAATCGTAAAATTCCCAGTTGCTTAATTGAGGTGAACATTTCAACTCTGATACTCCTGGTGGTTACAGATCTTGCAAAATCCTATCACCCTTTCAGTTTGCCAGCTGAGGGAAAACTCATCCTCATTAAATGAATATCTAGAGAAATCATGTTTGATAACTTATCTAGATTGCCTGTGTGATTAAACATTTTTTGCTTCCCTGATTAAACATTTTCTCTCTTTCTTGGATTGATTCATTTTCTTACTAGACATATTACTTCTTTCAGTTTAAATTTGAACTTCCTCCAAACATTCTTTGTGGAGAAAACAAATTACTTTGCAGCATGTTTTTTTCCCCAAAATCTAAGATTTTATAAAACATACCCCCATATCCTATTTTATTGAAACAGAGCAAAGAAAAAGATGAATTTTGTTTTAAGAAGTAATCCTTTGATGGCCCACTTCTCTACAACACTAGCCTCTTTTTTAAATTTATCTTGGAAAGGGAAAAAAATAGGCATATTTAAAAAGAAGTTTCTCTTTCCCAGAGAAAAAAAAAAGAGCTGAGAAAAAAAGAATCAGTTTAATAAATTTTAAATAGAGAGTATCTTATGAATTGTGCGGTTGATTAAATAAAAATAGCTTTTTATACATAGCTATGTAATCACAGGTTTTTCTTACACATAAGAACTATTTGTAACTTACAGAAAAAAATAGCGACAATTTTTTCTTAATTTTGGAGAAATACACGTTAATTTTGCAGTACTCCTGCCAGCAAAACTGTCATTAACGGGAATTAACTGAATTTCATTTGAGATGTGAGAGGCGAAGCCATGCAATATGGCTCCTGACCCAAACTGTTTTGATGAATGCCTTACCATAATTTATACCTCAAATACTGTTTTCACTTTGGGGCCTCACTGCAAGAAAGACATTGAGGGGCTGGAGCGAGTCCAGAGAAGGGCAGCGGAGCTGGGGAAGGGTCTGGAGCACAAGTCCTGTGAGGAGCAGCTGAGGGAGCTGGGGGTGTTTAGCCTGGAGAAAAGGAGGCTCAGGGGGACCTTATTGCTCTCTACAGCTGCCTGAAAGGAGGGTGCAGCCAGGTGGGGGTTGGCCAAGAGGAAATGGAAAGTTGTGCCAGGGGAGGTTTAGATTGGAGATTAGAAAAATTTCTTCACTGAAAAGGGGGTCAAGCATTGGAACAGGCTTGCCCATGGAAGTGGTTAAATCACCATACCTGAAAAGTGTTCAGAAAACATGCAGATGTGGCACTTTTGGGACATGGTTTAGTGGTGGACACAGCATGTTATGTTTATGTCTGAACTCAATGATCTTACAGGTCTTTTTCCAACCTATATGATCCTGTAATTCTATTAAATGGGGGGGGGGGGGGGGGACAACTGTTTT